>VXBQ01010752.1:875238-1131210 GCA_013400175.1 Phainopepla nitens
AAGTGGTGAGTGCGGCGTCCCCGGCGAGGCCCCGCTCGCCTCCCCCCGCCCCCCGGGCCGGCGGAGCGGGGCACGGTGCGACCGGGCGCCCTTACCCCGCCCCCCTCGGCTCCTACGTGCGGAAGTCTGGCAGGGACCGGGACCGGGGCCGAGCGTGGCCCGTCCCACGGAGGGGCTCTGACAGCCGGGCCCTGCTCGGGCGGCGGGGGCTGCCCCTCCCCGGCTGCCCCGGCCTCGGAGGGGGCGGCTGCCCCGCCCGCTCGGGGAGCCGCCGTTGGCCGCCTNAGCCGCCTTTGCCCGCCTCCCTCTCCCCTGCCGGCGGCTCCCGCGGGGGCCGGTGCCGGCCCGGGCTCGGCGGGTTTTCCCGGGCGCCTCCCCCTGCCGGGAGCCGGGCAGCGCGGCCGAGGAGGAGAGCGGGGCCAGCGCGGAGAGCCGGGGAGCAAGGGGCAGGGTCCTTGTCTCTGCTAAGGACGTGCCGCGGAGCCAGCCTCTGAAACCTTGCGATTGCTGAAGGCCCGCAGCTGTCTGGCGCAGGGAGAGAGTGCAAGGCCTGTGTGGAGATTAGAGGCAGGGAAGTGTGAAATGCGGGGAGGAGACTGACCTTCAGAGAGTGTGTGTGTGTGTGTGTGTGTGTGTGTGAGCGTGAGTGTATGCACATGCATGAGCACACTCTTCTCAAGAACGGCCCGCAGCTTTGTGGGTCACTGAGACCAATTTTTCTTTCGTTCCTGAGTTTAACCACAGAAGTAATCATTTAGAATACAAAGATTTTCATCCTGCCCAAATTGATTGTCCTGTTTGTTTCTCTCAGTCATTAGTTTAATGCCAGTTACATAAATCTTGCAGTCATTAGCTTAAGGCCAATTATACTCAAAATATATAAGCTTTTCTTATTACTGGGTGTAAAAATGACTTGGGTGTAGTCAGTCTCCTCAAAAGTTTAAATTTTATCCTCAAGTTCCTTGTACTTTATATCTTTGCTATGAATGTAAAGATAAAGAAGTCTGAAATCTTTGTTACTCTCTGTGATTTAAATTTCTGCTGCAGTCTTCTAGCTAAATCCTGAATTATTTATCTCAGTGTTTTACAGCTTGAGCAGTGAAAAGAATGTCCACAGAAGTAATCACACGTCTGTGCATATGTAAATAGTAGTATTTATATTCAGATTGTTCCTAGGTTATGATTTAATAAAAAATAATAGGAAACACTTAGGTTATATTTGGATTATTTATTTTGATAGTCTTACAGCATTGTAGATTTCTGTATGCTTTTGGGCACTTAGATACAGGGATAGTCATAGAGGTGATGAGCACACCACATACCCTGTGACGTATGCCTTTAGGATGGTAGTTGGTCACCAACTGCTTTGTGGGCCAGTGCTTTCTAGCACACTGCTTTTCTGGCACCATGCTTCCATAACTTGAAATCAGCAGGAGTCCTAAAGTCATTCCTTCTTCTCTGCAACAGTGAAGGAAAATGCTGGCAGAGTGTTTTCTTGAGAGCCTACAAACACTATCTTCCTTGAGGCCTGAGGTAACCTGGACATGTTTTAAAAGGCCTTGAATGCATATGTTATTAGAGGTCAGACAGGTAGAAGGGAAACTTTAATTTAGTTACTCAAAGGAGTAAAAAAAAAAAAGCATGAAGAAATAGTTTGTCTCTGTAATATTTGTATTTTATGCTTGTTAGGAACTTCCAGTGATGATGCTGATGCCCAGCTTTGGGTAAATACTCTTTGGTGTGGCCTTCCAAAATGTCTTAATGTTTGACTGCATGAGTTGGCCTTCTCAGTTTGCTGCGTATATTAAATGGTGTAGTCATTTGTTGTAAATCAGTCTGCTGTGCTCCAGAGTTTAAAATACAGCCTTACTGATTACTGCCTCATAGGAAGGAGTGTATTGTTTTAGTTTCTTTGTTATATCTGACTGCTGAAGACTGAGATTTTTGTCATGTTGTTTATTTACTGTTTTGGGTCAGAGAAAGGAAGGAACAAGGCAATTGCAGATATACTTAATTAGCAGCTGATTATTCAAGCATGTGATCTTAAGTGTTATGATGTATTTGCTTGCATAATGGCTATGGTAGGTACTGAATAGAGATGAGATTTTGTGGTTGTGTCCTAGTTTTTAAAGAAAAAATGTAGGAAAAAAAAGATGACTTAATATGGCTAATACCACATTTTATGAATGTTTTATGAATTTAGTTTTATGAAATCTGGCCAGTTCTGCTGTGTTCACTGCATTGTTTTGTTTTGTTTTTTCTTTCTCCCATGATTAATAATAAATACTTTTTGGCCCTGCTTGTACCCATTCTGCCTTTATTTCTGATCTGTTTGACTCTATTCAGGGCAAGTTCCCTTCTAAATAGAAGGATTTCTAGGTGTATATTATTATCAAAAGAATTACTGACTTGTGTTTCTGTTCCTGGCAGTAGCATTTCAGTGAAGTCAAATGAGCTATCTTTCTCTTTTTATTTGTGGTTTCTTCAAGTTAGTTAAGCTAAAATACTTTAGATTGGCAGGCAGCTACAATAGATTGGCAGGCTGTTTAGTTTTGAGTTTTAGCACAAGAAGCCAGTTCTATGAATTCTTGTGAGACAGAAAATGTCTCATCATAAAGCTAACCTTCAGCTTTACTTATTTTAATCTCTGTTGGAAATAGCTCTAAAGCTTCTTTCTGTATCTTGTTCTTCTTTGTGTGTCTGCATTTTATTTGCAAAGCAGTTTAAAAGTGTTCAAACCGGGCAGCTGTTAAAAGCTGGTACTTGGAATTGCAGCAAAGTAAGTGTTGTGAGCAAAGAGCAGGCAGTACGTCAGCATTACGTAACTATCTGCCGCGGGCATGTGTGATTTGTATTGCTTTCTGGCCCTCCTGCTTTGTCCCCTTCGTAGGGCAAAAAGACAAATAATTGATGGGTAAGAATTTGTCATGCTTCCCTGCAGGAGTATGACATTAGAAGTAAATTAGCCAACCTTTGTTGTATTGCTTTACTTCCTTTTTTCTTTTCCTTAGTCACTTGAATGACTGCATTCCTGTTGGTAAATGTGTCTTAAATTTTACATTTGACGTTCCTTGCAGGTGTAAGTCAGTTCAGCTGCATCATTTACTTACTGCTGTATTTTTTCTTCTTCTTCTATTTTGCTCTTTGTTGGATAAGGCATAAAGCTTAGGAAAATTATAATAAAAATTCTTCAGTAACCATTCTCCTGATTGTTTTTACCTTCTAGTTCTTTGTCATCTGACCTTAATAGCATTGCTGTCTTGTCTGAAATGTCTGCTCCTAGTCCAGCC
Source organism: Phainopepla nitens (assembly GCA_013400175.1). Taxonomy (NCBI): domain Eukaryota; kingdom Metazoa; phylum Chordata; class Aves; order Passeriformes; family Bombycillidae; genus Phainopepla; species Phainopepla nitens. The sequence continues at coordinate 878,529 of VXBQ01010752.1, forward strand.
TGTTTGCAGAAAAAGTGATTGGAATGATGCTTTGTGAATCTGTACTGAAACAAAGAGGAGGAAATGCAGCTGTTTTCTGCAGCACATAAAACTGAGAGAGCGGCTAAGCATTAGAGCTCGAGATTGCCTTTTTTTACTTAGAAACGTGGTTTTCCAGATAACTGAGTCATGAGGGAAGACTTCATGTGCACGTGAGTAATTCAGGCACAGAAATTGTATTGAAGGTTGCAGGACTTACAAGTTGTACTGCTCATGAATTGTAATAACCAGTCTTTCTTGATTAAAGTTTTGGGTAACCAGTTTGGGGTCAGGTAGTCTTGAGTCTTTGACTTAGGGTTTGGTCAGAGATGAATAGGAAAATGGGTAAAATGGGAAGGTAACAAACCAATTTGGGTGGAACCAAGGGCAGCTCTCCACAGGCATGTCAGTTCAGCTGTTACTGAACTTGCCATGCTGCTGTAGCATGCGGTTTTGGTGGGGTTTGTAAGTGGTGGTTGAGGCAAGACTCCGATGGCAGCCTGCTGTTGTATGGCACTATACATGGATAAAGAAATTGTGTTTTTTAAAAGGGATGTCAGCCTTTTATGAGTGTAAATTGTATGTGCTTATAGAAATGGGGCTAAGAGATGAACATTTGTTCTGTAAACACTGTAGCTAAACACAAACTCAGATAAGGCTTTATTTTCTCTATCTCTTACCTCCATTGTGACTGACTCTTTACTCTCCCCATGTTACTTGGTTAAAAACCTTGCTCAAAGTCAAATTGTCTTTCTAACTCTCACGAAAGTTAACCTGCACAGGAAATGTGAAAAAAGAAAAATGTCTTCCTTCTTTCTCTTCCAGGGACTGAGCCTAATAGTGATTGGTAAATAAACTCCAAAATGTAGGTAATTCTATGGCTTTGATGTAAGGCCTCTAGCTTAAATCTATACATCTACTGTATTTTCTACAGTATTTATTGTCTTAGGAAAACTCTTATGTAAGTGGTGTTATTGAACAGCTCAAGCTAGCTTAGGGAAATTCTGTTGCTTTCCACAGATATGGGGTGATGTCATAACTGGAAGATAAAATTCTGCATCTGGAGGACTAAGTTTATAATACTGAAAAGTACTGAGGAAAGATGCATTAACTGATGAGTGTTACAGTTGTTTACTTGTGACAGGTGCACAGATATTTTTAGTGATCGAAGCCTCAATCATAAGAAGATACAATTTTTCATTGCACTCACATTTTGCACTTGAAACACTTAGCTTAGACTTTTAATGGCTTAGAAAAGCAAATGAGGATCTTCTGAAATGAGGAAAAGGTGCCTTCAGACAATGATCTGTCCTTGCATGTTAGTTGTTTTTTGGACTCTAATATTAGCCATTTTAAATTCATTTTTGCAACTTACCTGTTACGAATTTCTCTGTCAAACAGTAGTTTCTCTCTTGAAGGAATAAGTTTAATATTTTCATAAACACTATTTTTTCATGAAGAATCCTGCTACAAGCAAGAGCAATTATGACTGTTGAGACATTTGCAGATACAGGACATAAAGGTCTACATTTTACTTTTTTTTTTTTCACTTTTTAGTTAAATTTTCAAGTACTTTCTCATTTTATATGAACAAGGAAATAAACTTCAGCTCTCTCTATATGTTGCTCCTAAGTAGAGGTGCTGAGGTACTGGGAAGGTACAATACTTTTTGTATGAATTTAAATCGGGGTTGTTTAACTGTGTATTGCCATTACTATCTGATTTTTGAATCTCTTGGAGGGCCACAGACATAACACCCTGCTCTGCAGCTGATTCATAGGAGGAAACCCTGCCTTACTGGTACACCAGGAATATCAGTGGTTGTAGTAACTTTCTGGGTTTTTATGTGGGCAGTTTCCTTTCTTTTTGGTGTGGGCACAGAATGACCTAAGCAGTTTTGCACACAAATTGGCTTAGTTTCATAAGTTTTGCCATACTGAGCAAAAAAAAGAAGACTAAAACCAACACAGTGGACCTGGATTGCTCCACTCAGATTTTTCACCAAAGGTCTTGGTAGGCCAGAATCTAAGGCTGGGTCTGTGCAAGGGTAGTACAGTAGGGAGGAGAGGTTGGGAACAGGACTGGCCTTTCTAGTGGCAGTGAGATCTTAGTGTGGCTGAACCTATCTGGTGAAACTGGGGGGTTTTTAGGTTCTTGAAAGATGCATGGAGCCCAAAGAAAGAGGTACCTGATATGTGCAGTGACATGAAGTCATGTCATGTAAAAACGCAGCTTCAGGCTGTGATGTGCATGTCACATCTAGCAAGTCTTCTAATCCTATTAAGAAAGTTCAGTAACATGAATAAAATGACTTCAAATAGCAGGGTTCTGAGCAGGAGTCCACTGTGTTATGGCCAAACTAGATGTACTTTAAAAAGGAGAAACTGTATGTGTTCTCTCAGCTCATTTGTATCTGAAAAATGTGGGACCACACCAGGATAATATCAGAAATCAAGCACTGCATTAATACAAAATGTTAGTAGTAGTCTTCTAGGTGGGAAAAATGAGTTACTTTTGACAAATGGCTAATTACAGGCATATTTTGAAACTTTGTTCCCTGTGACAGTGTTGACAAAACAAGGAAGATGTGGCAACAGGTAATGTCATCACACCTAAATTTGTGAGACCTCAGTGTTCAACTTACTGTCATAGTTTCAGTATTTTCTAAAGTTTCATAGCCTCAAATCTCCCTTTAGGTATCTAGCTGTTTTGAAAAGGGGAATGAACATATATCAGTACACTCAAATCAGGGAAGCCATTTCAAATGAAGAAGAAAAGCAATCCTAAGAGATTGAGTAAAAAAAGAATGAAAAAAAATTGGCAACTTGTTAAGTTGGAGAGTCACTGCCAACTTTTCCTACTGAAACTGAACTAGTGGAGAGCCAAGACTGTGGGTTTGAGCTGCCTCAGGCTTAGGTCTCCCACTTCCTGGGCAAGTACTGTCACAAGTAGCTGATTTTAGTAAATTGGGCACCCCCTTCACCAGCTGTGTTTTTTAATGAGAATGACTAACTTTTTCTGGTTTGTGCTTAAGTCTTGTCAGGCACAGCCCGCACTCATAGCATGTCTGATTTACAGTGAAAGTGAAAAATACATTTCCATTTTAACATGTAACTTTTTATTCCACTTAAGTATTGTTTCCATTATCATAGGCTAAGATTAGCATAAAACTGAGATAGTCTAACTTACTCCTCAACCACTCCATAGCCAAAACATTAGATATTGAGTCATGCCCCTCAACCTCATCCCATGGTTGTGCCTCCAGCTGTATTCAGAATGCACAGAACAGTTAAAGAAAAGTCCTCTATTTTGAGTGGTGTAGACATAACAATGTCTGCAATAAGCTGTGTATTGCTTTATTTTTTATTTGTAAACCCATCTTCCTTTTTCTTTAGTTACTAGGTGCTTGGCAGAGATTTGTCACCTTCTTCTTTGTAAGATGTGGATTTCCTGTAAAAAAATGAAGAAAAGGTTAATCTCCCCACTATTGCAGGGTATCTTAACACATCCACAATCATGGTTTGTCCATTTTAGCTTTGAACAGTATTTTACCTGTTGAAAGTAATCCTATAAATGTTCATTGGTTGTTCTTGCAGGGGAGGTCAGAATCATGTCCTTGGTAAAGATGGACATTATTGTATTATTATTATGTAGCTTGAGCTATTGAACATCCTTTTGCTTTTCTCTGATTAATCTGAAAAGATTATGTAGAGCAGCCTTGAGGAAAGGTTATTGAAAAGAGGATACTTACAGTAGCAGTTGTTTCCTTCCTGCAGGAAAGAAGGTTGGGGTTCTTTAAAAGTGGTGCAAGCTCGTGGTTAAACATTGCTTTGGTAATGGTTAGTGTAAATGATTAACACTTGTCATCTTTGAGGAATAAGCGATGCCTTTGGTAAAATATGAAACAATTGGGATAGGAGTCTTGGGTCAATAGGAGTCTTGAGGCCAATTGTCCATTTTGATCATGGTACTTATGAATCAATTGTTGTATCTTCAAATTTATCAGAAACAGTCCTTACGGTATTTTTCAAGGAATGTACTGAAACATTAAGGCTCTTAATTCAATCTCCAGAGTTGTGGTCATAAAATTGACTTGCATCAAATACATGTAATAAATTGTTAGGGAAAAGCCTTGCACAAGCTGTTTGCTCTTTAAAATCTGCTCCAAATTCTAGAATGAATGCATAATTCAAATAAAGGAGCTGGCCACTAAAGCCCTGAAGTGCTAGGCCACAGCTGCTGTTGAACGGTGTGGCTTATGCTCCTTTCTTGTGTGCCTCAGTATCTGCTGGGTTTTTGGTTTTTTTTTTTCTCCGCCTGAGAATACTTTCTGTGATTTAGTGGTAGCACTGATTTGGTCATGTTCTGCTGTCTTCCAAAGAGGTGAACTTCTGAGACTGCTGCTTTTTTGTTTTGTTTAGCTGCCTTATCATCAACCAACCTGCTGGAAAGTGCCTGCTTTCAGGTGTATGCATCATCTTGCTGGCAATTGAGAGGTCCAGAAAATTGTCCTTTGTGCCACATATTTTGTAGGATTGCTTTAAAATGTTCAGTCAACACTCTTTAACAGTAGGCTTGAAAGAATTCTCAATTACCTGTTGAGACCTAAGCATGCTTTTTTTAAAAGGAAGGACCTTGGGTGTTTGTAAGTGTTGTCTGAGTGGCAAATCAAGATGAAAATATTTTCAGTATGGCCTGTTCTTGCAATTCACAGTAGGTATTTTCAGCTGGTGTTGTGTATGTGTTTTTTAAATCTTTGAAATTTGTCTGTATTATCTCTGTGAGTTGAGGAGCTCAACTACTCCATTTCCAGTTACTAAGAAAATGGCTTATACTGAAAAAGTCAAGCTTGACTGACCCACTAATAAGAATAGAGTTTGCTTTTATTGATTAATAGTATCCTCTGATTTACATTTTATTTCATTAATGATTTTATTTTGGGCTGCTGAGTCATACTGTTGAGTAGGAAACTCTTGTACTGGGATGGGTTTATTTAAGGACACATGCGGTAAAATTCCTAGGTTGTCAATAAACTTGAGACTTTTTCAGTTTTTCATAGGTTCTCTGAAGAATTTTCAATGATGCGTATGCATGGTACAGGAGACACAAACCTGAGTCCTTTTTTTCCTACTTCTTTCAAATCAGGGGCTTGAGGTAAAACTCTATGCGGCTTCTGCAGTTCAGTTCAGTAAACATTGAATTTTGCAGCCCAAATGAATATAGGCTAAAATGGAAACTGGAACTAATTGTTGAGTATTGAGTCTGCTCTTGGTGACGTTTCCTGATTTTACGGGCTTTTCTGTTCCCTCTACTTTTACAGTTTACGTGTTTTGCATGTTTTATGTGACTTAAGAGTGACCAGGATCTACTTTCTGTACTGACTCTATAAAGCTGCTACTGAGTACACATTACCCGTGACTGGTGGTTTGCTGAAGCTGTTGGTTAGTGGCAGCTGCCAACAAATCCTGATGCAACACTGTCCATTATTAGGGAATATAGGGAGAATGAACAGCAGGTATCTTTGTATGAAGCACAGGACCTACCTGTGTGTTGGGTACTGTCTGCAGTTTTGGTTGTTCACAAGGGCAGCTACAGAAGGGAAGGGGAAGTGGGCTTCTTAAAAGTGATCTGGAATAGGTGGTGTGAGTTGGAAGTGACCAACACTTAGAGAGTCACCAGGGCAGTGGGTAAAGCAGTTGTGGAGCTGTTACTCACCAAATGGTGCAATATTAAAATCGTAGGGTGCTCGCTGAGGTTTGATTTAGAAAAGAAAGTACACAAGGAGAAGCAAACATATGCAGTTTGTTAACACACAAGATTATACAGGCAGATTACATCAGCAGATTCAAGAAAGCTCGCATGCATCAAATCCATAACAGCTGCAAGTGGAATAGGCAGAGATGTGCATTATACCAGCTGTGATGGAACTGCTGTGCCTACTGGGGAGTCTGAGGAAAATGGATGTCCAAGAAGTGATTAAGGCTCACGTCCTGATGATGGCATTGGAGATGGAACACGCCCTTAGACTGACCTCTGGCCTTGCTTACATGCTTCTGTTCTGTTACTGAGTTTCTTCTATTTAGAAAGTGTTCAAGGAGGAAAACCTCATTTTATACTTTGTTTATAGAATTTAAACCAGTTCCTCAACCTGTTCTCTAGTTACTATTTGACAAAGAGAGGCTACATGATAGATGGTAATGTTTCTACCTTAAGCTTCTACATTCTGGAGTAGGTCAGAGTTGCAATACCTCATTGTATACAAGCTTTAGAGTAAGCTTTTAACAACTTTTATTTCCTAGAATTGTTTTTATATCATGTGTGAAGATTTGAAAATGTTGGTCCCAGCCATTGTTGTTATTGGTATTTACACATGTCAGTTTTTTGTAGGCAAATTTCTCTATTAATTCCTATAACTATGTAATAGGTAGAACTGTAGGAAACAATGCCCAATTTATAATTTTATGATAAATATGAAGCATAGATCTGTTTGGATTCTACCAAAATTCCAGTATTCAAAATTATTGTGGCAGCATTCTTTAGTAGACAAGAAACCTTCAAGAAAAGGGGAGAGAAATGGATATACTTTGAAGAATATACCGTACTTCTAGTATCATTATTCTTAGAACATTTACTTTTCCAACAGAGCCCTCACATTCACACCAGGTATGTTCTCATATTCACTAATACCTCTACTTTTACTGTTAATGGGAGGGATTGGAAGGAATACATCTCAGTAGAAGCCATAGGGAATGAATGCAGATGTGTATGTTATGCCACTAAATGTGTAATTAATTGATTAAATCTGAATTATAATCCATGTAAAATGAAAGAGCATGTCAAATGTTGTATGTGAGGTAGTCATTGGGATGGACAGAGAGACACATCTATATAGATCTATCCACATGCACATTATAATGTTTTTATTTTGTTTTTTTCCTGATCACCATTGTTTTACTTGGTTTGTATTTTTTTTAATCATATTTATAAGATCCTTTTAAAAAAACCTTGAAATATCCAATAGCTTAAAGAACCCTAGTTAAAAGAGAACTAAGCTAATTTAAGCATCTCTTAAATGCATGTGAAACACTTTCACTTGCTACAGATTATTTTTGCACAAGGAAATTCACTGAGGTAGAAAAGCCATTCTTTTGGCAACTTACTTTTCAACAACATTCAGTTTAAATTTCTGGATTCTTTTCAACTGAAGTTTGCCTCCAGAGGTTCTGGGTTTCCATGGTATCTAATCCCTGTTTAACAGACACACTTGGTATTTCTACACAGCTGTGGAATGGCAGCAGTGGACTTTTGTTCAGCTTTCCTGCTTCTGGTGCAGATTTTACACCTTTGACCTTCTGACATATTAACTACTGTAGAAAATTTTCTGCAGAGATGCCTCATGAAAAAAAGCCAACCAAAAAAACCCAACAAACCACCCCACTTTGTTATCGTGAAGGGATTTTGCTAGATCTGGGTGTTGGATAGTTGATGCTTGCCAAGTGATGGGATGGTGAGGAAAAGGATATGATGTGCATCTGTTCTGTGCAGTCAGGAATTCTAATCAGATTTGATCATGTAGTTTTGAATACATAAAAGCAAAAAGTAGCTGAAAATTTCCATACTTCTGCATTTTACTGAAGTGTCTTATAAGCTTATTGGCTTACTAGTTCAGTGTTTATTAATCTGAAGGTTCAGTCTTTAGAGGATGGTGTTTCTCCGGAGTGCTGTGGCTGTGGCCAGAACTGGATTGCAGCAGAGCATGCATTTGGTAGAGAACTGGAAATTGTTGCCTTCCTGCTTGCTAGTCTGCATGGGTTCATGGGAGATTGATGTTAAAACACACATTTGAAGAAAAAGTCATGCATAAACTACCTTATTTGTGGAGGATAAAAAACTAATATTGAGGAGAAAGCTAGAAAGTTTAAATACAATGTGGTTTCTTTGGCGTATTTTCTAAAGAATCCATGTATTGTAGAAAACTGTGAAATAGTTATTTCAAAAAGCTGTTGATGGTATGTTTTTTTTTTTCCCCCAAGTAAACTAGAAAATGAAAACATTTATTTTGCCGAAAGATTTATTTAGCTCTTCTGCTCTTAAAATTATTCTTGAAGTGTAACTACAGATTACTGGTTTTAGTTTTGATTTTTCGGTGGCTGCTAGTGACCTAAATCAGAGCTGATTGATCTTATCACTTGCCTTCAGCAAGTTTGCTGGTGACACCAAGCTGTGTGGTGTAGTTGACATGCTGGAGGGAAGGGATGCTGGAGAGAAGGACCTTGACAGGCTTGAGAGGTGAGTGCCTGCAAACATGATGAATTTCAACAAGGCCCAGTGTATAATGTCCTGTGCCTGGGCTGGGGCAATCCCAAGCACAGACATAGGTTGGAGGATGAGCAGATGGTGAATAGCCCTGCTGGGAAAGACTTGTGGATGGTGGTGGGTGAGGGACTGGACATGACCCAGCCATGGGCACTCCCAGCCCAGAAAGCCAAACGTGTCCTGGGCTGCATCCAAAGCAGCGTGGGCAGCAGGGCAGGGAGGGGATTCTACCCCTCTGCCCTGATCTGCTCTGGTGAGACCCCACCTGCAGTGCTGCATCCGCTCTGGGGTCCCAGCACAGCAAGGACATGGACCTGCTGGATTGAGTCCAGGGGAGGGACACCAAAATGATCAGAGGGATGGAGCACCTCTCCTATGAGGCAAAGCTCTGGGAGTTTGGATTGTTCAGCCTGAAGACGAGAAGGCTCTGGGGAGCCCTTATGGCAACCTTCCAGTGCTTAAAGGGGCTGTGCAAGAAAACCAGAGAGGATCTTCTTATGTGCAGGGATAGGACAAGGGAGGATGGCTTCAAATGGGAGGAGTGTAGGTTTGTATTAGATACAGGATGAAATTGTCTCCTGTGAAGGGTGTGAGGCACTGGAACATGTTGTGCAGAGAAGCTGTGGGCACCCCATCTGAGGAAGTGTTCAAGGCCAGACTGGAGGGAGCTTTGAGCACCCTGGTCTAGTGGAAGATGTCCGTGTCCATGGTAGGGGGATTGGAAGTGTTATCTTTAAGCTCCCTTCCAACACAGACTGTTCTGTGATTCTATTCATGGAGATTATGGTTTAATGATATAAGTTTTATGTGTTTTTCTAAAAATAAACAAAAAAAATAGCTGATAGTAGGAGCTGTTGATACTATTAGGTGGCATTCAGAAAAAAGAAACCTCCTGAAGTATTTTTCTAAAGGTTCAGAATCAAATTTTATTTCATGATCTTTTTTTTTGCCTTGAAAATCCCAAAATTAAGATTTTGCTATTTACAGATAAATAAATCTTATCTTTAGACTAGTAAAGCTGAAAAATGCAGTATGTGGTTACAAAACAAGCATTAATTTTGCAGCCTGTAGTTTTTCAAGTGAAGTTATTTTTATGTAGCAAGAGATCTCTGCTTTCATGCCTCATTTGTAGAGAGCAGTTTATTGCAGACTTACAAATCACTACCAGTAGGCAGGTGTAAAAAGACTTGAATTTTTCAGCAAATGAAAGCATCAGGTGAAACATAGATGTGAAAAGCTGATAGAAGATGAAGATGATAGCTTTTTTTTTTTAACCTACTGTTTGTTTCACCTATCATATTTACAACATTATGATTTTTGTGTACCACTATGGAAGATGTCATGAATCTAATGCAGAGATGTCAGGGTTCTTTTTGTGCACTGCACTGGCAATCTTGAGTCTGTCATGCCTTTCCCTCCGATGCTAGGAGCTGCAATAAATGGATATTTTTGGTTGACCTTTTGTCATAATCTGAAAAATGGATAATAGAAGACCAAAGTAACTTCTACCAAGAGAAGAAGATAAATCTCAATTGCCAAGAGTGTTGCTTTTTGTGAAGAAAGTGTATCAATGGACTGTTTTGTATACAAAGGTTGAACTTGTATGATTTACTTGGTTGTCTCCATGGTTTTACTTGAAGCAAAGTGTTAGGTCCTACATCATGGAATTTCTGTGTATTGTATTAGTTTTAATACAGTTTGGAAGAACCCATTAACTCATCAGTGTAAGGTCAAAACTGGACGAGTCAAAGGTTCTTCAAAAATGTAATTTCATTTGAAAGGTAGAAAGAAGGACGTGTTAAAAGTGCTTTGTAATTATTGATTGCTAATGAGAAATTTGTGTAGCTCTGTGGTGCTAAAATTTACCCAAGTCACATTTTGACAAGGTGAGCTGGTAATAAAGGTATTAAAAGAAACTGGGTAGTTTCTTGGAAACTAGGAAAAGAAAGCTGGCTAGTTGTTTGGAGTTTTGTTTTTAGCTTGTATGGCAGTATCCCCTGCATAATTTTGTGCTACACTAAAGGAATTATGTAAGCAGCGTGAAAAAACATGCTTATGAAAAAAATTTTTAAAAATATGTGCAGTATGCTGTTGAAGTTAATTGTGTTGCAGTAATTTTATAATGTACTGGTTTCCATAAATCATATTTTATGAGAGGAGTAAAGAGCAGCTTTTAACATGTAAAATCAGATAATAGAAACTAAATGGTGTTTGTACACTATGACTGGAATTATCATGTGCTACTTCAATGCACTTTATCAGAGAGCGTCATTCTAATCTTGTATATTTTTGGTACAGGTGATAACAGACATCCTCTTATACCTTTTTCCCCCGATTTTTTTTAAATTGCATAATTGAGTAACTTGCTCATATTGCCACTCTTGTACAATCAGTTTATCAGAAATGAAGCAAACGTTTGCTTTTCTTTTTAGCCCGAAAAAGGTAGGTCAGATAAATTTACTATCTGCAGATAGATAAAAAGTGTCAAGTAGAGAATGAGATCTGCCACTTTTAGTTTTTATTTTGATAAGCCTAAACATTTAAAGTATCTGCATCTGTCTCCTCAGTAAAAGCTTCTGTTCTAAGCACTTTCTCGTGGGGCATGTTTCTTTGTAAACCGTCAGCTGATTCCAGATATTGCATCTGATTATTTTGGAAATAATTATACAGAATAACAGATTTTAGGAAATCAATTGTAGAAGGAATAATTGTGTACATTGTATAAGAATAATTTCTTTTTAAAAGTGGAAGTAGAAAATGAAGACGGCTGTATTTTATACAACATTTTAGTGCTGAAAGGTCTTGCATTGGTTTTAACTTCTTCTGAAATGAAGTAGTGACTCACAGATTTGTAGGTTTTTTCTGGGAAGGAAACTGAAGGTAATATAGGGTAGAAATCATATGAAGGAAACTCTTTTCCTGTGATGTTCACTCTTTTGTAGTTACCATGAGACTGAGTCATTGTCAGCAGAACCGCCATTGCTCTGCAATTAATTTTTGAATTTTACATGTCCTATCATAGATACTTCTTAAGAATATGAACCTGAAATGTGCCATAGTTTGCAGGCTGTAAAAACAGGGATTGAAATACAGGCATTAACAGTTTAAGAGTAATGTGTCTAATAGCAAAGTACTCACTTCTTTTTTGGTGAAGCTCCATATAGTCAGCCAGATACTTCAAGTACAGACTAAAACATTGAAGGAAAAAAGTTCCAGTTTTAAAATGGGAGGGAGGGAATAGGGGAAGGTACTAATTTACAGTTGTCTGCAGTTTAATAGGTCCTGGTAATTGTTTTGAGCATAATCTTGACAAAAGCAGTTATATTGCCTACTACCAAATAATGGTTCATTGGAGGCCCTGGGAGGGGCTGAGATGATGAACTGTGAGTTCTCCTTAGTCCTTTAATTAAACATTAGGTAAAACATTCTTACTATTGGAAAAATAAAATATTGGATACTTGTTATATACTTTCAATATTAAATACTGCTTCAGGTGCCATTTAAGTACATAGCATAAGTAATACCTTGAAACAGACATTTTCTGTTCCCTTCTGGGTGTTTTTAGCTTGGTTTCTATGGCAATGAAGCCTATGAAGAGTGTCAGGCCTCTTCTTCCCCTGTCTCCAAAAATAACTTCTAAATTTACCGCCAGTAGAAGCCAAAATTAAATGTGAAGGGGGAGGCTCAAAGGTAGTTGGATTCCTACTGGTTTCAAGCAAGCTGGTGACTCCAGAGAGGAGAGTCAGCGCTCTGTGAAGACAAGGCAGAGTTGCTACAAGACAAAATGATATAACCAACTGCTGTCTGCCCTGCTGGTGTGGGCAAAATTTCCAGGTTACTGGGGCAAGTTCTGTGCAGTTGGGGGGTTTGGTTTTGTTTTTTTTTAACCCAGCAAAGTAGTCCTCTAAAAGGAGCTGAAGTTACTGCCTTGAGGAGAAAGGATGATACAGGACTCTTGAACAAGAACTAACAAAAGCTAGTTTGTTTTCATGGAACATGTTTGTTATTCTAGCTATAAACACTCAAACTACTTAATCCAATTATTTTAGGTTTTTTTTGTTTTGTGTTGTTTTTTGTTTTGTATTTTTTTTGTGGTTTTCTTTTTTAATAAAAGGGGTGAAGATTTTTCTTTAAGTTGCTGCATTAGGATAACCTTGGTGCTTTTCAGAATTTCTGAGACCTCTATAATAGAAGAGAGGATAAATAGAAATACTTGGTTCCTAAATATAAGTCTTACAAAACAAAGGCACTTTGAGTGGCTCTGAAGGGTATAATGGGTTTCTACTCTATGGAACCCTTAGGATGGAATTTTTCCATTTCCTAATTGCAGTTGCTATAACCATTGAATGACTCACTTAACTTGGTCTTTGAAGGCAAAAAGTCTCCTGTACCTGTTCTTGTCTGATCTTCATGTTAACTCCATCATCTACTAAATTACTGCACTGTTAATTACTACAGATAATTTGGAGTAAAATAGCTTTCAAGAAAGCATGTAGAAGATGTAAAATTAAATTTCTGGGGAATGGCAAAGTTTTTTGCCTTTTTTTTTTTTTTAGGAGTAATATGCTCTTTGACCAATGATGTGCTTGCAGATCTCTGTATCTTCAGGATAGTGACAGCATTTACTGTGGTGTAGTAGGGAAAAAAAGTTGCAATGGCTGAAGAGGGGGAGGGCAGCAGAGGAAGAATGGAAATAAGAGATCCATTTAAGTTTGCTTTACTTTTTCCCCTGCCCAAAGACCAGGCTTTTTTTGGTGGGGTACTCAGAACTACACACACATCCCAAATGAGGGTAAGTGTAGCAGCCATTAGCATAAGAACTATGCCAGTCGTGTTTTGTTCTTTATACCTTAGTTAATTAAATTAGTTTTATTTAAGAATGGGCTTATTTTGGCTATATCCATTGCAATACTAGATTTTTCTTGTGAATTATTGTACTTAATTAAGAACCATAACATTTGTAGCTCTCAGCTTCTTTTTCTGATCTGGTGGACCTTTTTAGAGTTGAGTGGTTTGTATTCTCACTTGCTTTCTGATACCACAGAATATATTAGATTATTTTGAAGTACTTTTGTTTTCTTTGGCTTTAAGTAAAAATATTTCTCATATTACTGCAACTTCTGGATCGCTGATTAGGCATTAAATGACCTGATTGCTCAGGACCCAGAAACCCTCAAAAACACCTATCATTTCTATTGAAGGTGACCTCTGAGGATAAGGAAACATTTTTTTTTTCCTTTTTTTCTTATTTTTAGTAATGTGAAGGTGACTGAGCACTGAAAAAGGGTTTTTCTGCATCACCTGTGTCGTCTATCTTTGAAGGTGTTCTAAAGGTGTTTGGATGTGGTCTCAGACATCCGGATATGGGCGCTTCTCCTTCAGCAGAGTGGTTGAACTAGGTGGGCTCAGAGGTCCCTTTCAACCTCAACCATTCTATGAACTTCGATATAATCTGCATATTTAAACAATTTTGATGTGACTGTTACACTGCTTAATAAGAAATTTAACGTTCTTCTCAGAAGGCACCTTTTCCAGTAATCTGATTGCACTTTGCCTATAGGAAACAGCTGTCATCATATTCTTAATATTTGTTACTGAAATAGTATTTTGCTCTAGGATGTTTGTAAAAAGTACCAATTTGAGGCTATAGAATTTTTCTTTTAGCTGTGTTTAATTTAATCTTATTTTTTGGCCTGAGTTTTACATTTGATGCTTCAGTTGTTGCCTTCTAGGTATCTATTGGGAACCAGCACTTTTTAAATTCTAGTACTCTTTCTTTTTAAAAGCTTGATACATTCTAAGAACTATCAAGTTAGCTAAAATAATCAAAAATGTCTTCTCTAAGAAAAGATATTAGCTACTGGATCTGCATTCCACAGTTTTAATCAACATTCTTCTTTATCCAAATTCTTATTTCTGCTTTACTCGACATGTCTTTTTAAAATTTTAATCAAAGGAAAAAAACAACCAGCAACTTGAAATTTTGTAGGGAAAGGATTATTTCCAGAGTGTAAAGAAAAGCAGAATATTTTGAGAAGTCTTAGAATTTGCATGGAGAAGCTCTTTGACAAGATGCAAGAGAATGAAGGTTCCAGTTACAGTAGAAATGTGTCTTAATTCTTTTTCTTCTAGATAAATAAACAATAGTATTTCTCACCTGATGTGTTTTAAAATAGGCTAATTTGGTGACTATACTTAAGAACCAAAAATATAATGGTATTAAAGTATTCATATGATAGTATTTTGCCATATAGTAAACATGGAAAGCTCCAGATTTTTAAGACTCCCTGAAAATCACTGGGAAGAAAACCATTCCTGGGGAAAAAAAAAAAGGCAAGGCAGTTAAGATAATCTTTTCAGCAATCATCTTGATTGCTTAAAAGAATTTAGCTGGACTACTAGAAGTGGTTACGTGCTGTTTTGTAAATAATTTGTTTTGTTGATGAGAATAATCTTGTCTCTCTTTGAACATGTCTCTGCAAGTATTAGGTTGTCAGGGGAAGTATTCCCTGAATGCCTCTGAAATGTGTGTGTTTTTCTCCTTAGCTTCACAATGAGGATGACCCCCCAGAGTCTTCAGCAGCTGAGCAGCCTTCAACGTCCGCAGAGACCGCGCAGCCTCCGCAGACAGCAGCCTTACCTGAGGCAGATACTTCCCCTCCTCCTTACTGTAGCATAGCTGTGGAAGCAGCTGCAACCTCAGGTATTTTTCTCAAATAACAGCTTTCAGGTGTATGAATCAGCCCTTGGTTCAAAGTGGTCTGATGCTGCCATGTATTTTTTTTTCCCCTATGCACACAATTGCAGTAAAAAGCTGTCCTTTGATGTGCAGCCCTTTGGTTTGTTCAGAAGAAGCACACTTGTAAATTATGCTGATTGTTCCAAATTGTTAGACTAAATGGATGTTCATTAATTGGTTTAATAGGTTTTATTTAAGTCTGCTTATAGTTCATTTCCACATTTAATCTACATCTTTGAGTAGTGCTCCATTATTTGACCTCATTAGCAATTTTCATTGCCTGTTTATAAAAAACTCTTCAGACTTCTTTAGTGTGTGACATGGTTTGATGAAAATATTGCCATGAAAAGGTTAATTTTACTTTAAAGGCTCTTGATAAAACTTTTAATGAAAAATGAGTAATGGGTCTCTTTATCCATTTATTCACGGTTCCCTTTCTTAGGAGAATTGTGAGTTTTCTTGGGGATATGGGAGACTTAACAGCAGGCAACATCGAGGTTCCTGTTTAAGTAAAGTTGCATGGATTTGTGTCTCCCATGTGCCAAATAAATATTTTAGGAGTAACTGCCAACCTAATTTTTTTTAATGTTTTTTGAAAGTACAGTTTCCTGTCCCTGTTTGTTGAGACAGTGTTTGCAAGTATTATACATAGCTGTATGGAATTATCCCTATATATAACATCCTTGTGTCGGTGTGCTGACAAATCTGTTGACCATGTGACCTGTGCTGACAAATCTTTACCACGTAAACAGCCTTTTAATGAGCTACTGCTGGCAGTAGGGGGAAGCTCAAGGCATATTTTAAGTACTTTTAATTAATATCGTTAATAATTCTATTCGGTGTGGTGATATCTTACTGTTACAACACAGAAGAATGAAGTCTGTGGTCCATTTTGATGGCAGGAACAATTTTTAAAAGAATATGTTGAAATTGAAATCTTGGAAAAACTGATTATCAGAGAGCAGTTGGAGTTGGCAACAAGGCCACACTAAAAAGAATACAGCATTTCTATTACTGGACTGAAGTAACAGATTGATACTGATATTTAAAAGCGCTTTTTTTTTTTAATATCTTTTGTATGATTAGATAAAAAGCATTTGGCTGGAATGCTTGGGGATATAACTAACCAAATATTATTTTTTTCTTAGTAAACTTGTTGACTCCTTGCTGGCATCTGTGTTAAGGTTTCTGCCTTGGATAGTAGGTCAAAGTACCATCAAGCTGTTAAAAGTTTTTTTCTTTAAAAAATATCTCTAAGAACTTAAAATACAAATACCCTCAGTTTCAGCCTCTGTAAAAAAATATACTTTAAAGGTAAATAATCATGTGCATGGGAAAGTTAATATTCTTGATATCTTTCTGACTTAAAAAGTAATAACTTCTTTATTTTGAACAGAGCCACACAACGAATTTTATCCTGTACCACCTCCATACAGTGTAGCTACCTCTCTTCCTACGTACGATGAAGCAGAGAAGGCCAAAGCTGCAGCCATGGCAGCTGCTGCAGCGGAAGTTGCCCAGCGAGTAAGTGATACACTTCTGCTGGATTTCAGTGTTGTGAAATGTGTTAGGCTAATTATTTTTAACTACTGGGCCCGTGTTATGACCCTTTACTATAATAATGGTGGGCTCATGATTTAAATGTTTTGGATGTTTAGGTTTATATAGGTAGTCTAAGTTAATTGTAAATACTATAAAAAGCACATCATATTGAGTCTTTTGAAAGACATAGCTGTCTAAAATAAACAGCTTTAAAGTCCAGATTTTGCTGTTTTAATAGTTTATCCAGTATTTTGTCACCTGTTAATTAGATATCCCCTACTAATGTTACCTTGTAGAGTTATCACTAATGTGTACTGTTTTGGACGGTAAAACCAAAAGAATTACCCAAGACCTTTAGAGAAGGGAGAATTTCAACAGTCTGGAAGGGTCATGACCCCAAATCGTGTAGATGGCTTTTAAAAGGAAAGGCTCCTGTTGTTTGATATATGGAAACTTAAGTATTGAAGTTCAAAGAAGTGTTCCAAGTACTTAAAAAAGCACCTACATGAGTTGTGGTAAACTATTAATAGGCATATATTCAGTGTTTCTAGCTTTGTAAGAATTAACCTTATGAATAATACAGTCTTCAAAATAGAAGACTAGTATCTGCAGTTAGTGATAAATGTTAGTTTTGTGAGCAAGTTTCTTCTTTTCTCTGAAGTTTTGGAGTATGGAAATTCTGCTGCTTGGTAGTACTGACCATAATATACTATACCCTAGAAAAGCTTTGGGTGCTTTCACTAAAAATCTCCTCCTTGAGATCAAATGTGATTACGTTTGATACACATTTAAAATCTTACTGGCTGCGGTGTGCTTGTGACTGGCAAAAAAACCCCTTGACTCACCCAGCAGGAGGCAGGTCCTTCCTTGGCTGCTGCACAGTGCTGGCAGTGCATAACACTCACTTTAAGGTATGCACTGCTAGTGTTAAAGTGCATTTGTTTAACATCACCAGTGACGGTGTCACACAGATCTGTTTGACTGAATTCAGTAGGAAACCTCAGAGATTTGACTTGCCAAGTTTTAGCAGTGAGGGGATGACATCTGTTGTCACATTTTATCTGCTCTAACAGGAGCATGGATTCATTGTAGTCTGTCCTTACTGCTTGTCACATAAGTAAATCTTTTGCTGAAATACTGGTCTGAATGAAACCCTCATTCTGAAATTACAAATTTGGAGCATTAACAACCCAAACCCTAATTTGTAGAGTAACCTGTGACACTGCAGACAGAATGTGCAGCTCTTGCAAGATTCTTGCTCTTACATCGAGAACCCTATGAAGCACAAATTTCAGACATACAAGCAATCTCTCGTGACAACTCAGCCTGCGGTTCAGCCAATTTCCAGAATAAAGCTAAGTGAAACAAACAAACAAAACCCCAAAACAACAAGTATTTTTTTGTCTTGTCATTTTAAACTTTTATTTGCTCTTTCTTACAAGTTCAGATCACTATGACAGAAACATCTTTTGCCCTTCCTCAAGCAGTCTGACTGGTTTTGGTCAAACCACAAATTTTTGAATAATTAATTTCCTCAGTTAATAAATACAGCTTCAGATTTTGGAAATGCACGAAGATGGTCTTGCAGGAAGAAGTTTGGGCTGCTCGTAGCTCTGAAGGGGATGGAACTTCAGATGTGCTGTTCCCAGAGAACATTCTCAAATGTTCTGTATGAGAGTAGAGTTACAGAACAAAAAGTAGATACACCTTATGGCTGCTCTTGACTGCTTTGGTGAAAACATTGGACCTGAGAAATAGCAATTTCTGGTGTGCTCTGAAGCAGTTTTATTATTCTTAGCCTTCAGTTAGAAGGGAAGAGGAAAACCGCTAGATTCAGCTCTCTTCAGTGGTGGGTAGAGGGAAGAAGGACAATGACTCAGCCTTACATGTTGTGGGAAGAGAAGTCTGGTTTTGATTGAGCAGGGAGGTAACTGGCTCTAGCAGGGATCAAAGAGGATGTGTCTAAGACAAAATAAGAAGAGGCAAGGATGAATGGAGGGCAATGGTACGGACAGAGTAGAAAGACTTTAATGGGAAACAGAAGGGAAAAGGATTAACTGAGATCGGTGGAGAAAGGAATCCAAGTGGGGACAAAATGTAGTGCTGGGAAAGGAACTGAAGCTGGCAAAGGTATGTGAGAAAAGAAGACCAGAGAGGGAAAAGGAATCTGGAGGTGAGAGGCAAGAGAGTTGGACACAGTGATGAAGTGAGAAATAAACTTTTTCACAGTTTGCTTTGCTAGAACATACAGGAGAGCTTGCTAGGTGTTGATGGGGTTTTTTTAATAACAAAACCGGTAGGAACACACTATCATTCCCCCAAAGCAGAGGTTGACTACAAGATTCTAGACTTATGGCAGTAGTAAGTTAGTATCAGAAGTGTGGCTAAAAGTCACATTCTTACTGATTGCTGAAGAGCTCAAGTTTGACAGTAATTCTGCTCAGTTTGCTTCTGGGATTTTTTTTTTTTTCTGTTTTTGTTTTTTGTTAAGCAAATGCATGCACACACACAAACTGTATTAGAAAAACAGCATTAAGATTGCAAAGCTGGGATTTTGGGGGAAAAGTAAGAAATGCTGAAGCTGAGTTTCAATTTTGTAGATGATACTAAAATTATGTGCTAATGCAGTTTTAATTACTATTATTTTAATTATCTTACCACGTGATGCTGCCACAAAATCCCTACCTTATTTAATACCTCTGGACTTACACTGAGATAGACTAAGACTGTGTAATAAGACTGTCTTAATGTGGCAGGTGGCTGGAATAAGAAAGAAGGCTCTTGTTACAGTTTAAGTGGTGGTTTGCCATCTTTAGGGGAAGGATTTAGCTCTGAATACCCATGAAAGAACAGATAAGTTACTTAATTATGTAACTGTAGTGCAAAGTTCAATTGTTCTCTCACTTTCACAAGTGACAGCTGCAGACATTATCTGACCTGCATGTTACAGACTTTGCAAAACATACAGTGCAACAGACAAATGATGTAACATGTTGATTTTTCAGTTTTTGTTTTCAGCCTTATGAAATTAGTGCTCTTACAAATGTGAACTCTGCTGTGTTCTAAGCTTCTGGTCTCTTCCTTGTTAATGAGGATATATTGCCTCTTTACTGCAATAAAGTGGACAGTTGGAAAAAGTTAAATGTCTTTGTTACTTTGAGTGATGTGTGAAGCTGATCATTTTCATGGTGTACTCCAAAGTGTGCAGTGAAGGTTCAAATCCACTCATTAGGCAAAGGAGAGGGAAAAGGCCTTGAAGGGCAGCACACCTATAACACAGCTTTCATATTTTTCCCCCAAATCACATAGGCCACTTAAAAAGATCTTTAATGTGATCATATTAAATACTTCATCATAGGCCCTATATTAACAGGTAATATGAAAAATCTAACTTGACATTTACTGAAACTGCCAGTAATTTTATAATTCTTTGTGTAGCTTTTCTTAAAGGAATAGATCGTGTAAAAACATGTACTCCTTTCAAATGCTCCCAGATATCTCATTTATCAAAGAAATTGTCCTAGCCCTGTGTCATCAGTCGTGATAGCATTAGTTATCCTGGCTTTTTCTTTTGCAATTCTCAAGGTCAGTTTTGAAAGGGCAATTTAAATGGACAAAAATACTGCTAACAGTTTAATGACTTTGTTTGTATGTTGCAATGAATGGCTTTTACTTAATGCTTTTCAGTTGCATTTGTCTTATGTTTTTCTGTTTTTACATGCTTAGCACGCCCAGTTTAGGGAATCTAGGAGTCTGTTTGATGAAATATTCCTCAGTCGTCCAGAGGTATGGTATAGTTCTCTCTAGTTTAGACTTTGCTGTGAATTTTCCTGCTGGCAAACAAATGCTTCTGGGGTTAATTGTGCCTTTTTCCCCCCCCATTAATTTCTCCCTATTGGTTTGTATGCTGAAAGTATAATTTATGGGGTTTATTATGTAATTTAACCCTTTCCTCTGAAGTTTTTCTCTGTAAACACTGCATTGGGAAGAATTATATCAGTTTAGTGGTTTTTACTTGATTAATGTGGTTGTCTCCCTATATGCTAGATTTCAGTTTGGAGGAAAAAAAAAAAGCTAAAAAACCTTGAGGATAAAAAGCAGTCCTACTCTTGCAGAATACTACAGAGAGCACTGTAGTTTATGGAGATTTAATAGATTCAACTTCAATAGATGCTGTGTACCATTTGATGTTCTTTTGTTTAGAGAAATTACTCTGTGTGACATGCCATTTATGTTGATAATATAATTTGCTGTTCAGATGTTTCTTTGGTCATAGGAGCAGTAAGTTTTCTGTTCCTACAGTTGTCAGCTGATTTAGAAAGCAAGAAATACTGTCCATCTTCCTTAACTTGGCTAAATTTGTCAAAAATCAATGACATACTGAGTGTTACATATCTTACAGATTTGTGTGTGTTGTGTTGCGTTCTTCTCATTAAAAAGAAAAATATAAATAAAGTAATTAACCTCATTGATAAAAAATGTCACTATCTAAAAGAAGTATTCTGTGAAAATATGTTTAACTTCAAGCATCAGTGTAGAGGACAGATGTTCTTCACTGCCCATTTTCATTCCTCAGTGCATGTTGCCTGATACAGTTTGAAGAAAGTCCAGGGCTGTTGACATCAACCAGTCCAAATGAGAGCACTGAAAGACAGCCAGTATTCGTGGGATTTGAGCTGTGGTCAGCCAAAGTTTTCTGTCTGCAGGACTGCTCATAAACCTCATAATCCTAAATGATGTGGATATAGGCTTAATTTAATTTTTTAGTATTCTAAGTATTTAATTTCTTAAACACTCATCATTTTTGTATGCTGGTTTTTGGAGACAGTAAAGAGAACTCAGTTTCATCTTGCTTTTTGACATGGAGTGTGATAAATTAATATTTGTTCACACTTAATACAACAGTGCTTCTTGCAAATACCTGCTCTAATGTTCCTAAGCTGTATTTATTGACCTGTGTTTCTTACATGTGTAAGCCTCAGAGAAACCTCTGCTAAATTTGTTACTGTCATTGAGCAAAATTTTGTTTTTCTGAGCCAACTTTTACATGGAGCATAATTCACAAATTGTTTTGGAAATGCCAGTGTGAAGTACAGTAGTTAGCAGACAGTTTTTTAAAAGTCCAAAATTATTATGTATGAGGTTTTGTAGACCTTGTTAAATTAAAATTGAAAAGACTTTTTTTTCATCCTGACTTGAAAAAGGAAGTTTTATGGCATGCATTTCAGAGGCATGAAACACATTCAAATGCAGCTCTTTTTTTAATACCTTTTCAGCCTTCCTTTCCTCCCATTCCCTTCCTCTTCATCAGTCTTGTAGCTGCAGCAAAGTTGAGCTAAACAAACTGATTTCTTAGTCACTTAATATGACCATTTAGGAACACCTGAAATTATGTGGAGTTGAATTATAGCCCCTTAGGATTGTTGTTTAACTGGCTTTTTGTGCTTCCATTGGAATTGTCTCTGTGAATAGCAGTGTTTTTTAAGTAAGTTATCTGATACAGTGTCTTGGTTAATTAGTCTGAAATACAGAGCACAGCTGGAATTTCACGGCCATAGTACTAAGGGTGAAGCTGCTCTGAGTTGGTACAGCAGTCCTTTGAGCAAGTTTTTAACCTAATTGCCATACCCTGGTAAATTATTTTGCTCTGTTGACAGAGTAGAACATGTGACAGAGCTTTAGATCACTGTGCTTGTTTAATGTCCTTTTAGTCATTAACATTGGTACATTCTGTAGTAAGTGCTTGTGTGTGAAAGAGCCAAGTAAATTTCACTTGATCTCTCTTGATTTCATTTGTTTTTATAGGTAATTTCTATGTCAGTTCCAATACATTATGGTAGTAGGGGGAAAAATTAGGAAAAAGTATTACCTGTGTTTCTGTTTAGACCATTTTACTGCTGCTGCTGACTACATTATTTAACTTGTGTCATCCTGCGTTGTTTTGATGTTACTCATTTAAGTATAAAAATGGCGTTTAATTGGTTTTAGTTTTCATCAGGCTCTTTAGGAAGTGCTGTCATTATAAAAACTTTGTGTTTGCCAGTCTACAGCTCGAGCAATGTTTCACCTGTGCTTAGAACTGCATATATGATATCTGCCAAGTTCTGTTGAAAATCAAGTGCTGAGGAACTCTCACTTTCAGTTTTTAAGGTCCAGCATTTTGACACAATGGGAGAAATCTTTGGATCGTTTTGACTGACGTCTCTGTTTGCTTTTGTTTGACTTCAAGTGCTGTGGTTTTTGAGTTTAGAAACCTTTTAGACACTCCTAATGTGCTCGCGCCCTCTAGTGACCCTGGAGGTGTTCTTTGCCTTGCTTATGTTTTGCTATGGGTTATAAAATTGGTCAGTGCAGTGCTGTTGCATCAGCATTTGATTTTAAGGTACTAACCTTATTCTATAACTTTTATTTTAGATTAAGGAAATTATTAGAAGACCTTTCCAGCAGGAAAATTATAGGGTGTACTGTGTGACAGCTTTTTTGAAAAAATATTTAATAGTTTGGCTACGTATCAAGATAGTTACAGTAAAAAAAAAGTATGTTGGTTTTGATTGTCAAAGTACTAATCTGAAACAATTCTAGCTTCATTTAAGATGAATAGACAGTATGTACATATCTTCTGCAGAAACTTTTACAGAAAATTTGGGCTATGTCAATATAAGCAACAAATAAGACTTGTTTTATAGTTATAAATTATTTTTTAAAAAACTTTATGTGGACATGTTACAGAAATGTCAATTTTCTTCTAGCTTTAGAAACATGATTAATACTTTATCTTATAGCTAGTTATTCTAAACTTTTCACTAAATTATCACTAACCTGTAAATCCAGGAAGAAGAATATCCACCACGGGATGATTTCAGTGATGCAGATCAGCTTAGAGTGGGCAATGATGGCATCTTCATGTTGGCATTTTTCAGTAAGTTATCTTGTATCCCAGACCTACTGAGGTATATCTTAATTGTACCTTTTCCCTATGGAGTATAAAAGAGAGCTGTGATAAATTGCATTAATGTACTGTAATGAACAGATTTTTCTGCCTGTGCACAGATATAAACACTTCCTGTTCCAGATACAGCAAATATGTTGCCTTTTTTTTGGTGGCATCTGTCACAGATAAGGGGACAAAACTAAATCATAGTAAATGCTTGAAGGTCTAGCACTGGAAATTCTATCATCTTCTAGTTGGACCACCAGCTTGAATTAAAGACCAGATCACAGGAATGTGGCAATTGGCTTTTAACTAGAAAAAATTTGAGAGAGACGATGTGCTGTATAAAAGTTGCTGATGTCAGCATAGTGAATTAAACAGCTGTGGGTTGATTTTTGGAACAAATCCAACAATACTCATTTTCAGTTATATAAAAATGCATTGTCTTCAGTTAACCTCTGATTTCAACCAGCCTCCTGTAGCTCTTTGTCACGTACTGTGTGCACACTGTGCATGTCTTGTAACTTGTGTGCTGCATTAAGCAAAGTTAGATTTAGCAGCTAGAAGCTGTTTCTATGAGGAAGCTGTGTTAGTTTTACTAATTGCTTATTTCTTTCTAATTTCTGAGGGTCTTTTCCCTTTCTGAAATCAATGTGTTTGGCAACCTGGATAAAGTTTGGTATTGGGGGTATATCTGTTCTGCTGAGAATTCATCAGGATTCAAGCTGATTGATTATCCACTGAAGTCTCCATGATGTCCTTCAACCTAGGTTTTGTAATAGTTCTTCCTTCTGTAATCTTTTTTGCAATCTCTTTAACTGTTGCATATGCAGGTTACAATGCTTTCACAGAAGGTTTTTTTCATGTTGGTGGATGATGTGGTGTTTGCATCTTGGGATAAAAATGTATCTCTGCCTCACAAAACAAGTCTATAAAGATGTTTATAGAGTAGCAAAATGAGCTTGTAGTCTGATCTCTTTCTATAGTTGGAGCATAGAAAGTATATTCTTGGGGAGAAAAAGGAGGGTGTGACTTAATTTTTCATTTTTTGCTTTATTTTCCTATCCCTTTTCTATGTTCTATAACTTTTTGTATTTAACCTCTTTAGATCCTTTATTGTGTGAACTTGTTCTTCCCTTTAAATTCTGGTTCAGGCCATCATGAGCACTGCACTTGGAGGCCAAGGAGATTGTTGATTTTAATATGTCTTAAGTCCTTTAAGTCACAGATGTCCAAAATTGCATTCCCAGAACCTTGTGTCCACCTTCAAGAATGCAAGTATGTACTTGGATAAACTGACAACCTTCTCTTCAAATAGGTACTTAACTGAGTCTGACTGCACAGAGCAGTACTCTTACATGTTGGACAAAAATGCTCTGTAGAGCATAGTTTTTCATGATTGTTTTCTGAGACACTTTTATTTTTCTTTTATTTCCTAAGAAGGAAATGCATAAAATGAGTGCTGACACGTTATGAAGTATTTATGCAAGTGTGTGTTTAGTTGGAATGTGTTGGTTGTTATGGTTACTGGTTACATAGGGAAATTGATGAACTTTACTTACTATTTGTGCTCACAGTATGAGGAGTTCACAAAAACGCAGTTATAGATAGTGATAGTGATATTTATAGTAATAGTTCTTTAGTAAAAGAAGAGTGAACAAATGGCTTGTTCTGGAGGTGCTCTCTCACCTCCTCCCTGACTGTCAAGTACAGCATTGGAAGATCTTGGGGATGGAAGCAGGAGCAGATAGTTTTAAGTAAGTTAGCATTCTTTAATTTCATTTTATTTGAGTGAAGTGTAGCAAAATAAACTTTACTGAGTTTACCTGCAATTGCAGTCAGTTATATGTAGCCACCATCTAGTGGTAGCTGCCCACGTTGCATAAAGTTGCTGTCTCCAGGCCATCTAGTGGCCAGATCTGTTTTTTGGGGGGTTTTGGTTGTTTTAGGAGCCTGGTGCATGCCAGTTACAGACCTGTTTCCCATCTAAGCTATAAAGTGTGAGTCTGTTTAGCAGAACTAAACAGAATAAGACAATACACACTAAAAGAAGTGAAGTCTTTTTGCATGAAGAGGTGGATATTTTTGCTTGATCCAGAAACCTGGTGGAAAAACTTTGGAAAACCACTCATTTTATCTCTAATATATGGTAAAATCATGTTTAAGGAAATTGGTGTTGCCCTTAGTCTGTGATGATGTTGGTGAGCTAAGAATCTTCTCTCTAATGGTTGTGACTGGTGTCTGTCAGCTTCTTATTTTGAGGGAAATGATTATATATGTGAATATATTCATTTTGCTATGAATGCAAAATGGAAAAAAAATGCTATCAGACCACTTCATGTGTTTTATTCTCTTTTTGTATTTTTAAGTTAGCCACACCTTACACAACATGGTAGAAATTTTCTAGAATGCCAGAGAAAGTAGGTGAGTTTCTCAGAGTATTTTTTTTTTGTATGCTCTACAAAAGGGAGGAATTTCTGAGCTATATCTTTCCATTTTGAACACAACTGTAATTGTGTTAGAGCGAGTACCTGTCATGAACAAAGGGTTTGGTTTTCATGCTTAATCTGCCTGTAGTCAAAGTCTTTTAAATTATGTCTGATAAACTCATACTGGTTTGTTATCTGAAGGAGATCCTTTTGGACATTATTAAAAGCTTATATGGTTTTCCTTTATATTTAAGGAATGCTTTAGAACCAACCTTTTTCCTGTGGGCCCCAAGAGGAATTGTGGACCTTATCTGAATTCTTTGAAACCATGTAAGGGAGTTTTGAGTTGTTTCTACAACATAGGAAAAATGAATTTGAATTTCACAGATAGGGTAATAAGGAGATAAAAAAGGAGAAAAATGTTCTGTAGTACAACCAAAGATTAAATTCTCATATAGAAATCTGACCTTTTTGAACATTTAGGCTATTTAAGCCCTGTATACAACTCAGAGCAAGTAAATTTTTTTTTACGGGGCAATATAAATGTACGTGGTATCCTAGACACTATATTGGAACAGAAAGCTGTACCAAAGTTTTGTAAATTAATGTTCATACAGTTTTCAAAAGTGCCTCAAAGAGTCAAACTGCACACAAGCTGGGATACCTACTTTGAGGGGTTCAAGGGGGCCCAAGTTGGAAGGCAGAGTTGTAGCACAAGCTATTGTTTATCAATATGTACAACTCAAAAGTCTTGTACTTTGTATTTTGACTAGGATTATTTTACTGGAAACCTTAAGGAGAAGTACAGCATAAATGTAGGAACTGTGTTGGATCACAAACACTCTTTATTAAACAAGACCTTTAGTCCAACCCTCCTCCTCCCAAAAATCAATTTCTTATGTGTTTCATTATGAGTTTTGTTGTCATGAGATGATACTAATGTTTATATTCTTATGTGAATTATGTTTATATAGACTTTTTCCTCTTGTCATCACCTCAGGAATTATAAAATTCAAACCATAGTTTTATCAGTCCTGCTACTCTGAATGGTGCTAGAGTATTAAAAAGAGGCACTGAAACCATGATGCCAGTGCAGTCAGCTGAGTTACATCTAAATGTCTGAAATTTGTTAACAGAAAGTTGACAGTAATTGAAAGTTGGGCTCAAGTAGGCATGTAATCACTTTTGGGATGGAAAACAATTCTTGTTGAACAGTGGTTTGATTTGCAGTAGAGATCTACAGGATGCACACAGAACCTGGCTGTGTGAAGAAGATGAGCAAGCAGAAGTTAAGAATTCTTTTTTAATTAGACCTATGATGTGTTTGTAGCAGCTCACTAGGTTTTTCCCCCTCAGTTTTAGGAATGGTTTTCCTTATGATAGCACGTTATTAGTGTCACGGCAGGTACATTGCGCAGGAATGTCATGGAAGCTGATGTAGTGTGAAGGATGAGGTAATCTCTTGAACAGCTGAGCAGTGTCATTTACATTTCACAAAGTGAGTGGATGCAGAAAAATAGTGGAGGGGGTAGCATTTGTTACAGCAAGGAACTTGTACAACAACTTAGTTATCTCTAGTAGCTAGAGAAGGAAGTTGGTAATTCTAGAGGAATTAGTACATAATTTCTTTTACTGGTTATTCTCCTCACTGGTCTATTTTCTCCCTCAGCTTGATGGGGGAGCTTCTACTGTGGCTTCTCTATGACAACATAGGGATGAAAATTATGAACAACTTTTGTTATTGAAACAGGAATTATACAGGAATTAACTGCACCAAATGCAATGTGAACTGTAAAGCTCAGAGCTTGCATGGCTGACAGAAGATGCACATGATGGAAAAAGATAGGCAAATGAGGCTGAGAAAAGCAATTGGCAGGAACCATAGTCTGCTCAGAAGCTGGAGATGCATTTCTGAAAGCAAATATTGTATTTTGTAACCAGAATGAGACAAGGAGAATGACTTTTCCAGGTAATGGTAGACATGGGATGTAAGGGAAAAGTAATGGGAAAGATGGAAAATGTGTTGACATTATTGTTGCCCTTCTTTGTTAAAGTGGTGCAACACCAAGGCAGTGTTGGGAGAATCTCCCTAATGCGCTGCCTGAGTTTTAGAGAGGTGGAAGTAACAAGTTCCTTGCATTGCTGGAGACACAGATTTTTTTATTAGGTCCTCACTGTATGAATTTTCAAGCAAATGGTTACAGATAAAAAATTATTAGTTTTTTTTTCTTCTGTATGTACCTCAGTTTTATTGAAATGTGTGTACTTGTGTAGTTTACAACTTTTATAAGGTTTATGTCTTTTGTGTGTGCATTAGCTGCTTATGTAACTTGATGGAACAGCAGACTGATTAAAGAGAAAAACCCTTGCTTTGACTGGAATGTGCTGATGCCTTTACCTTCAAGAGTTGGGCAAACACCTTGATGTGAAATATCCATCAAATACCTATGCAGTGGATTCTATTTTGAATATTCCGTTAGTTCAAGTTGAAAGTTGGGTAAAATTATTAGTGATTAATGATAAAAACTAATTTTTCCCCTCCTGTATTTCTGATTGGAAAATTTCTAATTTTTATAATGCATTTCCAAATGAGTTGAGGTAATTTATGAAAATATATTTCTATTAAAATTACACATATTCTGAGAATTCTTCTAGTCCTCACAGGCCATTGGAAACATATGAATCCTGTGTCCTTTATAAGATAACTGTCTTTAGGTATACCTAACCATAATCAAAGTTATCCTTTGTAGCTTGAGTACTGGGGAGAAAGAGCAATAAGCTCTTTTGCTGAGACAGGATCAGAGAATGCATTGAATAAGGAGCTTTTGAAATCTGTTACTGTTAGAAGATTGTGGCTTTGGAGAGCTGGCTTAAAATAGGGAGATCAAAACAATTTATGTAAGCTCTCTCAAATGTAAATGTGTCTTGGAAAGACAGGTAAATGTTAGTCATGATGTTCTGTAGGGGTTTCTTTTAGTGGGGTTTGGATTGGTTTTATTTGTTTCCTCTGCATATGCCAGTTTGGATGAGCATCTGTTCCAAGCTGTGGGAGTTTTTCTGATTTTTTTTTTTTTTTGGGATCCCTATAGATTACTAATTTAAATAAAAGTAAGAATTTTTGTGGCCACCATCTGTTACTCGTCTCTGACCCATGCAAGATGTTTTCTCACTTGTAGTAAATGACTATTTTAATGTGAAGCCTTCCAAAAGTTCTTGGAACTTCAGTTTCTTTGCAGTTCATGATATCCTGCTGCAGTTTTATGAACTAGTTCTGCATTTGTGAGCATATCATTGCATCTTCATGTAGATTATTGGAAGAGTTGTAAGATGATTTTAAAGTATGAAAATAGTGGTTTTTATAGATAGTACTTCAAAATGCTTTAAAGAAAACTATTGAGCAATTTTCTGTTCCTAGTTGTGTGTTCTAACTTTAACTGAAGAGACACACTTTCTTTCCTCTCATGGTTTAATGTCTGAATTTTATGTAGCTAACTCTGGGATTTTAAACATTTAGGGTCCTGTTCCACTCTGGCTCTTTTCCATTCCTCTTTCCCTCCTCTGTGATTCTTGTGTTTACTGTGAAGTTCTCTAATGTTTTCAGTTTTCCACTGTCATATCCTCTCCAGAATTCTTGAGTTGCCTTCTTCTACCAGTTCTTTCAGCTCTCTTCAGTTTGGTGATTTTCTTTTTGGATACCCTCACTGACTCCCAAGTTGGGCTATTCCTCTAATTATGAATTCTCACTCTGATGTAATGCATGCAGCCTGAAGTCAATACAGATGATGATGCTGATTGCCAAGTACATAAGCAGATAAGAAACTTTAAGTTCTTAAACTGAGGGCTGCGTACAAGTGTTAATTGACGCAATAGTGGTAGTTACGCTCAATGTCCTTTTTGTTAATTGATTTTTTAACTTCTATGTAAAGCTTCCAAGACTTCTTATGCATTAATATAGATCTAAAAGAGACCCATGAAACATCAACTTCTCAACTTACCTTCATTTCTGCATTAAGTTTTTGGAGCAAGTTTTTTTTTTTTTTTCTACATTATGTTTTTGAATGCTGTTCAACTCAAACTGGATAAAGCTGAATATACAGCCTTGATACTGCACATATGTGTGCGTATAACTATACTTTTGGTTGTAAAAGTGTAGCAAGGGTTTTTCTTCATTGTTTTAATCCAAATCTTGTATGTTATAGTCCTTTTGTGAATTTATTTTTCATGTCCAGTATAATCTGGTTAGGTGTCTATTGCAGTGTAATACTTCCTTTTATGTTGGAAGTTTCTCTTGAGTAAAGTAGTAGGTTCCAGCCTGTTTACCATTTGCTTTGTCATTAAGTGACTATACCATGGGGAATGTCTGGGTTCAAAGTCAATCTCTGAAAGCCTGAATTACCGGAAGGGAATTAACTGACTGTGTAAGCATGTCCTTAGTAGTTTAAAAGTGAAATTACTGTTAAGTCTGTTTGCTTGGCTATACAGATTAACAGAAGCTACTGTTTCTTTTATTTTATAGTGGCGTTTATTTTCAACTGGATTGGATTTTGTTTATCCTTCTGTATAACAAATACCATAGCTGGAAGGTATGGTGCAATCTGTGGATTTGGTCTCTCCCTGATCAAATGGATTCTCATTGTACGGGTATGTTTCTTGATTCACACTGTACAGACTCTGTAGAACAAACTCATAACAATTTATTCAAGGATATAATAAGGGAATTGAAAACCAGTATTTTTTTCTTTTTTTTTCTGACATAGCATTTGATGTTCACATTTCCACTAAAATAAATGCAGAATGACTCATTCCTTGTACAAGTATTTAAAAGTCCACAGAAGAAGTGGAGCAAGTACCAAAAATATCACTGGTATTATAGTGTCATGTGTAAAAGGTTTATAAATGTCTTGGCCTGTTGAGAAGGGAATATAAGAAAGCATTTCTTCCTTGTATTTGATTCCTTTATTCATTGTAAGATACATATGGGATCAAGTCCAACTTAAACATGAAGTTAGTCACATTTTTACAAGGTAGTAACATTTTTACAATCTTAAATGCTTGGTTCTTGATGTTTTCACTAAATGCTTTTCCAAAAGGCATATTAGCCAAATGCAAGTTACTTAGCGAAGTGCATGCTAGATGAAATGTAATGCTGCTTTCTGAACTTGAATTCTACATATCTGAGACACAATTATTTAAAATCCTGTCCCTTTTAACAAAGAAAAAGATCTTGGATAACTTACATATCTTTCATATTCTGCCAACAATGACCTTCTTTTTATTTTTGTTTTTTTTTTTCTTCTGTGTGTGTTAGTAACTTGATTTAGTCTTAGCATGATAGTAAAAAAATTGTTGAAAGATTGCATGGTCCTTCCTAGACATGTACTTCATCCTTCTTAGAGCTTCTTTTTTTTTAATTTCCTTTTTGCTTATTCAGAGCAGGGAAATGCTGCTGGACCAGATGTGATTCTGATGTATTTGTTGGAATTCAGGGGGCTTAGATGGAATTTATCTTAATGGAGACAGAAGACATATATTTTTCAACTATGCATTTGTTTGGGATATTTTCAGCTTCCCTTAAGGCATACTAAACAGAGGGCAGAACTTGCTCATTATGTCAGCTGTATTATTCCTCTCTTCTGGAAAATGTGCTCAAAACAAATATAAAAATTAATATATGCTAAACTCCCTTGTAGAATTGCTGTGTTCTAGACTTCAATTAAATTATTGTATGTAATCCATTACTAATTCAAAAATAATAGAGTTGTCCAGTTCCAAGATCTCAGGGCTGGTTTTTTTCATAATGAAGATCATCATGTTCCTCTGTTATCTCCCGTCCTAGAGACAAGAGCAGAAAGCTTGTGAGGTGTGTGTTGACAGTCATTTTAATGGTAACACACGAGCAGGCCTGTGTGCACCAAATTGTTCTGTTCCTTTCTTTCAAACTCTTCCAAAGACTTGTCACCTGTTTTCACTCAGAGTCAGCAGTACAAAACTTTTTAGTGTCTAAACAGCCTGAATTCACATATGGTTGATCTGTGTCAGTTTTTACTGGGGAGAAGGAAGAGCAGGGGGAACAAAAACACAATTTTACTGTAGGAGAAATTCTGCAGCCATGGCTAATTCTGCCCGAAGAGAGTAATTCACATGGGCAAGTGTTTGATTGTTGGTTTTAGTAAGTCTTTTTTCCAATTAAATGAAATTGTAACTATTGGAAAAGTATATTGATATGTTGGTAGGTATATGTGGATATGTATTTATATGCACACACTTATAACGTTTAGAGAATTGAAAATACTGACCAACAAGTGAGATGAGATCAAGGTCAATGTGTTGTCAAAATCCTAGGAATTGAGTATTTATATACTGTAAATACCCATTCTTTAGTTCAACTTAGCAGTTCTGTTTCTTTCTATTTTTTTCTTTGATTGATGATAGAAATCAATAGAATGTATAAGATTAAAGCCTCAAAGAATTCACGTGATCTGGCTTTATTCTGGAGAAAACAAGTAGATTAATTGAAGAAAAAAGCCAGCTTTACCTAGAGTTCTTTACATGTCTTAGCTTTTCATCTGATTGCATATGTGTGGCCCAGTATCTTTTGTTTGGTTGTTTTTTTTTTTTGGGGTTGTTTTTTTTTTTTGTTTTGTTTTGTTGTTTTTGTAGGGGTTCTTTTTTTTTTTTTTTTTGTTCAGGGTTTTTTATTTCCCCACAATTACTTCTTGGTTGATATACTGAAATGTCCTAGAAAGGGCAAGTGGGAAGCACTAAGCACAAAAGTCAGAATGCAATAAACATAATGAGTGATAGCAGGGCAGAAGTGTATGAACAGTGTGCAGAGCTGCTAAGTAGGTTATTTTACTCCTTCTGGCAACTCTTCACTCATCTCCCCATTTCTACTTTTTGTGTGGGTTTTGGAGACGTTTGATTAGCCTTTTTATCAGTGAAGCATGAAGTCTGGAGTCTGGTAAAGGCACAGATACCTGTCTCCAGTCCGATCACACCCTGCCCTCCAGCTGCCTCCCACATCACAGGGAGGACAAAACTGTCTGCCATGGTCACTTGCAGGAACAGTTGAAATGGCACTTCAAGGTTCATTTAGTTGTGTTCAGCTCACTGCTGGGAACTGAATGCTGGTTTGAAAATGAAAAGACTTTAATGAGTTGGGGGTCTTTATGGGGCTGGTATTCGTGGCAGCGATTAACAGTAGGGGGTATACAGAAGGTCAAAAGCTCTTCTTTTGTGGGGTCAGCAGAACATCCCTGTCTGATAAGATTAAACTAATGTGGCTTTTCGTGGTAATATCTAAAGCAGCAGGCTGCTGTAATGTGTTTGGGATGGCGGGCACTGGGGGGGAAAAAAGGGAAAATCGACAAGTGGTGATTCATTATAATAAAAAAACGTCAGATTACTGGCGAGTAATACAAGGGTGTTTCTCATATATGTGATTTTTTTGTATGTGGATACACACTTTTTTTAGATATTTTTAATTACTTTGCTGCAAACCAACTGACAATAGGAGTGTTTTATTTGTGTATTAAACTGCTGTACATATACTAGTTTTGCATTTTAGTAGGACACATTACATTTATTTTAAGTTGCTTTTTCCTCTATGCTTTCTCTATTTGCATAGTGCATTAAATATGTCTTGGTCATATATCTTACTGCAGCTAAGCCTCATGTATGAATTTCAGTTTTCAGATTATTTTACTGGATATTTCAATGGACAGTACTGGCTTTGGTGGATATTTCTCGTACTTGGTAAGTGGAAGTTGAATTCATTTCTGTTTTGGTGTGAAAGTACTCAAAGATGAATTGTGTAATTGTAAATAAGAGTTTTATAACATATTTAGCTATGTGCTTTTCCTTAGCTGCTGATAGTTTTGTGTGTTGTTTATATTTGCATAGTATTCATGAGGTTTTTTGTCATCATAATGGTGGTGGTGTGTGAACTGTGGACTATTCAAACACCCTTCAGCTGAAAAGATTTTGTTGTGCCTAAGGTATTATGTGTAAAACTGAGACTTGTGCTTTTTAAGCTGCTTCTACTGATCTAGGGGTGCAGAACTTTTGTAATGAAACTTTGACTTTGTGATAAGTAGTATCTACATGTATTAACCTATATGTCAAGTATTACATTTTAAGAAACGTGACTGAATCCAGGAAGGTGGAGTCTACTGTCTTGTGCGCAGGTCACAAAATGTCCTTTTAGAGTCCTTTGAAATGCAAACTGCATCAGCAGTTGCTCAGTAGGATGAGAGAATGGCTTCATGCTTGCTGATCACAGTGGTCTCATGATGTCAGCTTTCTCTTAAGAGCTCTGCCTGCCCATGTTTAAAATCTTATACACATCAAATTCTGCTCTTCTGTTTGTTTTTAATGCAGGTATACCAAACCCCAACTTCTGTAACTTTTCTCTAACTGTGGATTTTGTAATTTGAATATGGAATCTGGAATTATTTTCTTTTACAGAAGTAAATGCTGCTATGCATTTTAATTTCTGTTTCCAGCTCTGGAAGCATGGTAAACTGTTGGTGGTTCAGTAGGTGGCACTCTTCCCTTTGAGTCAATTGATTCAAGCGGCTAACAGCAAATGTTAGAATGAAATGTTGTGTAAGCTAAGAAAAAAAACCCAACTCTGAGATCTTCACTGTGACTTGGTATTTATCTTGCAAGAATTGCCAAAAGTCTTTAACAATATTACCTAAAAATTTCTCCATCTGCCTTTTAGTAGTGTTCAAGGGCATTCATCAGACCTTCTAATGCCCACCTTGCTCTGCTGTTGTGCACTTGGTTGCTTGAAATAAATCAAACCTGCAAATGTTTAACACTTCACAGCATTGGTCCCGTGAATGTTTCCGTATTGTTTGAGGTTATTGTATTGAAGTTGGTGAAATGACTTTGTGCAGGCACAAGCAGACATTGAAGTGAAATGACTCTTTGCAGGCACAAACATTTCCAGATAAGTCTTTAATTAAAACCAAGTCCTGTGGTGCCGTTTTTTCACTAGGACACCTTCCTTCACTAGGATGAAAATAGTGTTCTTCCCCTAGCACTCCCCCCACCCCCATGTGTCTATGGAAAAAGCTGTAGTTTTTCTTTTTACTAGTCTTCTGCACATATTCAGGAAGTAGCTCACTTTAATTTGGGAAAGCTTTATTTTTGGTCTGAAGTGTTTTAGGATTTTTTATTTTTTCTTTAAATCATAAAGTTCATAATATACCTTGGAATTAAAAGCACTCTGAGGCATACAGCGCATCTGGCAGTCAGCATTCCCTTGTCTTATGTATGTTTTGCATGAAATATGCCAACAATATTTTTAACCTGATGAAGTGGCATTATGGTATTGCTAGAACACCACAGAAGGAGGCTACCTAAAAAAGCTACTTAACAGGACGTGGAGGAGTATTATCATGTCATGGGAACACTGCCAACCAGATCTGTGTTTTGTTGTTTTGGATAACCTTTTGTTAGAGCACACAAAGTGGTATGTCCAGCATCTCTCCAGAAGTGAATGAGTTTGGAGTCTTTCTTTTGCATAGCCCTTTGACATCCTTCAGCCCACCTACTGCCGTCTCCTCTTCTGGTGTTCATCGATCTGTTTCTGCTCGCTTTCCTTCTTTCAACATCTGGAAAAATCTGCTTATGCGTCACAGAAAAGCAAAGTGGTCTACTTCCAAAGAGCTGTCATGTATCAGTGGAAAAAATGGAGAGACACAATTCTAAATTTTAAATTTAAATGTTAGCTAGTGTTTCTTATTGAGGAACACAATGGAAGGTGGGGTGGTTTTTCTTTCTTCCCTTAACAGAGAAATGTAAAATATGGATCGAACTTGGACTGGTTTTTCCAACATGTATAATGCAGAAAATATTCTATCAAGCACCTAAAGAACTACCTGCCCTCATTTGGCTATTTCAGCTTCTTTTCAGTTGAAAGGGAGCCTACCTCTGGTAGCCTTTGAGCAGCAGGTTTTGTAGTAGATTTTCAGACAAGATCCTACTGCTTTCTTCTCTGTGCAGAATTCACCTTAGTCACAGAAATGTGTCTGGCTTGGGTGAAGTTGCGCTGGTTAGCGGAGCATTCTCTGTTGTGGGGTTTTTGTTTTTGTTTTTCCTTGCATGCATGTCCTAATGAAGCTTTGGTTTAAAAAAGCAAAAGGAAAGTTTAAAAAAATCACTTAGAGAGGAATTGACCATTGGAAAAAATCAGGGTCTCATCCAGGACAGCAGGAAGAAAAAGTGCATCATGTAGGAAAGAGAAGAAGTAAATATTTTACTGAACTTGTAAAATCGCAGTTCAGATTTTCATTTGAACCTTTGGAGTTTTAATGCACATGTGTATATTCACATAAGCAAATATCTAAAAGGTAACATTATTGCAAATGTAACCTCTCTGTGACTATTGCGTACATCTTTTTCCTCTTAGCTGAAATATTCTTTCAAATGTGGTGGAATGTAGATAATTTAAGAGATTTTTGAAATTTGAAATTGACAAAAACTAATATTGGCATATGCTGAGTAATTTTCTTTGGCAGTTCTTCTTCCTCCTCTTGGACTGGTGTTTTTTTATAGATGATTAAATCCCAAGTCATAATCTACTATAATTCATTACTGATTTCTTGCTAGAGCAATCCTTACTTTATTATTTTTTTCCTCTTTTGACCCGCAGTACATTTATTGTGCATATTGCTAAAGGCATATTTTGTGAACCAGATACTCTTCTAACACACTTGTAATTTATTTTGAGATTTCTACTTGAAAGGAATTTGCAAATCAGATTCTTCTACTTTTCAGGATTTTTTTCATCTTTGTAAGTATTTTCAAGCAGTCCTGTTAGCAGATGACACTTGAACTGAAAATCACTAAAATTTGTGAAAACCTTTCATAAAATTGAATCCTTGTATCACAAGATGAAGGCTGACTTGCTTGTTGAATTTGTGAGTGATAAATAAAGACTTCAATTTACTTTGCAGGCTAGATTTTAAAAACTGTTAAGAATAATGTGGGATAGAATGTATTTATGTTAATATACTTAATTTTGTGCATTTTCTACACTTTCAGGGCTCCTTCTGTTCTTTCGAGGCTTTGTTAATTATCTTAAAGTCAGAAATATGTCTGAAAGCATGGCAGCTGCTCACAGAACAAGATTTTTTTTCTTGTACTGAAGGTAAGCCATTTTTAGTGATGAGATTATCTTTCCCAGGAAAATGGAGAGTTAAAAAATATTAAAAATAAATAATCAAACTTCTGTCATGAAGTAGAAGTTGCATGTTTTTTGCACATCTGTCATGAATATTGTATATATATTCTTCATGAGCTTGGAGATGTGTGAAGTCTCTTACTTGAAAGCAAACAGTGCATCCTTATTGCCTCCTGTCTTCCCTGGAACTAATGTTCAGCAACAAAAATTAGGAGGAACATGTTTTTCTTAAGAAACAATATCTGCTGCCGTCAGGATACTGTCCTTTGTGCTGGAAAACTGGCTTTAGTAGTCAACCTGTTGCCAGCAAGTTAGGAAGCACTAATCTGCCTGCATATTAAATCTGATTGACATGGGTCTGAACATGCAAACAATAGCTGAGTATTGTCTCTCTTTACATGGCTGGATTAAGACAGTCATGTACAAGTATGATTATTGTGTATGCAACAATGTGCTTTATGTATCCTTCAGGTAGCTGACTAATCAGTCTGGCACATATCCACTTTTTTTTTTAATACTATTTATCTGTTAAGTGGATTTATTGGACTTCACTATGTAACTTAAACCAGGGGTCTTTATTTGTATTCAACTTTATTTTATTTAAATTGCATGACAAGATAAATTTAAACCTAGAAATAAGTATTGCAGCATTTTCATTGCTCTGCACTTTGCTAAAAATGGTTAAAGACTGTATTTTGACATACCTGAGAAGCTGTGTTTGCTGTAAAAAAAAAAAAAAAAAAAAGGTATTTTATAAATTTTCTCCAGGATTGATCACAGGATCAATTTGAATTAACCTGCAGCACATTTTTGAAGCCTGAAAACATAGACCGTATTTGACTGGAAAAAAACCCTGTCTTATGATATAAGACAGTGATAAACATTTAAAAACAGCTCATGAATGTGTGCTATACAATGTACACTTGATTATGAAAAAAATATGTTAATGTAATTGTGATGTAGTATTTCTTTTAAATGTGCTTTTTTCCCTCTAAATTATGCAGTAAGTTAATTAACTGAGGTGTATATTGCCTTTTAGCAACCAATAGAAATTGGCAACTGCATGGCAGCATTGCCTTTTTGCAATAAATAGTTAGATATGGCTTCTTTTCTTAGTGTTGTGGTAACCTCCTCAGAATACTGAAACCTGTAGATATGTGACTGAAAATATCTGTCAGCTTTCAGTACAGTAAAGTTTAAAAATACTATTTTAAAAACAGTTGCTATGATTAAATGGTATTTGATGACTGTAGTTTGAAGGGGATGTTGAAAGTGTAGAATAATGCAGTCTGGGATTCCTTGCTCTTCGGCAGTTAAAATTCTGCATTGGGACAGAACACTGTTCAACCCAGGACTTACTGAATTAATGAGCTGTCCTATCAGAGTTCTGTGGCTTTGAATTTTTTCTTTACCTGTAAGCACCTCTGAGATGTGTGAGTTGTGGGCTCATAAGGTCTGTGTGGTGTTTAGAGAGATGAGCATGTAAATATTATGTTTTTGAAGCATCTTAAGTACTGAAACAAGAACTTCAGATTAATTGCTATCACATTTAAGTGTCTTTGTCTTGCATAGGCAAGTAAGCTCCTCTGAAGTGACTCGTCTACACTGATTATTAGTTTTAATAATTAACAACACTCCTACAGTTAGAAAATTTTCTCAAGTGTTCTTTTGAAATCATAACAAAATAACAGTAAATTTTTGAGGTTTTTTTTCCCATCCTGACATGGGGGGGTGGGGAGGCTGCTGTTTTGTTTGCAGTTCAGGTTTGCTGGTCACTTAGCAACGCTGCTTCTGGTGAGTCATGGCGATGAACTGAAGTACAACTTTTTCTTTATCTCTAGACTGCATTGAACAGACATTCCTCTCCTATGCTGGTGTGAAACTTCCCGATGATCTGTAACCCTCCAAGTTAATAAGATAGAAGACTACTAAAACCAGAAGACAAATTAATGAAAATATGGCTTCAAAAATGAATGACAGGATGGTTTAGGATCAAGTAGCAGTTCTGGTCATTCTAGTAAATATTTATAATTGCTGCCTTTTGTTTTAGCACATTTGTATATGTGCTTGTTAAAAAGATAGTATTGAAGTAAGAACAATCTATCTGTAAGTATAGATTAGATACAGTCAGACTCAGTTAATCTGTGCTTGTTGTATCTGAAAGATTTGAGTGGTAACTTGTTTCACAACTTGTGTGTACCACTGACTTAGTGATCTGAACTTCTGAGTACAATGAAATGCATTAAATGATTCAGATTAACCAGTTCAGACAGGTTTTTTATATAATTTAGATTCATCTAATGATTGTATAGAACATTTTTAAGTTTACTAAACCCCAAAGTTCCTTGTCACAAACTTATATTCACCAATATTTTATTGAATTCAAACCAATATACTGGTTTGTGCTAAAACTGATACACTTTGAGTCCCCTGTAAATAACTCTGCATAAATGACTGTTTTAATTGCTTCTTAGGAAATATGTCAAAATATATTTTGTAACAGCATATTCTCTAAGTTTTGTTTAATCTTAGAGCTATATACATATTTTTTGTTAATTGGCTATTAAAGGTTTATTTAGTAGTAGATGTAATTTTGGAGGTTTGCATTCTTGAGGTCACTATAAATACAACATCCACATTGAGTGCTTCTCAAAAAAATCATACAACTACTTTATAATAACGCTTGTTTAGAATAAATATGTTGCCATTTCATAAGAACAAACTAGGTTAAGTGCAAGGTAGTTTGGGAAGTAATCTATGAAGGAAAAAAAATCTCTTAAAACTCTGAAAGTAGAAAATGTGTTTTACCTCTCCCTTTATTCATTTAAGGTATACCATTACGTTCTTATAAATATCATCTCTTTAAGGGGTACTGTCTACAGTTCATGCACATGTAGTTTCTTTTAAAGTTTGTGGAATTTATGCTTCTTCTTTAAGCAGGAGAAGACATCTCTCAGTCCTTTGTACAACTGGAATCTCAGTTGCAAAAATACATTGGCTGTTGGTTGCACCTTTGAGGAAAAGAGTACAAATAGTTTCCTCCATTTTTCTTTCTAATTAGTATTCTGCTTTTTTATTACTAACATTAAAAACAGTGAGGTTTATGTTGTGTTAAGCTAGTGCTGTATTGAGTTTTGTATCTACAATGAATGTTTAAAATATACAAATGTAAACATTTTCATTTTCCTAATCTTTCAGAGAGAACTGATAGTGACTAAAACTTTAGGGGCACCTCTACTTCTCAGCTTTTTATGGAAAGAAGAAAGTTAAGTATTATGTTCATTATCCTATTGGGATTTCCTTCTAAACTTCTATTTGTTTCTGTGTTCTTTCGCATTCATTGTCCAGATGAAAAAGAAGCAAATAATAAAGCATTGCTTTGTTTTGCTAATTAAGACTTAATGCTTTTTGGGTATTTTTTGTACTTCATGTGGAAAACTGCACACGGCAGTATTTGTGTCAACATGGAATTACAGACAAATTACTTGACAAAACAGGTACTAACCAATCCTCCCTGCTCTTTTTCATCTCATGTTTTATGACAGCAAACTGTGAGGACATTTCTTTTAAAGAGTTAATGCAAAGAAGGCAATATTGCTTCATTTTGTATGCTTACAAAAATCAACCAGCACTATTTTTCAGCTATATCAATTTTCCCATATTAAGTAGCAACTTTTGGTAGAATTACTTCTGTTTGGTCCATGCATTTTATGGGAAACTTCATACACAGACTTTTTGTAGGAGAAAAAATTCTCATTTCATCAGAAAGAATATGGGGGGGTAAAAATGTGCACATTATCTAATCCTCTAAAGTTGATGCATCAGTTTGGAAGCCTGAAATCTCATCAGCAGGAGGAAAGGAACTGGGACAGTATTTTCAAAGACTCTGCAATCTATTCCAGATGTGTCAAATGCTGCATATTTTCCTTGCTATTTCCTGTGAGCTTGGTTTGGA
Source organism: Phainopepla nitens (assembly GCA_013400175.1). Classification (NCBI taxonomy): domain Eukaryota; kingdom Metazoa; phylum Chordata; class Aves; order Passeriformes; family Bombycillidae; genus Phainopepla; species Phainopepla nitens. The sequence goes on from VXBQ01010752.1 coordinate 919,653, forward strand.
GCAGCTGGCTCTGTGGTTTAGAGACACCTGGCCAGCTTTGCTTTGTGTCTTGGGAGTGTGGGGGGAGAAGCTCCAGTATCACAGTGAAATTGACTGTAAACAGATTTTGTATGAATGCAAATAAGGCTTTGAAGCTTAGGACTAAAACAGCTGAAGAGGGGAGATGAGGAGAGAAAATTCTGTTTTATTTGAGCAGATAGCATTGAAACTTTTATAGTTTTGACATCTACTTGTGTTGATGTAGACACCACAGGAAGACTGACACCTTGAATGTGATTCAGGTAACCTATGGGATTCTATTAACACATTTCAGAAATGATCCATCACTCACGCTTGCAGTCCCCTTAGAGAGCAGAGATTGTCTCCAAGCTTCCGCTTTGCTGTCTCACCTAAGGTGTGTACGCAGTCCTCATCCTGCAACACCTTTTAACCTGATTTCAACACCCTGCTCTTTCTGGATCTGCTTCCCTCCCTTTGAATGATGACAACAGGTGAGGAAAAGTGGCTTTATTTGTGTGCTATCATAACATCAGAAAGCTTTTAATCTGTCTTCCACTTTTTGAGAATGTTTTCCCGTAATACTCTGCATTAGCCCCTCCTGTTTGTTGCTTACATTGTTCACTTGAGCAAAAATTATTCATCTCATGAAATGACAATAGGTAGCTTCCTGGACTTTTGAAGAGAAGATAAATAATCTCTGATATAAAAATAAATATCTCTCAACAAGGCAAAAAAATATTTCTAATCTTGCTATAAGATGATTAACATATGCACAGCTACCCAGAAGCAGCAGAGTCCAGGCTATTGTTTCTCCAGTGTATGTTCTTTTCCACCATCTAGAGATCCTTATCTTTTTTCTTTATAATTCTGAGTATACTTTTGCCATCTGTGTGTTCTCTACTTAGCATATGTTTTCCAGTTCCACATCCCTTCTCCCTTCTCTGTGCATTGGCTATGCTCCCTGCAAGGATAGGCAGAAGGCTGCTCTACTGCATGTTGGCTGCAGTTAATAAGTAAAGCACCTAGAAATTCAGAAGGGTATTTTATTTCTTACAATGATGGTTTGTGTTGTCATGCATCCATATTTTATTATTATTTCTGATATGTAATTGCCTTTTCCCCTCAACCCTTTTCAAATGAAATAAAGTCAGCTTTCTTGGATTTTCACCTGTCGTATGTTTTCTGCTTGAGGTTACTGGAATGCAGTGAGACTTCAAAGTATTGCAAACAGCATCATATCTCCAGCTCTTGTTCCTTTTTTCGGAACAAGAATGATGTCTGTTCAAAAAAAGTTAGAAATGTTTTGCTTCTTTCATGCTGAGGGATGGTCACAGTTATTCCCATGTTTTTTCTTCTGTTCTTTTAGTCTTCACTCCTAGTCTGTCTTGTGGTCAAAGACTGTGTTTGTGTGGGGATCTTCTTAGTGTAAATGAGAAATTCTTCATTATACATGGCTGCACTGATGCCCATCCTTAATTTTCTAGGGTGGTGTAGTCTTGTGACTTCATGTTCCATGTGCAACTGGGCATTTGGGACTCCTGTTGCTATCAATTGTTTGTGAGTTAAATAACTATGAAGCATGCTTCACTTGGATGCATTCATTAACTGAGTCTGGTAATTTAACATAATTTCAGTAGTGTTGCTGATTAGTCCACTTCTGCTTCTGTTGTACACAGCATTCTCCTGGAGTCTGAAGTCTTAAATGTACCTTGTCTAGGTGTTTGAGCACAGTTTTCTGGTCTTACTGCTGGAAGGGTTACTGGGATAAAGCCAGTGCTAATCATCAAGTAATTGGTAGCATGAGCACCGGTGGGACCATTGCTGACATCAAGTAGCCCTACAGGAAAGCTGGATGGGTACCTTTTATGAGGGGCTGTGGGGATAATGGCTTCATACTGAAAGAGAGCACGTTTCATTAGGATATCAGAAAGAAATTCTTTACTGTGAGGGTAGTGAGGCACCGGAGAAGGCTGCTCAGAGAAGCTGTGGATGCCCCATCCCTGGAAGTGTTCAAGGCTAGGATGGGATTTAGAGCAGCCTGGTCTAGTAGAAGGTATCCTTGCACCTGTCAAGGGGAGTTGGAATTAGATGATATTTAAGGTCCATTCCAACCCAAAACATAGATGATTCTATAATTATCCTTTGATTCTTTGACTTCTATTTAATTAGTTGGATGTGATCTCTTGCTATTTTCATAGAAAATCTTTATAAGGATTTTTATTTTAGAGAATGACAAGCTGTTTTTGATGGATGAAATTTACCTCTATCTCTAGAAACAGGGAACTTCTGAAGACACCACTATTGGGTCACTTTTCTGTATATATCATTCTGTGTACAGAATGATGGAAATAATATCTGCAAATTAAATCAATAACCCATTTCTACCTGAAATGTGAATTAGATCCCAGCTTAAAAGCTGTTATTTTGAGAACAGTATGATGCAGTGGTTAGGCAAAAAAAGAGGAATTTCTGTTGTAAATAGTTATTGTCAGTCAGTTGTAGTGTTACTGTGCTTTGGATTCTCAAGTGCTGTTCTTTTTCCCCTGAGAAGTCAGTTTTTGGAGTCTGTTTTTTTTGTTTTGTTTGATGGTTTTTTGGTGAGTTTGGGGTTTTTTTTGTAGTAAACTTGCATACATTAAGTGCAAGAAGCATGGACAGCATAATCCTGTGGTTGTAAAACTAAGTTTATACATTCAGGAGTTAATGTTCCTGAATTCTGACTGAAAGCTGATATCACATGTTGAACCTGGAAGGTTATGTATGACTAGGCTCAGGTCTCTGCCTAATTCTTCCTTCATCACGATGGTGAGTCCTGCTGCACATTGTGGTGTGGGTATGTTGTGGACTCTACTCTTTCACCTCTGAAATTTACATTGAGGAAGAAATCAGTATTTTCAACTTTGTATTTTGTCACAAATCTTATGATGCTGGCACATTCCTTACCCTTCTGCTTAGTGTGGTACCTGCACAAGCTTAGGGTTGAAAAGAGTGTGTTGCCTCCCTAAATGCTCTTTAAAATCTCAGAGGTGGATGCAATGCATTTATTAACACTTATTCCTGATCTTAGTAGGACCTCTCTACAACTACCTGGTGCAAAGAGTCAGTAAATTTTATGACAGACTGCTTAGGAATTAGCATTTTAGTCATAAAACTTGCACTTTTTAAAGAGAAATTGCTGCTTACTAGAAATGTTAGCTTTTCAGTAGCAGCAACAGCTGTAGGAGGAACATAGACCAGAACAATAATACTTCTTATTAATCATGTCTAATATAATACATTTTTCAGTGAGTGAAAAATTTTGAGTACCATGTTCAATTATTTATGTTGCAGTGTTATTTTACTTTTAACTTTGATTTTCACATTTAATATGAATGGAGGATGGACACATCTAAATGGTGAGCATTACAGTTCTCAGATCCTGAGTCACTTTGTTCTTAGAGGGTCATGCATCTTTGAGGTGTGAATCTGAAAGAGGAATGCATAATCAAGAATTTAAGAATCAAATTGATCAAGGAGGTATACTGAAGAAATAAAGGAAAAGCCATTGTGTGTTGTTCACTCCCCCAAATAAGTAAATAAGTCTGTCAGCTTTTTTACTTTTTTGCCATTGCCGGTTGTGAAAAAGTATCTTCAGTTCTGTAATATCTTGCCTTGCACATCATAGACCTTAGTAAGAACTCAGCAGAAGAAAGTGTCCTTCCAATTATGCCCTTACAGTTGAATTGGTATTTGGAGTCTTCCCACAGTGAGCACACATATAATTCATGATATAAAAACTGTAAAAGGTCCTGTACAACCCCTTGGTTGTCAGCACAGGCTGGGGATGAACAGATGGAAAGCAGCCCTGCAGAGAAGGACTTGGGGGTGCTGGTGGATGAGGGACTGGACATGACCCAGCCATGGGCACTCCCAGCCCAGAAACCAAACGTGTCCTGGGCTGCACCCAAAGCAGCGTGGGCAGCAGGGCAGGGAGGGGATTCTACCCCTCTGCCCTGATCTGCTCTGGTGAGACCCCACCTGCAGTGCTGCATCCAGCTATGAGGTCCCAGCACAGCAAGGACATGGACCTGCTGGAATGAGTCCAAAGGAGGGACACCAAAATGATCAGAGGGATGGAGCAGCTCTCCTATGAGGAAAGGCTGGGAGAATTGTTCAGCCTGGAGAAGGCTCTGGGGAGCCCTTATGGCAACCTTCAAGTGCCTAAAGGGGGCCTACAGGAAATATGGGATATAACTATTTTAGCAACATCTGTTGTGATAGGACAAGGGGTAATAATTTTAGATTGAAAGATGTTAAATTTAGATTAGATCTAAGGAAGAAATTTTTTATTATGAGGATGCTGAGCCACTGGAAAGGTTGCCTGGGGAGGTGGTGAATGAGTCATAAATGGAAATGTTCAAGGCCAGGTTGGAGGATGTTCCTTCTTACTGCAGAGTGCTTGGACTAGATAACCTTTAAAGGTTTCTTACAACTAACTTCGTTAATGCTATCACAGCATTTTTGATGTTTCTTGTTATTTCCCTGCGGCTTTTGTAAAGACTTACTCATGGTATTTGGGCTATGCAAGTACTATATATAGAATTTGATCTCTGTTTGTGGTCCCTGCTTATAAAGTGACCTCCTATATTTTATGTGTGGGCAGTATACATTTAAGTTACCAAGAGAAAAGATGGTATGTGGGTTTTTTAAAATAAAAAGTCTTGTGAAGTTTGCTTTTGTTTTGCTTTAGAAGTTTCAGCAGACTGTTTATTACTTCTGCGTCTCAGCCCTAAATTGTAGTGGTAATGGTGATTTTTGCATACTTATTTCCTTGGATTTTTTCTGGTTCTTTTTTTTGATGCCTGTGTTCATGCTTGTGCAAGTGTTTAGCTCAGTCCCACTCCCCACCTTTTTCAGAGCTTCTAATTATAGAGCATCCATGTTACAAAAATGATTAAACAACTCGCTTTACAAATCATGAGTGTGATTTATTCCAGATTTGGGGCTTGTGAAATGCATAGAATTCAGTCCAGTATTATTTTTACTCCTAATTAGCACAGAGTTGTTTTGCACTTGAAATGATAGATACCATACTATTAACTCTCAGCTATCCAGAGACAGCTTATCTTCATGGTGAATCTCACGGACTGACTCTTGTCTTGACCCTGGTCTTGTTTCATACCCAGGTCTGTGCTTGGTTCTCTTTAGTCACAGCAACCATGCTAAGAGCTTGGGTTTAGGTTTGAGGTAGGAAGAGTTACCACAGCCACCCAATGTCACTGATCCTGAGCCAATAAGTCCTTTGCAACTGGTCTAGCTGCATCCAGAACTATCATTAATTTCCTAGACTGTGACTAGTATCATCAGGACTTCCAGTGCAGAAATTTAGATGTGGAGCCAGCTTGGGTTTGACATGGCTGGTTGTAACGCAAGTAGAACAGATTTGGTGAGGCTGAAACACTTGCCTTTGGGGCCAGGATGGGCATGAGCATCACATTCTTCATCATATCTTGACTATCCATATTATCCAGTTCTTTTTTAATGATAGTAAGAAATGAATATCAGACTGATGTATATTACATTTAAGTTCCTTTATGAAGCCAGATTTAGGTGTATTGCTCGGTTGTACAATGGGTTGTCCTGAATTCCTGCTTTCAGGACTATTTCTACATTTAGCATAAATAAAAGTCACTTTTCCCAAGGATCCAAACTCCTGTCTGAGTGCTATAGCTAATTTACAGGGTTGGGCAGCTTCTTGCCTGCTTTCCTTTGGACCAGTAGTTTCCACACTCACTGCACAACCAGTCATTCAGGTTAGAGGGGAGCAGAGGAGATAATCTGGTGTGAGCTCCTGTTCACAGCAAGGCTGGTGCTGAATTCAGACTCCATTGCTTAAGACCTTTTTCAGATGGATCTTAAAAACCCTAGAGCACAGTGATTTTCCACACACGGTGGGTGACTTGTCCCAGTGCTTGATTTATCCTCATGTATTGTCATCACTGACCAAGTTTTGATGAGGGATGTGCTCAGTGCCTCCTTCCACAGCACCCCAGAGCTCCAAATTCTCTCCTGACTGGGAAACCCTGCCATAAGGAGAAATGTAACCCAGGTCTCTGGGTTACTGAGCAGCCCTGAAAACTGCTCTGCTGTCAAGTGACGAAGGGCAGAAGGCATTTGGAGGGAAAGAATGTACAAACTGTAATGAATTGCTTACAGTTCCAGCACTGAAAAAAGGATTGTGGGTCTCCTACTATTTCCTGCCAGCTTCTTTAAGCATTGTAGCACTCAGGGTACTGGATGCTGTGAATGCTCTTAATTGTTCCTGAAATTATCTCCCTTGTGAGGCCTCTTCCTCAATACATGGCATCTGGGTATTCTCCCATGAGTCTTGTTTCCGACTAACTGTAGGTTTGAGTGCCTGGATCACTTGCCACAGGACTCATGTAATCTAATTTTGTTTGTCTAAAAGTTTGCATTCATTTGCCATCTAGTCTAAGCTAGTTACCAGGGATTACTCTGTCACCAGATCAAGAAATGCAATTTCAAATGATGTTTTTTTCCACCCAAAGCCATATATTCAAACTGGAGTCAATGGAATCAGCATTTAAAATATTAGGACTGTGAACTGCACCTTTCAGTACCTTTCAAAAAATGTTCTTAAGAAAACAATAGCTTTTGGTCTCACTGGAACTTGCTGAAGAGTTCCTCAGTTATAGGAAAATCACTTTTCTTTCTGTGAAATTCAGTTGTGCAATTTTCCATGGTTTCCAGTGTTCCTGCCCTTCGGGAACATCTGTCCTGTGGCTAAGGATACCACAACTTCCAGAGTTGCCAGTCCCCTGGGTTCCTCCCGGATCCTGCCTTGTATTTGGCAATAGACTTCACTCTGTGGTGTTTCAAATGGAATGGTTTGGGCTTTGTGAAATCCTGTTTTCCTACAGACTTTGTTTCATAAGCAAATAAGGATCAGCTGTTTGCTCCCTTCTGATCCAAGAATTGTCAGGACATAATGAAGCAAGTATACAGATGTCAAATTTTTTTCACAAAACATACCATTGAGCTATGGTACTCCTTCCCCCAGTATTTTGGTATTTGTTGTGATTAAAGTGGCTGAGTTCTTTACAAAGACCAAAGAAACCCGTTTCCATGGCCAGGCTACTTTTTGGTATGGCCTGTGAGGGCTGTATGTTTCCATGATGGAGCTGGCAAGGTGTGTTAAGAGGTGCCACACAGCAAACTGCTGGTCAAAAAAATTTCATGTTCCCAGCTCATTTACTTAGTTTATGAACAGTCTTTCTCGATGTTATTTTGGGATTATTTGCTACTTGAGTAATTTTGTGATTTTGAGGGGTCACCCAAGTGCTCTGAGGCCTACAGCTCCATTTGATTCTTGAATCCTTCCTCTGTAACAGCAAGAGCTCCCCCAGTTCTGAGTTTTACTTAGACACTTGGCACAAAGAAGAACAATCCTGCTGCAGTAGTGCTGCTCAGACGCTAGGAACTTGCACTGACATGAATTAAACTATGAATTAAACTGATTTTCAGAGGCAGCCTGGAATATTCTGTGCTGTGTAACTGCAGAAAGGGATCCTTGACACCCAGGCCAGTGGTGCAGAACAGCTTGCATTTGTGCAGATACATCAGACTTGCAGCAGACTGACTGCATCCTGCATCCATGTTGCATATATATATATATATATATTTATATAAAATACTCAATTGCCCTAGGACATCTGGGATAGTGTTTGGAGAACTGAGACAGTAGAAGAGGAAAGCAAGTCAAACCTGAAACCTGGTGCAGTCTTAGTTATACTGCCTGTTGGGAGCCTCCTCTAGAACAATTTCATGCCTAAACTGCATCCAAGTCCAGTCAATGGGGAGAGAACTTACTCAGAGCAGTCCAAAATAGCACCAGAGCATGACCTAACAACTCCTCTGTGCAGAAGACTGAGCTCCAGTGCTTGCTTTCCATCCATAGCTCCTTCATTGAGCAATGTGGGCATAACCTTAAAACCTATTTTTGTAACACCACAAATTTACTTTGCTGCAAGCTCAATCAGATAAAGCCTGAGAAAAACCTCCATATAGTTTAAGAAGTAGTGGAGACTCCTTCTGTCAGCTCTGGAAAACTGAATCAGTTGCTCCAAAATAAACAAGATTTTCTTGTGATTTAGAAGGTTAAGCCTGAATGTTTTAATCTGTTACATGAAATGGGAAGTGATCCAAAATGGGGAATGGGAGAGTCTAACACCACTTGTAAGCTCAAACTTACCCTCACCACCACTACACAAGTTAAAATGTTGTGACAGTGTGACTTCCAGGCAGGTAGCAGAAGGAGCATATTAATATTTAATTTTCATTCTGTGTGCCTGAGGAGTGCCTGCCCGCTCTCACCTCCACTCCACTTCCCTTCTTCTGGCAGGGCAGTTTCCACACAAAGGAAGGAAGTTTCAGAGAGCTCTGAAAATATCCTTGGCTCCAAACAACGATGAAAGGAAGGTGTGTTACCTCTCCAGGCAGGGAGACCACCCTTTCACAAGCTGTAAGGCCTCAAATCTTGCCAGTGTTAGCACATCATCTTCATTTTGCATTTGTAAGTGGTCCCCTTGCTCTTGGAGAGTGAGGGAGTTTAGAAGAGACTCTTTTCTTTGTGGGACTGAGGTTTTCTCTGATTTTTTTTTTAAATCTCAATCAATGTTTTTGGTTAAGGAACAATCACAGAAAATGTGACTTGTTTAATATTTTAGTCATGTTTTTCCTCCTTTGCTTTTCTGTAATGAGGTATGGAAAGGATGGCAGAGCTGTTGGCACAAGCATAAAGGATAATCGGTTGCTCTCTGAGGGGCTGGATGGGAATCGGGGAGGTAACGCGTCACCTGAGCCTTGTCTTCATCCCTGGTGGTTGTGCCCACCCAGAAGGCTCAATAAAAACCTGTTTTGTTGGTTTTTTTCCTTTTGCTATTGTTCTAGTGAGAGGAGGCTTCCTGAATTCAACTATATAAAGTTTTAATGAGTGACCTATTTGTGAGACTCCTTTCCACGTTGGCAAACAGTGTGGATGAGAGGCAGCTCCTCTTGCTCTCTGCCCCACAGCCACCCCCTCCTCCCTGTTCCCTCTCCATGGGGCCTGAGGCAGTGAGAACTTGACCTGAGCTCGCCAGCTGAGAAATACAGCAGCTGGACACGGCGTTTCTGCACCTTGCTGTATCAACACCAAAACAAACAGGGGCCTTGTGGTGAAACTGGTGGTGTGTGCTGTCTGCCCCAGCTGATGAGAAACTGCTCAGGTCCAATGCAAACATCTCTTGCTGAAGGCTGGGGCCCACACTGTTGTTGACATAGCGATAAGATCGCGTTTGCACCCTACACCGTCCTTTCTTTCACTGCTTGTGAAAGGTGAGGTGCGTCCGAGCACCGAAAAAGCTGTGCGTTGGGATCTGGTGTGTCATGCTTTGCAAGGAGAGGTCCCAGTGTCCATCCAGATGGAGCATAACATGCCCTCCTTCCTCTTCCTCTCAGGTTTAGCGTTTTTTTCTCCAAACACAAACTCTGGATTAATTTCCCCATAAGAAGAAAAGACAGTTCCTTGAAATAATACCTCTTGTGCATGCTGATATTATTTAGGCATAATGTATTCCTGAAAATGAGATTAAGAACTAGAACTGGGGGAGAAGCCCAAAATCCAAAGCAAAATAATAAATAAGAGTGATTGAAAAAGTGAAGATGTAACTTGGCACGTTCTTTGAAATCCAGATGAGTTTATAGTATGCAAGACAATATGGCAGGAGTTTATAATGAACAATCCAGTCCATCATATGATATTCCAGTAAATAGTGAAAAAAAAATATATATTGCTCAAGGTTATGTGGCCAGGTATTTTTTTATGAAAATAGTGCTGAGTTAACTTCCACAGGCAACTCTGGTCAGATTTGTTCCACAGACAGCAAAGACTTTTTTAAAAAAATGCCCCTAGTTGACTTTAAATACTTAACTTTTGCTTTAACAGCGAGGAGTTCATAGGCTGTACTGATGACAGCTTAGTCCTCCATCTCTAACAGACTTGAAAGATATTCATACTGCTACAGTGAAGATGAAATATGTACATTACATATGTTGTAAAGAGACAGGATACATAAAGAGGAGAATAAGCAGGCATCAATTAACATCTGGTTTCACCTGAGGCAGATGTGGGTTTCACATCTTGGATTTGGTTCCATTTTACTGTTCACATACAGGCATTGTGAGAGACCAGATGAATAGGTTGATTGCAAGCAGAGTCCATCTTTCATGTCTATGTGCCTAAGAATGCAACATTTTAATCTGTATGCGAAGAGAAGGACAAAACCATCCATGTTTGTATTGAAGTTGTACTTGGAAAGTGAAAGAAAAATGCCCATTTCAAGTCTGCAGCGTTGCTCCCTTTTCCATGGTTTTCCAGTGAGCTGCTCTGAAAGCCCATTTGCAGCCCTGTAGAAAACTGTCATTACAGTTTGCATCCCCAGTATTTCATCTGCTATTTCTCTACAGTAAGTAATAAAAGCTACAAAAGTGATATCTAGTGTCTTGAAATGCCCAAATTTGGTTGCAAAAGAGTTCAAGGTTTGTGTAAATATCTTCATCCTGGAACTTGAATTCAAACATTGGTTTATTCAGCATGTTGGACAGTTTATTTGTATGCATCTCAAAACCACTGCATAGTTTGGCATGGGAAGGGAGCAGCAGCCAACTAGCGTGTCAGGAGTGAGGTCAGCTGGCAAAATGGCGAGGAAGCTGGCACAATACTTGCTTGCCACTGGTTTTGCTCCAGCTGATACTAATGCCCCATGCCATCAGGAGCTCTGAAGTCACCCACAAGTCAAACAACATTAAAGAAACATTGTAGACGTTTATATAACACTGTAAACATGAATCAGTTTTGTTAATGGAATGTGCTTTATCAATGGAAATGGGAATCTGGATTTGGGGGAAAGGAGACTGGTGGGAGGTGGGCTGTTTCTGGGGGTGGGGTGAAGAGGAATCTTCTCTTTGAGAAGAGTGAAATTCTTTCCTCTGGAAGGTCCTCACCAGGTGTTTTGGTGAAGTCCTGTAGAGGAATGTGCAGTAATAAAAAAATGATATTCAGTGAACAAACCAGGAGGCAAGGATAGATTTATGTCTGGCAGCTCAGGCCAGCCTCCATATGTTGTTAACATTAGATGGCGAGAGAAATTAACTGTATCATATGCTATTGCACAGCCTGCATGTTAAACCTCTCCTGTTTAAAAACTATTTAATACAAATGGAAAAGATAAAATGAGAATTTTTCTCAAGTGAGAACAGATGGCAAAGTTTTAAGACCTCTGGAAATCAGAAGAAAATTTCTGACTCTCTGGAAAGAGGTGGGACAATGAGCTCTCCTCAGGGCACTGTGTCACCAATTTCTAAAGCGGCAGTATCTAAATCCTCCAGCAACGTACCTTGTGTCACACTAGCTTACCTTTGGAGCTAGCCATCCTCCTGTCCTTTGCTGTGGTTGGAAGCTGAAAATATTGTGGGCTTAAAGTTCCATGACAGACATGGTCACTACTCCTGATGACACTTGATGCATTAAGCTGCATTTGCCAGTTCCTGCTTCAGCAAGACATGGGGAGTATGATGTGGCACTGTTGAGCATTGTGGTTGTCTTCCTTTCTTATATCTCAGGAAATGTAGGAGCTTATTATTAATTTTTGTGGTGTCTAAGTTGCTCTCAGACCATCTGTCTGTCTCCACCTCTTCCTGGGCTGCAGTGCTAGCAAGCAAAGCAGCTGTAACAGACATTGGTGGGACCCGGAGGTACTCTGCCCAGAGTCCAGGGCCTCCAAATAAAGCAGGGAGGATGCCCTTAAAACAATTAGTTCAGGAACTCTGTAGTTTATTTAATTTATTAAAGATGTGGTCTGACTTGAGCTCCTTAAAAGCCTTAGTTGTAATTCTCTTCTTTTAAGATGTGAGCCTTTTCAAGGCTCTGAAACAAACCCCACTTCCCATGTTGTCCAAAAATTTTGTCCCTAAAACACCTGCTAGGGGAGGCTGTAATTCTCATTTTGCCTGCAGGGGATTCTTTAAATCTGTATCCATTCAAAACATGACATTATGCCATGCCAAAACAGCACCCCCAAGTGACAGTGTCTCGGGGCTATTTTCCCAGTCCCTGATGATGACTTCTTTCTTACCCAATAAAAATTTATTAGATCTCTGAAATAGCAACATCATTAATGAATTATTTACTGGTTTGCTTTACCTCCCAGCAGAGTGCCCTAACTGATAGGCCTTAAAGTAATTTCCCTCTCTCTTTGTTCAATGTATATTTAAGTAATTACTTTATACAAAGGAGTGGAACAGCTCCAGGAGCAGAGCTTGGCAGAACAGGGCTGCTTTGTCAGGGCAGGCAGGATCCTCTCCCTTGAGACAACTGCTAAGGATTCCACATCCTGAACCAGTGTCTCCCAATCCAGCATGCTAGCAGTTGAATAGAAGCTCTACTGCCTTCATTTTGCAGATAATGCTGAAGCACAGCCACTTGAGCATTTCATGTGCCCCAAAACAGTTTGGTTTGTTTCAATGTCGTTAAGGACACTGCTCTTCAAATCACATTTTGCTTTAGAAAAATGCCTTTTAATTTCTTTCAGTAGTTTATTTTCAAGACTTAAGTAAAAGGAAAAAAACCAAGGAATTTATTGACACATATATAGCTTGCTGGGCCTTGCAGAAGAGAGGCAATGAGAGAAGTGCAGCTGCAGGTTGATCCCTGCAGGGCAAGGAGATAACTTTTCATTTTCTTTCTGCTGCAAGATGATGAATTTCAGTTCATCTGGAAAATAGTCATGGCTGTAGGATCTCAGTTCAGCTCTGACCTTCTGGGCGGTTCCTGTCATCGCAGAGCCTGGGGGTTTGGTCGGGTCTGTAATCACTTTTGCACTGCCTTATGCTCAGTAAACATTTTGAAAGCTGACTGCAGCTCTAACTACTAGAGACTTTATTTTCCAGTGTAATCTGAGATCTGAGACATGTTTTGCAGAAGGGTTGAGCTGTGGGCACTCATGAAATATACAGCAGAGGCTGCCATTGCTCATGCCTGTGTTCCTAATTGCTGTCAAACCCGGTAGCAACTAAATCACTTTATAGCCTCTGTAGCAAATAAGAGCAACTGAAATACCAGGCCTGCCAAATGTTGTGGTATGACTGCAAGTAAACTGCAGTGTCTGGGAGATTTTGGGGTGGATTATCTGACTGCTCAAAATTTGTAAGGTGTAGTCTACAGCACAGAATCTGAATTTCTCAGCAGCAAGTCATCAAAAAAATTGAATGATTGGTCAGGAAGCTAATTGTTTACACTAAAACAGCTTTCTTTCAATACTTTGGGTGTGGATGAAGCATAATATTTATTTAAAGATGGAGATAAAACTTTACCTTCTCCCATAATCTCGTATGTACATCTCTGATGTAAATATCTGCTTATCCCTAATGCCTCTGACTACTCTAATTGTGTATTGCACTATTTATACAACAAGGAAGAGACGAGTGAAAAAGAAAAACCTGTACGTGTTTTAGGGGTACACAAAAGCATCCAAATCAGGGAATCAGAACCTTTATTTTCATACAGATTTTGTGGGTTTTAGCAAAGAAAAAGGTTTCTAAGCACAAGTATTTTCTTCTAGCCACATAGTTTCTAGAAGTTACAATGTAGTTTATGCCTAGAGAAGATCAATCTAGATTTTTGTCTCATCTTTGTAATAGCAGTACAGCAGAGGCTTGTGGGTTTGGAGCTCCATCCTTCACCTCTTTGGGCTGCAGGCAGGGGCTCTGAGCTGCAGCAGCCCAGTGAGCAGCGAATGGCGCAGTGATTGCTGCGGTGAGGAGGTGCTTAGCAGGCCAGTCCCAACATGGCCTATTTCTCCCTTACCAAGGATTCCAAACTTGTTGACTGGGAAAACCCTACTTGCCAGAACAAGATCTTTTTACACACAGTGAGAACAATCTCCTATTGTCTCCGGGGATAAAATGGTGCCAATAAAAGATAAAAACCCCATGCCAACACGGTGATGCATAAAACTATGTTAACTGCTTCACCACTATATTTAACTATGAAGTAAAAGCCTCTGAGAGAGGTGTTTTTTGGTCTAACAAATCCAAATAGATGGAATGTAGTAATTACACTGAAAACCCCCAAATGTTACATTCACAACTCTATAACTATGCAACTATGAATATTGACTTTTTTTGTTTGCTTGTTCTTGTGCCCTGGCTGAGTGTCTGTATGGTGGGGCAGGAGTGAACATTTAACTGTCCCTTGCTGCCTTCTCAGCTTTGTGAGGCTGCTGTCAGAAGTGAAACATTCATATTTTTGTTCTCCACATCTGGAAAGAAGATGCTGTGACACACTTCAGTTTTTCATGGGAATGTGCCATTTGTTGAGCCTCCTCTCATGGTGCTTCTTCCCTGTACAGAAATAGAGGCTGCCTTAATTTCCCCTTACTTAGACTAGCCCAGCTCTGTATGAGCAACAGCTCCCTGAGGGTACCTGTTTGGTACAGCTAGGAATTTTTAGGAAATGGAAGGAGACAGGGGATGGGACATGTCCTATCTAAGACATGCAGTGACTTGAAAACTGTGGAAGCTGGTCTGATATTTCTGATTCCCTCTTCTCAGCTTTATGCCAACAATGAGCCTGAAGAATAGAGTTTTTTCTGCCTCCAACTCCTCCTCCTCCTCCGACTCACACTCTTGATAGCCTGTCCTGCCACATAAGGTGCCCAGGGAGAAGGGCAAGGTACTTCCAGTGGCAAAGTACTTCTCTTCACAATGGGCTGTTTATGCGAGCTTTGTAGGTGAAGCCTGAATCACTTTCTCCCAAGACATTCACAGAATCACAGAATATTCTGTGTTGGAAGTGACCCACAAGGATCACTGAGACCAACTCTTCAGTGAATGGCCTGTACAGGGATTGAACCCACAACCGTGGCATTATTAGCACCACGCTTACGCCAGCTGAACTAAAATTGTGCACAAAGGTCCAAAGAGGTATGTCCAGAAGGGATCCTGGATGCAGCAAGCACCTCCTTCAAGAGGCAGAGCATTTTAATTTCGCAGGTCTGTCATATTCAGTAGCAGAGGTGAGGTCTGCAGGATGAGAAGCAGCAGCTTGCCGAGCCCGTGCGGAAGATGGGTGCCTCTTCACAGAGAGCACTGTGCTCAAGGCAAGGGATTCTAGAAGTTCCCAGACTCACCAGGGAGGCTCTAAGGAGGAACCCCAGGCTTTAAGGCTGCTGTCCAGTACAGGCTTTCAGGGTCCTTTGGCTACGTGGATATAGTTAGCCACAAGGAGAGTTTGGGGGTCTAAATCTTGACTGAATCTTGCCTTCACCTGATTTTCCCTATACAAAATGATAATTCTACTGACAGTTTTGAAACCCATCTGTTGCTTATCCTTTGATCATTCATTGTTTTCTTGTCCTGCTTAAGCCCATTTTGTAAATTAGCTGGATCATAGTACTGTCATTGCCTCTGAGCAGTCTTCAGATGTTTCCTGAGGCGCAGTTTACCTTGAACCATTCTAGTCCTTCTCTTTCTCTTGCCCCCACTCCCCTGCTCCAGCTTCCCTTCACTAAGCTCAAATAATGTATCTCCTCAAGATGAGGTAGGGAAGCAATTTGTATTGTATGAATATATATGTATACAGTGCACATGTATATGCATGGGTAGTGCATATGTACACGCACAGAGCAGGTCTGTATATATGTATGTATATATATGCATACATAGAGTGCTGCAGGAGAGCTCCAAATGCAGCACAGCCTCTAGATGCTACTGCATACAAACAACCAGCCCCTCTTTGAAAATCCCTTTTTTTAAGTTTGGATGTGCTCATTGTGGAGAGCTGGCCCCATTATGGGGCTTGCCCTTTTCCATTGATTACATGGCACCAAAATGTAGAATTGAATGCAAGTCTAGGTTCATGCTGAGAAAACCCTGCTAACCTCAGGGAGAAAGAATTAGTTGGTTTTGGAATTTTAATTTGGTCCCAAATGTATTTCAGCTTTATTTCAAAAATCTGAAAGCATAACAATCAGGGAAAACATGCTACATAGATCCATGCCATTGAGTTAAAATGTTTGTTTGGAATAAATAAATGGAAGTGCAAACCATTGCAAACAATCTGGTTGCAGATTATTGTCAAAACTATATGCATACTTGTATATATTTTAATTTCCTTCCTTCCTAAGATAAATTATTCTTTAAGCTTCTCCTGTGGAACACATGTGTCTCTGGAATTCCAGGGGACTAAAATGTGTGGAAATGCAACATGTGAAATCAGAATTACATCTGGTTATGTACTTTTTTGACTCTAGTATGGCTCAGTCCCTTGCTTCCCAACTATGTTTAGATTAAGCCCTCCAAGATGAAAATTTGTTCTCTTTGTGTCTCTGAATTTGCAGCCATGAGAAATAAAAAGAGGGAAGAAAATAAGGCAAGGAAGACTTTTTCTGGTGTAGTGTTTTCCTGCATTGCTCTATATTTTGGTTTTTTTTTCTTTAATTGGTAAAATCAGCTGTTATGACAGAGGCAGCATGATAAATAATAAGCAGCAAGCTGTCCAAGCAAAAGCTTCTTTCTCACGCTATTTCCTGCAGAGTCAGATTGTATGAATGCCTGCAAATATCTAAACTTGGGGCAGTATTTGAACATCCCTATTACCTTTCCGAGCTTTAGATCCAGCTCTTTGATTTGTTCTCTCAAGCTCCTTAAAGCTCCTTCTCTGCCAGTTTGGATGATGTGTAGGAGTCTGTAATGAATACGCTCATTATCTAATACAAAGTGGCATAAAACACTCATGCCATGAACTCCGCCACACAGCTATTCCCCGCTGCAATTCTCTGATTCATGCTGTACGAGATTAATAGCATTTATGTTATTCATATATCTTGGTTGACCTTGATCTGTTAGAAACTCCCTCCTTTTTATCTCTGTCCCATACTGGGGAGGTTTTGTCCCACATTAACAATGGAACTTTTGTACTTCAAAGCACAGTCCCCCCACGCCCAACATCCTGAGTTTTAATTTTACTTACATATATAATATCTGTTCCCTTCTCTTTCCCTCTCATATTCTTACCTATGTTTAATGGGCTGATACTATCTCAGGAGCTGGAAGCTTTTATTTTATTTTTTTAACATATCATAGTAAGTTAACCCTTTGAAATCTAATTGTAGAAAAATATTTAAATTCAACCAGAAGAAATAAAAACATGCTCTAAAAATAAACGGTATTTGTAGCTTTTCTCTGTGGCATTTGTACTATAATTTCAGCTGTGACAACATGTAAGAAGACATGTGTATATAGGGAAAAGATGATGAAGAGACTTGAATAAGAGAAAGACGGAGCCACATAGTTATAGATGTGATTTTTCAGAATGCTTTGAGTTTCTCCTTGGGCATTTTGCAAAACTGAGGCATGTTCCTGCCTCTTGCATTGCTCCTGCACTCAGAGAAATGAATTGGCCTCCGTGATCCCTCACTTCTGCTTCCCATTGCAGCACACTGTTCCCCGCTCATGGTGATGA
This sequence comes from Phainopepla nitens, assembly GCA_013400175.1. Lineage (NCBI taxonomy): Eukaryota > Metazoa > Chordata > Aves > Passeriformes > Bombycillidae > Phainopepla > Phainopepla nitens. The sequence goes on from VXBQ01010752.1 coordinate 937,213, forward strand.
GAGAGACCCTTTGTCTATGAGAAAATCTGAGCTGTGTGGAAAAAAGATGTCCCGTGGGAAGTAGGTGTCTGTGGTCTAATATATCTCAGTCAAAGGACCTTTGCTGGTTGCAGCCTCTCACCACTACTGGTGATGCATGGGGAGGCTGAGCAGAGAGCAGGAGCTGGGGCTGGGAGGAGCCATCCTCTGCAGATGAGAAAACATCCTTCCCTGTCCCCTGGCACAGCAGCAGTGCCTTGAGGACAGTCTGCTGCCATGCTGGTGGGGAAGGAGCTCTGGATTGGCCTAACAGCTCTTGTCCAGAGCTGGAGCAAGAGCTAACAAGGCTCAGGGGTGGATGTGCCAAGGAAGAGACAGAGGAACAAAAGCGGAGCTGGGCAGGGGCTTCTGGCAGTGCATTGGGGCAGGGAGGTGCAGAGGAGCACACAAGCAGACACAGAGAGAAGGGAAAATAGCAAAAAGATCAAAAGTGGGATGTGGGAACAAGCCTGAGTGACAATCTCGTGAAAATAAGAACAGAGCCCTTGCATATGGTGCAAGGAGAGATGCTGCCTGAAGCACTGGGGCCAGACTCACACCTTGAGGAGTCACAGCTCTGCTGTGCACTGGACATCCTATCTCCTTGCTGTCCCTCCTGGCCATCTTCCACCATAGTTGGAAGGGAGATTCAGCTCTGTCTGCATTCCAGTCTGTCAATTGCTGTCACACCACGACAGGCAAGCAGGGAACTCCAGCTACCACCTCCTTCCTTTTTCTTTTCCTCAGCACATGCCAAAACTGAGAGCAGTCAAAACAGGTGTATGCCTGAGTCCATAAACTGCAACTGGCAAGGACCAATGTGGTTCTTAGGCTTATAACAACTTTTCAGTCTATTTGTTTATTTACATCTCCCTCCAACTTGTGATTGTGGCTTCTTAATTTTTATTTTCCCATCAGCTTTCTGGAAGGCTGGATTAAAAATGTTATAGCAAAAAACACTGATATGGAAATATTTATTAAGCAAGAGCTGCAGGGAGAGGCAATGTCTTTTATTTAGACACTGATACTGCTGAAAAAATAGGCAACTTCCAGGTATAATGGCTCAGCTTTAGGTCATGAAATCTTGTCTCTATTTTTTTCTCCAGTGGCTAGGCCTAATAAAAGATATGACATCTCCTTTCAGATCCTTCCTTTCCTATGTTCCTGGACCATCATCACTCCAGCAGCACTTATCAGTAAATATTTGTGGCTGGAGCTGTGCTGCTTGGAGCAATTTCTCCCCCCAGCTTCCTGCCTCCCCAGCTGTTGTCTCCTCGTGGCTCCGCTGCTGCCAGCCTACAGCCCCTGTGCTGGGCAGCAGCAGCCCGAGGAGCACAGAGGTGTCTGGCTCTGCTCCACACCCCTAATTCTGGGGTCACTCACAGATCCGTTTTCAGGGGATTTGCTGAAAGGGAAATAAACTATTGCATTTAATGCAGAGTAAACAGAGCAGATCCTACAACCTTTCTTTGTGATGTATGGTGAGTTCTGTGTATTTTTTCATTCTGTTTTACAGGCTTTTTACAGTATATGAATAACCATGAATCAGAGTTTCAAAGCAGGGAGTACTCGGAAATACTTACGGGTTTTCCGTGTGTTGTTGCCCAGGTCTGAAGAATGTTTGATCCATATAATTTACAATGCATTGAATTAGCTAGGGGAGAAAAAAGGAGCAACCAAGTTAATTTTTTTCTAATCTTTGCTTTAATCTTGCAAGAAAACTCCTGACACTTTCTAATAGAATTCCAAAGTGATAATTGGTATTAGGCTATGGTTTAACTATAGGCCCATGATTTAACTATACTGTACCTGTGGTAAAGGAGAACTCTGTTGACTCTGGATTTGTGGCAGAACATATACTACTTTCATGGGATTAGAAGCCTGTGTACTCTGGCCTTGTGAAATTGTTTTGCTTTCTCGGCATGTTCGAACTTCTTGAGGAAGTGAAGGACTTCCTCTATGAAGGACTGTGCTTACTTCATTTCTTTGTGCTCCAAATACTGAGACAGCAAGTTCCTCGGGACATCTGTTCTTTGTTCGCTTTGGGTTTATTTATGACATGCATCTGCCTGCCTTTTCCTCTCTGCATTCAGAGAAGAAAAAAGAAAAAGAAAAAAGAAAAACAGAAAGAAAGAAAGAAAAAAAGAAAAGAAAAGAAAAGAAAAGAAAAGAAAAGAAAAGAAAAGAAAAGAAAAGAAAAGAAAAGAAAAGAAAAGAAAAGAAAAGAAAAGAAAAGAAAAGAAAAGAAAAGAAAAGAAAAAAAGAAAGAAAGAAAAAGAAAGAAAGAAAGAAAGAAAGAAAGAGAAAGAAAAAGAAAGAAAAACTCTCGGTGCCACTACAAACCATACCCCCTAGTCTTTATTCAGAGATAGACTGACGCTTTAAGGCACAGTTTCGCACTAAATTAAATTGCAGGGTGCAGTGCCAGGAAGTGTATCTGAACATCAGCAGGGAAAATATCCTCCCCACCACCATTCTCTTGGACTTGGAAAGAGCTGAGCTGCTTTTTTTTTTTTTCTTTTTTTTAAACATGGCTTTTGCTGTAAGAAGCAAGCCATGTACTAGTACAGCCAAACACTTTCTAACCTTGTGGTCTTCACCAGGCCAGAGCCAATTAAAAGTTTTTCCTGTAACTTAATGTGCCCCATTCCTTGTGTCCATACAGACCATGTAAATTCCCACGAGAGCTACAGGAGATTCATGCACTGCTTGCAGAATTGTGCAAAAACAATGCTTAAACAGGATAGGGCCCCAACATATTTTGGGTAGGATCAGGCTGTATTGCTGATGTCCTACAGCACCACATAGGACATGGATTGAAAAGTGGTAAAAACTTTCTTATTGTGTCTCCTGAAAAATCTGCACTTGAAAACTACATTTTGTTTTTTTTCTGAAATAGACATGTCAAAGCACGATTTGTGATCCCAGGGTTGGTTGCTAGACTAAAATCTCTCTCACTCCAAATTAAACTCGTCCTTTAATGTTCCTCTATGGTCAGGGGTGATGGAATCATCCCACTCAACAGGAATGGTCTGAAATAAGAATTGTTCTCTCTCTCCAAGGATTCTTCTCTCCTTCATTCAGAGATAGCCCAAGCAGTGTGCTTGACTAGTAAGTATGCTTAGGCTAGCTGACTATATGTTATATGCTTAATATTTAGACAAGTTATATCCTACCACGAGCAAACAAAAGTTGTTCTCAGCTGAAAGTCAAGGTATCCAGACAATAGCCAGGTTAATACAGAGACACTTGCAACAGTTCCTCAGAACATTCCACAGCACAAAACCACGTGGGACTTCTTTAAATGTTGAATGGTGCTTCTGCCTTTAATACGTGTGACAGTTTTTACTTGCTACAACTATTTGCTGATTCTCAGCATAACATGAGAAGATGCAATGTAAGAGGGGAGAGTGATTACAGCATTTAAATTTAACCTCCAAAAAGAGGAAATTAATCTTTTTCTCAGGTCCATTGGAAAAATCAATAATTTCAATAATTTTGTTAAACTAGAGTGGAAATGGTTTTGGCCAAAAGCCCTCCTGACATAAAGGGTGACTAAATGCTAAACTAGACTAGAGGCTATGAAAATCTACCACTAGAGGTTTGTGAATAAGAGGTTAAACAAACTTTGGTTTAGTTTATATAAAGAAACAAGATCAGTTAAAGAAAGATGGACTTGCTCCAAAATTACAGAATGCATTTCCCAGCATTGAATCTCTGGGCACTGAAGTCTCCTTCCTACTGCTTCTTCAAGAGGAAGGAGAGTCAAAGCAGGAGTCTGTCTCACAAAGAACAGGGAAGTGACTGATCTGATGACTCTGGACATAGGAAAACTTTCTACATTGTGCTAGGAACGTGTTAATAAGGGGTTATAAGAGAAACCTGAATGGGTGCTGCATTACTCAACAAGAACTGATGAAAAGCCATTTGAGTTAATGAGTTACATGACACAAGCCTGGAAAAAGGCAGCCAAGCCCAGTCTGACATGAATTTGTGAACTTGGTAAAACTTCTTTCAGGATGAATGTAGAAGGGCTAAAAAATGGTAAGAAATTCCAGGATATACAAGGAAAGAAAGTAGCAGTCAACATGAGAGAGAAGCAATGTTGTGTATAATGTGTCTTGCTTGTTTGTACATCCCTGCCACTCTATCCTCTATAACCATCTGCATTTGTTGCCTGCCTTGTTTGGGATCTGGACAGGGGCTGTATTTTTAGCTTGACTTCAAACATTGTCAGTGCTTGGCTCTGAGTTGCAGATGCTCTTGCCATTTCTAATATTCATTGTTTGGGACTAGGAAGCCTTATATAGCCTTGAGCTGGAAGATTATGTATTCAGATTCTACAGTCACAGGAATCAACTGATTTACATCCACTTGGTGTTAAAGATTTAGGCAAAGCATTCAAAAACCTCTTCATGTTGTTGACTAGAAACTGGGAAAATTTCTAACTGGTACCATATTTCACAATTTCCTTTTACCTTGTTTCTCTTGTAAGTTTCTTTTAAAAAGTGGATCCAGCCTGGCATTCGAGATGGGGCTGTTGTGATAAGGACTGTGGCTCTGTCTGAAAACACCAATTCCTCTCTGCTTACCTAGAGGGAGCTGAGAGGGCCAGCTTGGATTACACATTCAACTTTCTGCCTGCTGACATTAGATTAGAGGAATCTGTGTCTCTGTCAGTAGTGAAATGAAACCACAAGCAGAGAAAGTGCCAGAAAGCAGATGCACAGAAGTCAGTATAGAGTGGAAAAGCTTAGCTAGCTTTAAGGAAATACCTATGAGATAGTGTGGTTTAGGCACTAATTTGGAAAGTGAAACACTGACTTTGAGGTTCCAAAGAAATGCCTGCTGCTGATCGGGGTCACATCTATGAAACCACTCCCCAGAGCTGGATAAGCCTTGCTGCCTTTGTTCTCATAAAGGCCAGCAGAGTATTCTCTGGGCATGTCAGAAATACGAGGCCTTTCTTTCCTCTTTGGACTGCCACTTGTGAGAAATGGCTGATTTAACAGCAGTGATCCAAGAGACATGGTTCTTGGATCCAAGAGACATCCAAGTTCTTGGCCATGAATTTCACATGGAGGGTTGCATACTGGGGTTCAGACTCAGAACTTGGAGCCTAAGTGCACCAGAAATCACAAGAAGTCCCTAAGGTTAAAAACACTGTTCCTTTGCCTATGTGGACAATGGAAAGAGCAAGAATCACCTGCAGAAAGGAGGTACCCCTGCTGAGGTTGAGAAGGGTGTCTGGGACACCTCGGGAGTGTTTGGGTGGGCACCTTGTCCTGTTCCACTACTACAAATGGGACTTTTGCCACAGAATAAGTGGAAATGGATCCTTGTCTTATGAACCTTTATTGGCATAGAAATCAGGAGCAAAGCTGTGCTCACCTATTGTAAAAGCAATTCTCTGGTAGACAGTGGGAATTTGCACGTGTTGTAGATATGGACAGTTTTGAAACTAATCAAGTGTTTTGATGAGATCTGTTTCATAAATCCTGTTGTATCATATGATACTACTACTGATCCTATGTGTTTACTTTCCATTTACACTGTTTGCTCTGTTTATTGCAATTTATTAAAGTTCATCATACAGGTTATTTATAAGTCTTGTTGTGAGAAAGATGAACTCCAACATGTAGAATAATCTGACTAAGTAAACTGAAAGTAGCTTAAAGCTTCTATACTCAGAAGTGCCTTATTTGAACTTCTTACGTGGGAGTATTTGCTTGCAAAAGACAGGATATTGATGATCAAACATGCAATTAACTGAAAGGGTTCTGTATCTTTGCACTAAACAAAAGTATATTGCATAAAAGCTCTGGCAGTTTATTTTTTAACTCTTTTTTCACTCATTTAAATGTATGGATACATATGTTTCAGTATGTTTTTTTGGTAAGTTGACTAAATGTAGTCACACATTTTTTAAAGGAAAAAGATCAGCTTTCAATTACTTAAAAGCTCACAGAACTGCTGATATAAATTGCTTCATCTGTGCAAGCTGATCTGCCCATGTGTTATATTACACTGGTTCATTTCTATATTTTAGTCACAGGGTCATTGAAAACATCCTGTCAGATCTCCTATGCAATGTAGACAATAGGTCATCTTGCATTTAGAGTCAAGTCTACAGTGTGTATAGGAGCTTGAAAGCATCTCAAAAGACATCTCATTCACTTACAAAGACTGATAGAAGGATATTCTTCCTTAATATTACCACCCTGTCACATTTCAGAAATGCTTTTAGGTTATGATCATCCCTCTGTGCCAGCCATCCAGCCTTCTAGTGCACCTGTTTCTTTTTTTTTTTATTTTTAATTTCTTTTTTTTTTTTTTTCTCCCCAGGCTCCTCACAAGTGTCTGCATTCACAGTTTTTGTGTGTCTGTTTGTATTTTACACTGCCATCTGATACCCTGTTTCTTTGCTGGGATGTACCTCTGCAGTCCCAGTCTTCCACATTTCCTGTTCAGTTGTCATTTTTATCCTACCCTCTACTCCCAGACACAGAGTTACCTTTGTGCTCTTGACATCTCTAGCAGATGTCTTCATCTGACCTGAGTGCTCCGCAGCACCTGTTAGCCTTCCCCCAAATCCTATTTGAAATAATGCCTTCCCTTTGCAATTCCATCCATTTTCTTGAGTAAATTGGCTCCGCTGCACTAAGTAATCCTTTTCTTGTATGATTATTTTTGTCTTTATTCCTGTCTTATCCAGTATTCAGGAAGAATAATCCTCCTTTTACATATCTTTTGCAAACACTGGGCTTTCCTTGTCAAATACTGCAAGGTGCAGCGATGCAGAGCAGTTCAGGATGGGATTTGTGTGGCAATTTCAGCCCCAATGACTGTGAAGTCATGCTTGCATAAAGAGATATATTCTGTGCAATGCCTTGCAAGAATAAACTGCATTAGTATCTCACCGATGAATTAGGGATGCATAAAGTTGAACTGGTATGTAGAACTGTAATGGTTCAAGAGAGGATTTAATAACTAGAAATCCAAAAATTGAACCATATTTCTGGTAGTCAAAGCATCACTCCAATGATATTTTAACTCCTCAGCCACATGTGAGATACAAGATTGTGGTCATTGGCAGAGACGTGCATTCCTCAGGAGCTACCCTTCAGTTTTGTGAGGCATTGAGTTACCCCTAAAAAGTGAGGTCTGAGGGCAGAAGAAGCTGACTCACAATTCCTGCATCTGATGGGGGTAAAACCTCTTTTGTAGGCGTACAGATGACATACAAAAGAAGAATATGACCTATTGTTGATTTTCCCTAGCTTTTCTAAAGCCTATATGACAGTGACCCAACTTGCTGCATCTCCTAGTGGCACACAACCCAAATTCTGACACACAGAAAGGGGTTGCCCTTTACTAGAGAGTGTCCTCATCTGCTGCTTTTTGCCCATTCCCACCCCGATGTGAATGAATGTCTCTGAACTACTCCGTACCGTGGTGCAGATATTTGAAGTGTTGTGCAGAAATATTCAAGCTGGTCCCACATAAAATGTGCCCAGATTCAGTTCCTTTATTTACCAGATGTGCAACCCTCACAGTCTTGTGTCACATCAACAAAGCATGATCTTCTGCTTGGGAACAGGTGACATAGGCAGCAGCTTAGCACATGGTGCAAACTATTTGCTCTGTTTAAAAGTGAAGAAAACTTTTATCTTTAAACTGTGTTGTGTGAACATTTCATTTACGAAATGTTTGGGTTTTGGTTTTTTTTAAGGTGGAAGAGAGTACCTCATTCAAAAACTCATCAAAAAATTATTTCCAAAATGTGCAAAATATGGTCTCTGCTAAAATCTAGCAGGTGTATTTGAATTTAAAGAAGATGTCAGCGTTCTCCTTTTGGAACTTATTTCTTATTAATCAGCACTGCTAAAGTACAACAAGGTGTAAGATTTAGCATGGTGGGATCCAGATGTTTTCTGAGCTCTTCTCCTTTTTCTTTTTTTGTTCATTCACAGATGACCTTGCCCCATCTATGAGTTGTGCGATTAGGCAGTGGCTATACTTGACTGTTGGTTCTTGGTAACATATTTTATGAAGAATATTTTTATTTGTTTGCTTGCTTTACATATGGGCAGAGGCCATTTATTACAGTGTACAAATACATAGGGAAAGTGTAGGAGAACCCTCAGGGCAGCAGCTAAACTCCTCTCTGAACTGTAGCCATTTTCACTGCCTGAGTGGCCACCTCTCTGTATGATGGGGCAGCCTACACCACATCTGTTCAGGACCTGCAACTGCATTAACCTCGGGATTATGACATCAAGAATGGCATTTGTACAATTAAAAATGTTATCTCACAGGGCAGCCCCTGTTGCCCTCGGCCACCTTTGGGTGAATTGTGTTGTAGGAAAGGTTAAAGAAAGCTGCTGGAACTAATCCTTTTGATGAAACCTTTAACAAGTATGTCAAGCTCCTCTGATCTTGGCCCTGGCAGAGTATAGCTGTAGTTAATGTCCGCGGCTCTAACTCACCATCTAAGACCCTCTTTCCTGCCGCGTGTTTTCTTCATCAGTTTGTATTTCTGCCAGTCAGTGTCACAAAGCACTTCCTGCTTCATCCCCGCCTGACGGGGTTAAGCCACGCTGATGGTCTGCAGTTGTGTGCAGCTTCATTTTTCATAGATTCTTTCTGATAACCATAACATGAACTCTGGAGTATGTGTTAGGAACTGAAAACAGGCCAAGTGTTTTGTATTAGAGCCTGTATTCCCACATTCACCAATTCTCCAAGGGTTGAAAATGCATCAGTGACATGTATGAGAAAAAAAAGGCTGGGACTAAAATCAATTTTCTCCCCTCTTGCCTACATGAAACAAAATTAAAAGCACAATGAGCTTTATTCTTTTTTCATTTACTGCTGAAATTCCTCTGCTGTCTGTGAAGCAACTTTTGTTACACCACTGTAACTGGAAGTAGAATCAAACCCGGTATCTGCTGCAGATTTTTACACCTTAAAAAAACAGGAGCACACCAGGAGCATTAGATAGTTTCTCTATCTAATAACTTTTTTAAAAGCCAGTAAACATTTTATCTTTATGGATGGAGCTAGGCCCCAGAAAATTGATTAACCAAAACTTGTAACTTGCTCTAAATGAACAATTTGATACTCCCTTATACATGACTGCCTTTCAATATCCTGGTGCATATTGTGACCCTAAGCTGTCAGTTTAATGCCTGTGTTAGCACAGATCAAAGGAGAACAGAAACAAAATATAAAAATACAGCAATAAATAACCTAGTGTACTTTCTTATCTCTAGTGAACATTTTATGTTAGATTGGTTTATTTGCTTGGTATTACAGAGTCGTCTTTACTTCCGCTGAAATAAACTGGGGTGAAAAGCCACAATAATCCTTCAGATAAATGGAAAAAGTTATTTATGCCTGTGCTATTCATAGATGTCTCTTCTTAGAAACTGGCCATTTGTGGTTTTGGTTTTTTCTGTAGCATCCGCTTTTCTCCTTGAGATCTCACAACTTTTTTATTATTTATTTAAAAAAATTAAAAATTAAATGTAATGCAGACCCATGCTAACAATTCTGCCATCCTGGCTGTCAAAGAGATTTCCTGTGGTCTGTTTCTGGCTGTGTGCTCAGCCAGTTGCACTGTATATCAGGCATTTGTTTAAAAAGTAAACAGCTACAGTCATCATCGGCATAAAAATTAACCCATGACATGTGGGACTTTTCACTTTTAGTGTCTATCCAGGAGGCACCTGAAGACTCATGGAAAGGTGGACAGCCAAGAGATTGAATGCATCTGAGGGAGGTTGTTGCTGTGAGAAAAGCAAGCCAAGTGTCATCGCCTGAATGCTAAGCAGGGGTAACCATGGATTTCCTCATGTGATTTGGTCCCTTTACGCTGCTCAGAGAAAGGCATGGAGGAAATGCTGCTGAGGCCTTTACAGCTGGGGACAGAAGGGGACAGTCCCTCACTCCCTGCCAGCACCAGGCTGGGCAGGTCCCACATGCATCATTAAAATAGATCAGGTTCATTTTCTAGGAACAGATCAGATGTGGGTTTTTTCTCAGTATTGTTTGAAGAATAATTGTGGTTTCACAAGTTATTTTTCACAGTAACATGTGAAGAAAAGGCTAAATTATCGTAGTCTGTTCAGGATGTAGGGATATGTAGAAACATTTTCCAACAGTAGGTGCCTTTTTACTTAAGAATGTAAATAGTTTTTTGTTTGTTTTATTTTTTTTTCCCTCTGCTGCAATTTTGAGTTAAGGTGCCTAGTCCTGTTTTAAACATCAGATCACTGTCTGGCTCAATCTCACAGTTCCTAAGTATTAAAAATGTCTTTTGATGCTTGCCAAGAATGCTATATGAGTGAGTAATGTGATTTGACTTACTGAAAGGGTTCAAATGCAACATTAATTCAATGTAACAAACCACTCACAGAGCAGAAATACAGCTTTCTTTAAAAGCTGGTGAGGTACCATACTATAATGTTGCAGCCATAAAGATTTGCAATGCATTAATTTTAGGCTGCCTATTTAAATTTGGGCAGTGTAGAGATTAATCTGCATAATTATTTGCTTGAAGAATGAATCAGAATTTATATTTCCTGCATTAGACTGTACTTTTTAAAGCAAGTGTCATTGGAGATAAGTGCCTCTGTTTGCAGCAGCAATGTATATTAACACATCTTGCAGAAACTGCCTGTTCTTTGAGATATAGAAAACAAAATACTGATAAATTATGTAGAGATTCACAGGTTTTTATCAAGCTTGGAAAATAAACCTAGGCTTATACAACTAAATTCTTTACATGCAAATGAATATATCAAGGCATGTTACAGGGTAATATAGAATAGGTTTCATCTAACTTTAGCTCCTCAAAGGTAAGTCTCCAGGCACATGTGCTTCTAGTGGTATATACACCATCTTTAGGTTGGAGGTGAATGCTGCTCTCAGAGCAGTGGCAGTGCCCGGTTCTAGGAGGGCTTGTGGAAGCACTTCATGTTTGTGGGTCCTTTATGGGATGTGACATGAAATCTAATTCTAATCTGGAGCCATGTACTTCAAGTGCTGATAATGATGCCACTGTGAGACACTCATTTCTCATATTATGTGGATCTGTTATTTTGGCTCTCTGACCTTCCAGTTCCAGCAATGCCCTGGGCCTTTTTTTTTCTGAAGTTGTATTTCTTTTTGCGCAGACCATGAAGTGGATTCATTTCTCTAAGGAACACGAATAAAGTTTGTTTTTCTTAAATTCTTGGCAAACAAGTTGATGGAACCCATATGGATTACAAAGTCTGAAGCTTGAGTACAATGTTCCTTGGGTGAGCAAACACTTGTCTTTTAAAATAGACGACTCTTAGCTGTGGGGATTATATATATATATCTGAGATCTGTTCTGCTAGCCATCAGCTTGACTTGAAAAACACAAGACAGGAAACTGACTGCTTCTGAAGGTGTTTTCCTTCTTCCTCCTGTTAAGTATACATGCTTTTCAGATAAAGGATTTTAACTTGAATTTGTCATCATATCTCACAATTAAAGAAAATTTGTTAAAAAGTGGTTTGAAGCTTTCATTTTAAACCCTACTCCTTCTCAGCCTAAATGGCGCAGAGTTTTAACCTAATATTTACTGTTGTCAAAATCCTTTCAACATACACACACAAGCATCACATGTCTCCTACCTTGGCCAAGCTGCAGATGATCCAGTCTACTGGGATTTTGAATCAATCTCTTTTTAATATGCTCTGTGCACATCTCCATGTGATGCTGGAGACATGCCCCAGCATGTCTCCAGCCACACCTTCTTGGCACCAGTCTATCTGAGACATCCTCGAGTGCAGGCCAGGATGGGAAAGCATCTTTGGGGGCAAGTGCTTTGAAAGGCTGCAGGGAAAGTTCTTTCTTATATGTCCCAGGCTGCTCAAAGGAAAGCTATGACCTTCCCTCCTTTGGAAAAGAAAGGGCGTGACCAGCTTAGTTAATTAAAAAATGCTTGTTTGTGAAATGAATAGCAGTGAAAAGAATTATCAGTTAGCACAGCTCTTCTGTATGTCCTTAAAATCTGTAAGGTGCTTTCTTATCCCTGTCTGTACATGAAACATAGCCACTTCAGGTGCTAAACCCTACGGCTATGCCACAAGTGGAGGATTATGGTCTTCCACCTCTGCACCCTCTTTGGCTCCTCTAAAACCTTTCCTGGGGGCTTCCACACTAGCCAGGTACTTCACAATTCACAACCTTCTCTCTTTTAGGGCAGGAAGAAACAGATATGTTTAGTGGTATTCTCTACTGTCTTATCTCCTCACCTCCTCAAAAGACAGGAGAAGTAGTAAGAGCCTTAAAGTTCCAGGAGAAGCATGCATGGATATGAAAGCACTGGTGGGAGAGGGAGCAGCAAAACTGGGAGACAACAAAGTGAGATGGCTGTATTTGGGTGGCTTAAAGGGTGAGGATGGGTTTGGTGCATCCCTTTAAAGAGGCTGGGCAGGGCTGAGCAGCTACCCTTGCACCTGGGGGCTGGAGGTTTCTCCTGGCCACCTGTGGTGGCCCTATGCAGTAGTGGACAATTATCAGTTGACCTGAAAAATAAAGCATAAGCTTTTTAGTTTAAAGCCTCAGAAACCTTTAAAATTGCTTGAGGAGAAAAAAAGCAATTAGCAAAATATGTTGTTAGAACTGAGGCAGTTTCTGCTGATTTTTTCCTAAATGTTTCTTTTGTAGTGGAGGTAACAGTGTGTAGTAAAAAAAATTAATAATAGTGAAAAGTTTTCCTTGGCAAAAAGAAAGCATTTTGAAAGCAGCTGAAGATGAAATGTCAAGGCAGCTGCTGGATTGCAGTCTCCATGGCAATCATAACACAACACTTTGATTAGTTAGGCACATGGCAGAGCCTCTGGATAAGAGTCCGGGGGTGGTGGTGGTGAAGGGCAGGTTATTGTTTTTTAAGGACTTTTAAGAAAAAGCAGCACAGAGAAGGATATGCCCTTTTTAAAGAACAGAGTGTATCAAGTTTTCTCTTCAAATGCGTTTGCACACACATTTTGTCACTTAAAAAAAAAATCTTAAAATTGGTAACAGTCAGATGAATTTGGCTAAAATAATTCTTGCAGAATAGAAGGATGGTTCCCTTATTATGGGGTCCAAGCATCTTTTTTCTTTCACATATTTATATTTTCAACACCCTGTAGAACAAAGAAGTCTTTTATTCACATATTTTCTTGTGGGGACAAGAAACCAGAAAGGCTGTGGTGTGGATTCAGGAGAAAAGGCAGGTGTTTGGACACTGCATCATCCCATACAGGCACATCCAAACTACTTGCCAAGTGAGCTGGGCTCACCTGTGTCCCCATTTGTGCAGAGTTTTGACAGTGGCATGAGCTGAGCATGCTGGAGGCAAAGCAGAGCTTCTTCTCATTTTGCTCCTGCTGTCCTCCCCTTCCCCAAAACCAGAACTGAGCCTGTGTTATTGGTTCAAAGTGGAAGTCCTTCTAGTCCATGTCTCAAAAGGAAAGAAGGATATTTATTTAGCTTTGAAGTGAGGACCTGGCTTCCCAACTGCAGTAGTGGGTTTTGAAGTGGTAAAAATCTCCTGGTGGAGCTGAGTATGGGTATGTCTGGGTGAGGTTTCCATCAACATGCTGCCTCACTGCGCCTCGCTGCAAACAAGAACATTTCAGCTCTGTAATTGTGGGTTCTCTTCAGGCCTTTTGCCTGTTGTGTTTATTTTGACTAGAAATGGGGAGGAGGGGTGTGTGTGTGCAGGGACTGTCTCCTGTGACATGTGTGCACAGCATAGTGATGATCACATCTGAGGTGATGCTGTAAGGACACATCACCAAAACAGCACAAATAATGTTACATATTTCAAAGTGGTGAAAGATGTGAAATTCATAGAATGACACATCATCTCTTTATCCTTTTTTTTTTTCTTTCAAAAAACCCACACAAATCAAGATCAACTTGTGTTGGATTTTTGTCGGGTTTTGTTTGGGGTTTTTTGTGTGTTTGTTTGGGTTTTTTTGTGTGTGTGTGTGTGGGGGGGGGTTTTTTGTTTGTTTGGTTTTTTTTGTGGGAAAGCTTGAGCAGGAAGGACAGTACCAAACCTTGTAACATATTTCCCCAGGATAAGAATAGATTTTCTTACCTCTTTTAGAGCTGCTGCCAATTCTCTGCAGTGCTGTTCTACCTTCTCACAAGTCAGAGAAGTCAAAATCAATCCCTTCTCCATTTTGTTTGTCAATTAAAAATCTCCTCCTTCCTTTTTGAATTCAAGGTACATGTTCACCTGGGTACATGTTTTCCTGGGTAGGAGTTGGCTTCGTCCACTGTCGCTTGGCATCTCTAACACCCTCATCTTGGGGAGCCCTATTCCCAGAGCAGCCCCTTGACTGTGCAGAAACTTCTCTGGTCTGACTTAATGGATCAGCTTTCAGGGCAGATATCTCAGCATACAGCCAGAAAGTCTTCTTCAGCTGAAAAGCACAGGAGTAATGCGGTAATGTAAAGTAATGCCCAAACAAACCCACAAAACCTGGAAGGGAAGAAAGTCTTGTAATTGCCCTAAGCTTTGCTAATTGTGGGACCTCCAGCTCTGATAAAGGAAATTCATTTCATCAGTTGTCAGTCATCCTCCTTATTTTTTTAAATGATCAGAAGCTCACAGCTCCTCCAGGAAGGGAAAAGTCCTGCTTTCCTCTGTTCCTCTCTTGTCGTGCTGAAAGCCTTGGCTACAGCCAACCCTTGCGTGTTAGGCAGGGAATTTTCTCTCTCCCTGGTGGTTTCTCTTGCTGGGATCATGCTGAGACGAGTCCCTGTCCTGACAACATCACTTGGAAGTTTCTTGTCAAGCTTGTTCCTTCAGCCCTTCACTTATTAACTAATTAATATATCTGACTCCAAGGGCAGAATTTGTCTGTGCTGGGTTTGAACTGGTTTCTCCTAAATACAGCTGGGCACCCTGAGAGAGTGTTATTAACTACGATGGGTAGTACAGAAATGCAGGGCAATACTGACTGTTTCTGAGAAAAAAAGGGGCATGCTTATTTCAAATTTACATGAAATTGAATTCAAACAAGTCATATTGCGAGTGAAGTTGTTTTGTTTGACAACACATCGGGGAATGTTCCCTGCCACCTCTCCTTCACTCTAGTGCAAAGCTAACTCTTAAAAGAGCTGTTGAAAGATGGAATTTTATCAGAAGGGAACTTGAAATTTTGCTGGCTACGTATCCATCAGTTCTTGCTTGTTAGGGTTTCAGTTTCAGATAGAGGTGCATTGACAAGCCTTGGTACTGCTCTTGCAAAAATAAGAGAGCTCTTAAAAATAATAAAAAGAAAAGAAAAAGAAAACCAGAACAGGCATGTCCTCCTCCCTCTACATTCTAAGCAAATTATTCTGGCAGTGCTTTTCCAGCTGACTGGACATGTATAGAGGAAAAAGCTGTACCAGACTTTCAAACTGTCAGCACCCAACTTTATTCTCTGTAGAAAATAATTATTTTAAAATTTGGTGAAGGAATACTGGTGGGGAAAAGAATTTTTTGGGGTCAGATGAGAGGTTTTGCTTAAATGCTGAGGGATTTTTTTTTTCCTCTTTCTGTGTACTGTATTCAGACTTGTCCATCTAAGATTTGGACACCTGCAGTAGGGCACATGAATCCACTCCTGAGGTCTGGTGGAAGAGCTGGTACTGTGACATACATGTGCTGCATTTAATCAGTGTTCCCAGGAAGTGACTGTTGTGAAGGGATGATACAGGGGACAGCATTGCAGTTCCTGTCAGAACTGTCTTGCTCCACAGTCGCTACCTGAGCATTGCTCTTGACTTGAGGCAATGTCAGCAGTGCTGGAGTCCAACTGCAGTGCAGACAGTCAGAAGTCAGGAAACAGAAATGTCAGCCATTACCATTGTTGGATGACTCTGGGTTGAATTATTATTTATTAGTGCATTTTATATACAATTGAGACAGATATAGATTGAGTTTGATGTGCTAAAAAGTAATAACTGAGAAATTGAAAGCCACTTCCAAACTCTTTTATTTTCATCTACACTTTGGGAACTGTGGCACAATTCCACCTCTCTATAAAGTTTGTGTGGGACTTCCCTCTGTGCTGTGTGTTTTAAAGGTCTTTGTTCTGTTATAAAATCTTGAAGCTGTGTGAAGCAAGTGCAGTGTGTGAGTGCAGGCAGCTGGCTGTACCTCTGCCTCTCTGGAAGTGCCACCTCTGACAGGCACAAAGCCTGGTGTCCATTTGAAGTCTGTCTGCAGGGGAAAGTAGATATTTTTAGAGGCACCCTCCAGCAGTGATCCATTCATTGACAGTTTGTCTCTACGTTTCAACAATAATCAAGCTCTTCCTGTCTCCGTTGGTGATTCACAGTAATTTTGTCCTATACAGGCTCTAGATTAGACGAAGGCAGCTGCGTACATTTGATCAGACTCTCACATCAGCTGAATTCTGGCAGGCTGGCACTGTCCTGCTTTAACACCATCCTTCATGCATACAAATGTTCTGGCATGAAGGTTTCCTAAATGACATAGCTGAGACTGGCCAGCATGGGAACCCTGCTACTGAAGAGAATGAATAAGTGTCTTGCCTATGAGGTTCAGGCTATTTTGTTTCCCATTTAAGTTGCTGCGCTGGAAATGCGATACATGCAGTTAATCTTCAACCAGCAATCTCAGACATTATAGATCCACTTATACCTTGTGATGAATTACTTCAATATTTGGAAAATATTAAATAACATTTTCTTTTGTTGTTGACATGGAAGTGGGACCTGAAGGCTGCAGCTGGTCCCAGTGTTTGGTGCTGTTTGTGTCCTGCTGTCTGGCTCCTCCTCCCTCTGTTCTCTCGCTATTGAGACTCAGCTGGTTCATGTCCATCACAATCAATGGAAGGACATTTCCAAGCTGGTAATTGCTGAGCGGATCTGGTGCTGACGGTTTCTGGAGCTGCCAATCTAGGGAGCAGCCTTTGGCTCCTGCTGCATACAGTATGTCTGCAGTTTGACTATTTATCTCACTTTACATACTTGAACTGAGAGAAGGGTTTGTGCAAGCACTTGCTGCTCATTCCCTGGGATGTCTTTCTCCCCCTCATCCCCTCCCTCCAGCTCTTCTATGTTATCAGCCATTGCAACAGCACCAAACTGTGTCAAATAAGGTGAATGCTGCTGTTAAGTTCAGAGGTAATGCTTCACAGTGACTCCATTCAGAGTCGGGTGGGGACTTTGAAATAATCACAGGTTCATGATCATGGGAAAAGAAACAATTATACTGGCTACATTCTGAATGTTGAAGGCCCAGGCTGTTAAACAGTGATCTGTAAAGGCAGTTGCAGAAAATCTATTTCTGCACTTTCAAATGTGTTTCTAAGCTCAAAAGCTGGTGAAAACTCTCTGTTAAGGAGGCACAGAAGGTGGAAGAACAAATAAATCAGCCTGCTGATGTAGGTAATTGAATTGCTTCATTTAAAGTGTCAGATGATAAAAATGTTAAGTAGAATTCAGTCTGCAAAACTCTGCCTATGCTGTGACTTAGGTTCCTAAAAGTCACTCAATTTCCAGTTTTGCTCATCTTGTAGACATCTAAAATTCACTAAGCCATTAAACCTTACTTCCTATTTGAAATCTTCAATTCCTCTTTTGATTCACCTTCAAACACTCAGATTGCCGCTGCTAGGAAATGAGTGTCTGCCTGTCATCTAAAGCAATTTGGGATTCAAGATGAGGAGGACAAGCACTCAAACACTGCCCAAGCCCCTTAGAAAAGAAAATGAAAAATAGGATTTTGTCAAACCACTGATTACTTTCATTTGACACAATGACAATGCCCATGTGCTGGAGGTTAGTGCAGTGCCTCACATGCCGTCAGAAGGAGGGAGATGCTGGGTGGTTAGCACACTGACAGAAAATTGACAACAGAACAGAAATGCTATTTAGCCTGTGGAGCCCTTGAGGCTTTTAGTGGAACCCAGCTGGACCCAACTAAACTGCAGTGTGCATCACCTTTCTATTAGATTATCAGTGGAAAAACAACCAAAACTGACTTGGGGATCAGGATTGTAGGTGTCTATCCTATGTCCTTTAGTTTCTAATTTTTTTTTACTAAGTTAGACAGAAATTGTACTGAAGAAAGCTCCTAAAATGAATATGTTACCCCTTCCCTTCCCTTCCCTTCCCTTCCCTTCCCTTCCCTTCCCTTCCCTCTCCTCAGCTGCTCAGCACGTGCAGGAGGAATGCTGTTTTCCTGCTTTGGCATCTTTGTTTAACTCAGCTGTTGGTCAAGACTGCCCACATCCGTTTGCTTCTCAGGCTCCATGGAGACTGAGAATAAATCCAGAGTGAGGTGACAAAGACCTCATAAAAAGGTGTGTTTGTTTCCAGACAGATATTGAGAAATATCTCATAGGTAGCCACTAGATAAGTGGAAGTAAACATTCTTCTGCCTCTGTGGGATAAAGTTCACAATAATTCCTCTTGTTTCTTATCTTGTGCCTTTGATGAGACGTCACCAGATAGCAAGAATTGAAGCAAAACCTCACATCCTATTTTTCTCCTCACCAATTTCATCATAGGTCCATCACATCAGATCTGTACTAGGTGCAGGATGGAGAACATCGCTCTCCTCTTTACGAAAGACTGGGTTTAAATAACTGCAGTGCTGATCTGTGGAGAAGGCTTAGTTTATGTCAGACTCCTCTGTCTGTCTGTGTTCTGGTCCACATACAAATCATGTGCCATAATATTTGAAGGAGGAAGGAAAAATGAAGGTGTGGGTCTGTTTCCCTC
This sequence comes from Phainopepla nitens, assembly GCA_013400175.1. Taxonomy (NCBI): domain Eukaryota; kingdom Metazoa; phylum Chordata; class Aves; order Passeriformes; family Bombycillidae; genus Phainopepla; species Phainopepla nitens. The sequence goes on from VXBQ01010752.1 coordinate 956,008, forward strand.
TCATGCACTCTGTGCCTGGGTGTGCAAACCTCAGCTTTGCAAGGATGGCCCCCACAGGGAAAGAGATCAGCTCAGTGCCATGTCTGGTCTGCCTGTAGAAATCCATTCCTGATTCAGTTCCTTGCACTTGGACTAAAAGAAAAAAAAATGTTTTAGAATGACTTTCTGGCTCAAAACTGCTCAGTCACTGAAATGTGCCAAACCAATATGGAAAGTTATTGACAAATGACAGAAATTATTGGTGGCAAAATCAATTTCTAACTATTATTCAATTATATGTCTTAAAAAGATCTCACCTAAAGCATATTCCTAAAGGGAAAGCTCATCAAAACAATAGGACAAAATGTGTGCAAAGCCTTTTTGTGCTGACTTTTTAGCAGTGTCTGGCAGCTTTTATGGGTGCAGGTGACTTCAAATAGAACATGACAGCAAATCAGCCACAGCAAAGAATCAATGACAGCTAAACTGGTAGACAGTAAAGCACAAAAATGACTCATACTTTCCTTTTAGAAAAAATAATGGAAATATTGTGCCTTATTCCTATATTCAATCAGACATGGAAGATGAGGATTCGAGGACTTTCAGTTTGATATAGGACAGCCTTGCTAGACAATTTTATTGATTTTTTTATGGAAAATTTTATTCTTTATCTGGTTTTATAGCAGTAAGTATTGGAGTAGAGAAAACCTCACAGAGAGAACACTTACAGCATTTCCTGCCATCTAAGATTTGCCTGAAGGACTGGAAATTTTTGCCTTTACTTGCGAAACATAAAAAATGTAAAACAAATTTTGACAACAACTATCCTAGGATTTATTCACAAGAAAGGTGAACAAATAGATTTTAAAAAAAGAAACAGGTATAAATCAAAGTTGAAATACTCCTAAATTACAACACTTCTTCCACAGAATTTACTGTAGCCAATACTGTCCTCAGGAAAATCATTGTGCATATGCTCTTATCCCAAACCAAACAAATCATTCACACGTGAGAGTGTGATATATTTGTCTGTAGCCAAAAAGAATAAACTCCTTAAATGACAACACATTCATAAAACTGCAATAATGAAAAAGGAGCTGTAGGAACTGATCTTCCCATTTTCACCAAACAACAGCAGGTGGATTAACCCATCTGAGCTCCTTGTGGAGACAAACACAATATATAACCTTGCCCCGCCGCATAAAACTCTGCATTTCATTTTAATTTCCTGAGTAAACACTGGAACTCTGTATCAAACAGCAGGTGTCCATCGCCTCGCAGCCTTAAGGCCTAAATCCAAATATTTGGATGTTACATGAACATTGGATGTGAATATAACTGGAGCTTTTTTGACCTCAGTGAATGAATACAAGCTTAACTAGAGAACAGTCATCCCACAGGACTGAACACATGAAGATGTTCAAGATGATAAATGGCACCTTCATAATAGACCCAAATCACTAATTCTGTAACAGAAGAAGAAAACAAAAGGCAAATGGTAATAGACAAATCAGAATACAGATTTGCCAAATTCAATGGACAGTAAAAATATTCCTTGGCAGTGACTTTATGTGTTAAGTAAATAGTTCATGGATTCCAAACCTTAGACATCAACAAATAAACACATACACACACACACAGAATAGTACCAAAGTTCTTTACCTAGTTTTCTCTCTCCTGTGAACATACAAATACTCTTGCTACATTGGCCTCTCCCTCAGAAATTTATAACCACTGTTTCTGATGCAGCTGTATCTGGGGTGAGGGAATGACAATGAAGAAGGCTAGGGCCCTTCTCTGCCACCCCCTGCCTCATGTCACCCTGTCCTTGGGGTCTATGGGACCTTAGAGCTTCCCTCTCCACAAGAAGTACTATGGCATAGATCAGCTGCCTGCTACTGATTTCCCCACCACGTCCCAAAGTGTGATTTCAGGGCAAACCCTCTTTAATACTGTGAAAGCTGCTGTGCCCTGTCACTTGACACACATCATGGTCCATCCACTCCTCCAGTTCCCATTACCCTATCATCTTGTTCAGAAGTTAAATGTGCAGTAAATATAGAGTTTCTTGGAGAGTTATCAATATTTACTTGACAGTGACTTCTCAGAGAAAGTTGGGTAACCACATGCTGGGAAGAAAATTGAATTATGTTCCCTTCAACTTCCATATTTCTTGCGTTAGGAAATACTCTTTCTCTTCTAAACCAAACAGTACTAAATTATAAGATTCTTGGTCAAGTTCCATAAGTTTCTGCAAATAGATTTTATGTTTTGTTTGACCTGTTCATGCAATGTCCCAAGTACAAAGTGGCTGCTTCCCTCAAACTTCTGTTGTACAAGGAACTGAGCTGTTACAGAAGGTCATTCCTGAGCCTGTACTAAGAATGATTTGTCTTATATATATAAGTTTCAGCATTAATTCACATTAATGGTTTCATAAACTTTATTGTCCACTGCCAAAACCATGTTTCTTGCATAAAACTGGGTCTTAATATACAGCATGCACTACATACTTCACTGGTCTTTTTCATAACTCTTTACATTCCTCCTATACTACATGGATACTTTTCTTCTTTAATGTATTCCAGAAAAGAGCTGAAAACCTAATTTCTTACCCATCAAAACAGTACTTTGAACTTCTACTCTAACTTTAAGTGCTTAGACTTGTATCACTAAAGTGTGAGCAGAGAAATAGAAAATGTTACCAGGAAGGCACATTTGGTTTGCAAAATTTTTTAAAATTCAACCAGAGACAAGACTGATTCTCTGATAACTGCACTCACTGGGTACTCTTGCACTGCACTGGGTTTCGATCTACAGTCTAAAGTTTAATTAAATCAAGAACGGCAAATCCACAATGAAAGTATTTTTATTGTTTAATACAAATAACCAGAATTGAGCATCCAGAATTTCCCTTTCAACCTGTTTACTGTTCATATAAAATGTATTTTCACCTCAAACTGTGAAATCTCTAACTGTTCCCTTTATTTTTTTCACTTGGCTTAGTAGGTGCAAGAGACACTAAATATTTCATTTGTTATGTGCTGAATTATAGCATCTCACCTGCTTGACTAAAATAAATCATTAATACATGGGTTTATAAATAACTTGGAAAACATCCTGTCTGAGAGTATTTCTGATATAGTCTAGTCAGATTGAATTCAAAACATTCTTATAGCTCTAAAAATATACATACTCATGGTTTCTTCTGTTACAGATTGAATATTACGTTTGATACTAAAGCCTACACATTACACACTAACAGCTCCAACATGGAATTTTTTAAAGCATATTTACTTTCAGCTCAGTTTTAGACACAATAACATTGGTTAATGACTGCCTAGTTGTGCTTGCTCTCTAAAATATCTAGAACATCTGCTGTCCTTTGCTATGATAACTGAAAAAATAAATAGTAGTAATGTTTATTAAATCTGATGCTGACAGGGTTAGAGTGTGTAATTCAGCAAAACCTTCAGAAATAGTATTCTCTGCATTTTGGAGGTTTAAATCCCTGTTTGGTTTTTTTTTTTTACTTTTCTACAAAGGACTGTTTCATCCAACTTAATTCAGAATTGTAAAAGCTGCAGTTTCCATTATTTCATTCTGGAAAGAAAAATCAAACTGAAATTGGTGTGAAAGTTTGACTTGACTTTTCCCCACCTTTCCCTCTCCCAGACTCTTTGAAACATCAGAATAATTTTATGCTTGCAAACAGCACGAGCTAATAAAGTTAAAGTCTACCTCATTCTTGTAAGTGTTTTCAACTTGTTCAATGTTATAGCTTTACAGTGTGAGTCCTTGAATGGCAAGATAACAGGTATTACCAGATTTTTTCATCAAGATAGTTCTGATTTTCTTCTAAGAGCACTGAAAACTTTGTGGTCTGAAAAAAGAAAAGGGAAAAAGAAGTACTTGTGGATATCTGGTCACAGGAAGAAGCCTAGGAATTTCCAATTCAGCTCCTATTGAAAAGAATTCAGTGAGTATGAAAGCTTAAACTGGGCATTTAGTTGAAGAATAGCCCATGTTTAAATGGTGCAGTGTACTGACAGATCAATAAAATTCTGAGTCTCTAGATGGGGAATAATGAACAGTTTAAGCTCTTTGAAAGTGAATTGATCGCTCCTGCTTGAAAAGGATTTGTAAGCTGTTCCACCGGTAGTGGAAATGATGAATCGACTGTGTTATAAATGTGTTCCCCACATTCCTGCTCCCTCATAGCTGTTATTCCAAATGAAATACAAAAATAACAATAACTAGTAATTATCATTGATTATTCAACAAATTTGTAAATGACCTGGGTTCCCTTTCTATGTATACCTCTGGAAGAAGAGGTAGCCTGTGGTACGTCTGATTTTGGATTTTGCACACACTTGCTGGATGGGTAGAAAGTACAAACCAAATAGCAAGGTTAGTAGAGGATTTCCATCATTGTTTATTGGGAAATCCAGGTAGAAGATATGTGGATAAATAGAGTAAAAGAAAGGACTTAATCACTTGTGGAGTCTTCTGAATGTGCAGGAGTGACCCAATATTTCTGTGGCACACATCCTTTCCCTAGCATGACTTTATCCTCATATCACCCTCGTGGTAGAAAGAAAAGTAGCAGCCATAATTAAAAAGAAGGTGACCTCTCACACCATCAGTTCTTGCAAGGGAAACTTACCCAAGCAGAGATAAAGTTACTGTGAGCTCCAGCAGGTCCCATGGCATGAGCAGAAATCTTCATGGCAAACATCCATCTGTCATTTAGATGTGTCTTGATGTGCTGTGTGCTAGGCGCTTGTAATTGCATTAGTTCAAGTTATGTCATGTCTGGACTTGGAGCTGTAGCCTTTAGTTACCTTTCTGGGCAATTAGCTCACTGCCATTCATGTCCTTCCTTTCTGGACTATGGAGAAAGGCTGTTTGTAAAATGGCTTCATCTGCACTGCTATGACAAAGAAAGCCATCTCAAGCACTGAGGCCCCTGTTAAACTCATGATTGTGCACACAGCTTAAGGGCTTGCTCACTCCATTTCAAAGTGTCACAGGATCACACAGTAGTTTAGGGTGGAAGGGAGCTCTTGAGATCATTGTTGATGGGAAACTAGATAAGTGTCAGCAGTGCCTTGGCAGCCAGGAGGGCCAACCCTGTCCTGGGGGGCATCACCAGCCGGGCAAGGGAGGGGGCTGTGCTGCTCTGCTCTGCACTGGGGTGGCCTCAACTTGAATATTGTGTGCAGTTTAGGGTGCAGCAATATAAAAAAGACATTAAATTATTAGGGATTGCCCAAAGCACTTCACCAAATGGCCAAGAGGATGGTGAAGGGCCTTGAGAGGAAGCCATATGAGGAGTTGCTGAGGTCACTTGCTCTGTTCAGCCTGGAGGAGACTGAGGGGAGACATTGCAGTTACAACTTCCTTGTGAGGGGAAGAGGAAGGGCAGGCACTGATCTCTTCTCTGTGGTGCCCAGTGACAGAATTTGAGCAAATGGCCTGAAGCAGTGTCAGGGGAGGTTTATGTTGGATATTAGAAAAATGTTCTTCACCCAGAGAGTTGTTGGGCACTGGAAGAGGCTCCCCAGGGAAGTTGTTGCAGCACCAGCCTGATAAACTTCAAGAAGAATCTGGACAACGCTCTCAGGCACATGGTGTGATTCTTGAGGATGGTGCTGTGCAGGACCAGAGGTTGAACTCAATCATCATGATCGGTTCCTTGCAAATCAGCATATTCTATGGTTCTATATCTAGTCAACCCTCTCTGCTCAAATACAGTTGCCTAGAATAAGCTGGCCGGGAAAATGCCCAGTCAGGTTTTGAATATCTTCCAGGAAACTCCACAATCACTCTGGACCACCTGTTCCAGTGTTTGATCAACTTCAGAATAAAAAAATACTTTCTTCTTGCTTTCAAGTGGAATATCAGCTGTGTTAACCTCTGCTCATTGCCACATGCCCTATCGCTGGACACCACTGAGAGGCTGACTGCCTTTTCTTCATCAATATACCAATGTATACTTTTATCATATTTCATAAGATCCACCTCCTCCTGCCTCTGAGCTTTTTCTTCCCTAGGCTAGATTCCCAGTTCTCTCAGACTTCTCTTTTGCCTGTTATCTGATTGCTAGGTGCATGCTCTGACTAGAAGGTCCATTCTAGTGCAGTTTTGTTCTGTAACCTTTATGGTGTCACTGATGTTTTTAAAAGTATTCAGTTTCCAGGTCATACATGCATAATGGAAGAAAAATATTCCTCTATGTGTTCTCGGGACTTCCATGGCAGTTTCAGCTACCTGTAACTTTATTGGGTAAGTCATGTATATTTTTATAACAAAACACCATAAACAAAATTTTCTTTTTTTGGTTCTTAGTTTTTGGTAGGACAGGCACGAACCACTGATTTGCACTTTAACCTCTCCTGATACCTGAGAACTATATTAACACAGCCTGTGGAGTCACCTGTGGATGAGTAAGGATTGAGGCTGCTACACTAAATTTTGTTCCTATTCAATAATCTTTTTATCTCAATCCCAGCTTTGAAATGGAGTGGTCACACTCTTATATTTGTTCCTCCTCTGTTCAGTCAGGCAGGTCATGATGATCCTGACCTTACTGCAGTCCATTTTCTCATTCTAAAATGTTGTTCTTATTTGATGGAATTTCTATTCTGTTTATTATGAAATGTTAATTTTGTTTAGCAGAATATTGCTATCTCCTTCCAGAACTCTTCTGATTCACTGGTTATGGTCCTCAGTTGTCTACAGGATAAAAAAGCCTATTTACTTAGACCTTGGCAGTTGTCTTACCATCACAATGTTTACTTTATTTTCAGTACAAAAAGCTTGTTACCAAATACAAGACAGATGGTGGCTTATTTTTCCAAAAGATAACACGTAATATAGACAAACATGCTGCGATGTCTTTGAGGATAGAAAAATATTTTACATCAATGATGTGTCTCAAAAATTTACTTAGTGGAGACCATATTATCTTTTATTACATTTGTAGGTGGTTCTGTGTCTATACAAGTGAATACATCCATCTTTCCCCTCTACAGTGGCTCATTTTTTTTTTGTCTTCTTTACTAACGGTCTGATTAGAAAAGAAATTAATCCTCCTCTGATGTTACACAAAGGGAACTTTGCAATGACTAAAAGTTCAGGTTTGATCATATGCTGTTAGGATTTTAGTTTAACACTGAACAAAGGACAGCTTCATTCATAGTGTAATGAACGATATTGATCTCCAAATATATTGCTCATGTCTCCTGTATAGGTTCCCCTTATGGGTGTAAACCCAGCTATGAAAGTTGTCTGACTTTTATTTTTCATTTCTTTAGCTTGGATACTGCTTTCAGCATTAGTGCTGTTGTCTCTGACCTTGTATTAGCCTGTGCATCTGTTCAGTTTAAAATTAATGATATTCCCCTGGCTTTTAAGATCAACTGATGTTCTGCTTTGACATAAGCAAATACTCCACTTAAGAGAGGTCATTTAAGGTAGTCCTTTTGTTGCCATCTTTCTTGTCTAAACAATGAACGTCCTGGCATTTGCACAGTTTTGCAAAGTAATGCTCTGCATTGCAATCTTAGCTTTTCTTTAAAGTGCCAGGGATTTTCTGGGCTTATTGGTCAGTGTGTGTTTAGCATGTAGTGTTTTAGGGATATGTGCTAACACAAGGTGCTCAGAAGCAACTTAGTGATGTGGAAAGTGAGCACAGTCCTCTGCAGAGAGGCTAAAGCTGAGCAGCTTTGCTGGGTACAGACTGCTCACAGCAACTGTGGCAGCAGGCATAGCACCAATCTCTGACAATAATGTTTTTCAGTGTTGTTTATTTATCTACCATGTGTGCTGGTAAAAGGCTGACAGCCTTCATGCCCAGCTCCTCAGCAGTACACTTGGTACCTCATCAGGAAGGCAAGTGAAAGGATAAGAACAGTCAGCTTTTGGGTGCAAACTTTCATAGTCAGCAGGTTCTGAAATCCATGTGTGCTTCTTCACTTTGTCAGTGTCATATAATTTCTGAGAAATGTTTCATTTTTGATTAATCACCTGTCTCCATCCAAAAAAGTTCCATTAAGAGACTTGTATCAAGTCACATGTATGGTTGTAATTCAGAGTCCTACAAATACAGTAGGATTTTCTTAAGGCAAGGTTTTCTAGAAACTTAGAATGAAAATCGATTTCTGTCTCACAAATATGGCAAAAGACTGCTGACACTGGAGTTTAAAACAGACTACCTGTAAAGAAGATAAACAATCCCACAATATACTGTTATAATGTTAATCTGTGGTATGAACTTATCAAGGGACTATCTATATCCATAGGATATAGGATTTATCCAATGGATATAGGATATCCATTTTGGATGTATTTGCAATTATATTTTAATTTTCATTTTGAGGCAATATTTTAATTTAAGCAATGCCTTAAATTAAACAAAACAAACAAACAAAAACAAAAAAGGGATGCAAAATTATCTAAACTATCAATAATACCTTTCATTTGGAATTGAAATATTTTATATTAATCCAAAAAACTTCTTTCAAGGGCTTGGTTGATTATTTTGCAGAAAAAAGTCTTAACTTGATTACTTGTTTGTTTTGGAACTGTTCTCACTTTTCCATTTTCTATTCTTTTTTATTTTTCTACTAAAGAAAATATGAATATTCATACGGCTCCTTTCTGAGATATTATTTCTCTGTGTATGTTCCAGTCCTAACCAGAAAAAGCTGATGGCAGCTTTCACTAGGAAAATGCTAGTACTACAAAAAGTTACTAAGAAGTCCTTTTTTTTAAGTTATTTTGTGAAACCACTGAAATAAAACTGAAAGCTATTAAGAAAAAAAAAAATCCAGCAATTACAACCAGTTTTTCTCTTTTCTGATAATATGTTTTCCTAAGGATGCCTTCCTTTTCAGTACAATTCATATTGATAACTCCCTCTTTTGCATACCAAAAGTGTCAACGGGGATATACTATTCTGTTTCAATTCCAGATGTCAAAACACTTTTAGCTTCTCTTTCCAGCCTTAACAAATGTTTCTATACCTAAAGGCTTGTCTAATTCTTCCACCTACATCAGTAATAGATATTAACTCTGCCTTCAATAATGCCTTACCTGTACCTTTTTGTATTAGCATTACAACAGAACATGACTTCAGAGAGAGATTTTCTAGAGAGTGTTTTGGAGACCCTCTCTAGTTTTCTCCACTGATTATAGGGAAATGCAAAGGACACTAACCTCTTAATTTCAGCACTTCATTATGTAATTTAAAACTCATCTGTCCAAAATATATACTTAAGTCTTGGTCCTTGCTGCCTCACCAGGTAACCAACTGTTCACGTAAGTCTAAAGGTTTGTGCATCACACAATGAGAATGTCAGTACAGAAAAATCTGCACTATAGAAGTCAGAACACAGCATTGATTTCAATCCAGTCTTTAGACAGGCAACTTTTAGATTACAGAATATCCTTCCACAGAAAGAATTACAAATACCCGATCTTTATCTAAGGGTTCCTTGTCACCAGTGGCCCAAGTGGAAGGATGCCTCAGCCTCTGGGAACCTGCAGTCTCATGCCATTGTGTTGCAGCTTCCAGCCATATGGTGAAATCAGGGAATGCCATCCAACATGCACCATGTGATTTGTCATAGTCACCAAGAAATCACTTTCTTGTGATATTTTGTGCAGACTCTCTTAAAAAGCCCACTGTTTCTCCATGTCTTGAAATTTCCTCTGTGGCAATTCTGGAAAACTGTGCAATCTGTCAGGGGCTTTGTGTGTTTTTAGTTTCTCTGATGGCTGTCTGAGTGCTTTGTGAAGGCAAAGGAAACTCTAAAAGGAAAGACTGCAGAAGTTAACAGGAAAGGTGAGACAATGGCACAGATAAGAGCGTCAGGTTCTCAGCTTCAAAGGAGTTCCGATAACAATGGCTTGAACACCAAGTGATGGGAAGCATTTGCCTGTCCGGCTCCATCCTTTCTGGGATCAAAAGACACGGGAAAAAACCTCAAAGACCCCTGAAAAGGGAGAGGACTGACTCAGAAGAGTGCCCAGATTGTGTCAATGACAAAGCACTGGTGAGCTCCCTCCTCCCACATTAGAGAGAGGTCACTTTTGACAGAGAAACAGGGAGTAAAAGAGGGCTTCATTTTGATAGAATGGAGAAAACTTGGTAAATAATGCATGTGGCCAACATAATTCAAAAAATAATTTCCCCAGCATTGCATTACTTCTGGTGAAAAAAACAAATGTTTTGTTTTCCATTACAAATGTTTTCCTTATTGCTGTAGAAGATACTCAGACTCCAGGAAGAGACCTCCTAGAAAGACTAGTTAAATCTCTCTCCTACTTATAGCTAAGAGAGGATAAAGTGTTGGAGGATGTGTTTTGGATACTTCTCTGAGAATGGGCTCAGTGAAGCCAGTCACTCTGAGGGTGCATTTAGAAATGGCCACACTTTACACTTTGTATATCACTGTGTATAGCAATATGAAGTCCAGATAGACCACATTCTAACAGAATGCTTATTTCTCCCTCAGGAGACTCTTCTGAACAAAAAGATTGTGATGAGCACATCCTCCTGTCCATCATACACAGCATTTCCTGCTTTCCCATAAATGTCTGCAGCCTGTGTGGTAGATGATTGCAAGAAAACTATTGATCAAAAAAGTATATAAGTAAGAATAAAATCATTCATATTTCCAGGAAGCTGTTGGTCTCTGTTTGGGCCTGTAATAGCTATTACAGGAACATGCCACGGGTGTTGTAGTTTTCAGGAATTCAGGATTGGCTGCTAGATGTTTTGGCGCTAACAATAACAGATCACCTCTCTTTCTCCAGCTCTTTTTTAAGCAACTCTCTGTAAATTTTTCATTAGGAATTAGTAAACCTGGACTAATTTTGTTGTCAGTGGTAAGAAATAGGTATCTTCAGAACACACTCATCATACATCACATACTGTTTTTGCCCAAGATGACTCAGCCTCAGGAGCTGGGTATGTCTGCACATTGACAACAGAGGATGAAAACTCAGTTTACTGGCTGAATTTTCTTATGCCCTGTTATTTGTCAATATATTAACTTAAATATATCATACATGTGTGTGATAGGTCAAAGATCTGCCAACCATGACTCACAAGAAACTTTAAAATAATTGAGTATTTTTAAGAAGAAAACATTGAAACGGTAAATTGTTATCCCAAATATTTAAATGGTAGCTGCAAAGAGAAAAGAAACACAGTCTTTCCTTAGTCCACTGGGATACAAAAATAGCTGCCTAACTAGGCTGTAGGGTGTATTTAGGTTAGATTTGAATGAAACCAAGTATGATTATCAATTAAGGAGCAGCCAGTTGTGATTATGTGATCTCTGTCCATAGAGATTTTCGAGAACTGTACAGACAAACATCTGTCAGGAACACTGAGCATTTGTCCTGCACGATCTACCCCATCTGCAAGAAGCAGTTCATCTTGTTGAGCTCCCTGTATCCCTGTTTTCTAAGGCTTCATCTGTACTGATAATTTAAATCTGCCAAGGCTCATTTTTTAACATGGCTCCAGCTAGTATAGAGCAATGTGTATCCAGAGTATTTAAGTGCCTTGGCCACCAAAGATGAGGTGGCCAACTCCACCCCTCTCAAGATGGAAATTGGCCTCTGCCAACTGCCAAGTCATACCTACCTAGAATTTGTTCAGGAAGCTGCCAATTGATGTAATCCAAAGATGTGGAGTAATTTCCAGCATTTGAACAACACCAATGGTCAAGACAAATCGCCCAGGAACATTCCCTGGCCCAGCTTAACTTGCTGGTGTTGCTATAATTAGTAATTCTGTAGGCAAGTCTCTCCACATGCTCATCAGAACTGACCTCAAATTGAAAAATGAAATGAAGCTTAATGTTCTCTACACCTGAAAACAAGCAGTCTTTTATTACTTGTACTAGCTGGTGAAGATTCTCCGTAGCTCTTCTACTTAGACTCCTATCCTTTTTTTCTCAGTAGAGGGCATCCTTAGTACAGGCACTTCAGCAGCCTGTATCCATACAGCAAAGAGTGGGGGAAAACTTCATATTGCCTCCAAAGCAGACTAAATTGAGTAAACACTTGCTACACACACATATTTATGGGAAACACTAAGCCTTTTGGAACAATTTGGGCCAGTATTCTCTTGAGAAAACTTTCTACTCTTCACCATAATAGGCAAAAAAAAAAAAAAAAAAAAAAAAAGGAAAAAAAGGAGTGAAACAAAAAAAAAAAAGGGAAATAAGGACTGGAAGACTAAAAAAACACTTGTGAAAATTTCTTGCTTGACTTTTTTTTGGGGTTTTTTTGGGTAGAGAAAAAGAACCAGTTTGAGCATAGAGTCAAAATAGCATATTTATATTTTTGTCAGAAGAAGGAGGGGAGATTTCCCCATTTACTTTAATTAAAGTTCTCCACAAGCTCTTTTTTCCCCCTTAGGTTTGGGATCTTGGCAGGCTTAGGTTTTTTAAAAAAATCCAACATGCTCACTAGGCAAATTTTCCCATGCTTTCAAAGCTATACTGCTTAGGCAATCAAATGTTAATCCAACCACAGTCTAGCTTTTGCTTTCTTCCCAACAGCTTGATATCTCTTGCCATTACTGTTACACCCTCAGATGTAGAGTAGACAGTGATGTCGCTGTCCAGCACATAAGTGGAAACGAACTGCAGCATAAATAATGAATTGATAACATGCATGTGTTCCTCACCCCCAGAGCATGTGCAGGGCTAAGCCAGCTGCAAATGATTTATTCAACGTACTAAAGCTATACTAAATCAAGCCAAACAATATTGCCTTTTTTTTTTAATAAGGGTGAAGTATTTCCCACGAAGCTGGTAACTCATATCTATCAGCCTATAATCTCTATACCTCAAATGTTTTGCTGCATAACACTCTGCCAGTGGTAAACATCAAAACAATTGAAGGCAGTCTCTAAGGACTGTGTTAGCTTAATAACTGCGGGAGTGTGTATGCAAATGAGATGAAGAAGGCCTGTCTAAGGAAAGAAAGAGTATAAAAGTGAAAATCTAAAGAGTTAAGTGATCTCAGCCTTTAAACAGTTTTACATTGAGTCCAATCTGCAAAGAGTTACCACCCTGAATATTTTAAAAAGCAGACCAATGTAAAACTTGAATTACTGCCGTTAAATCTACCTGATTTGTATTGTTATTCATTGGTGGCCTTTAATGATACATGTAATGTTTATCTAAGACATCTAATAAAAGCAAAAAAAAAAAAGAGGAAGTTTTAACAAAAAATTTTAATTTTTTTTTTAGCAAACATCTTCATTATAAAGGAGGTTTGTAGTATTTCTTTATTAGAGGCTAAATTTGAATGACAATAATTTTGCTATGATTGTTTTTGATGATAAACTGGAAACAGCATACAGTGATCACTACCACATGTATTTAGACTTGGGTTGGCTAGACTTGTATTCTCCCAGGGAATCTGGGTACCTCAACTGGATTTCATTTTCTTAAATTTATATCTCACTGAGAAATTTCCAGCTTAGTTTCCAGTCTATTTATTCACAAGAATTCTTAGGGTTTCCACTAACTGTTGCAGATGTTCTTTGCTAGCCTGGGTCCCGCAGTCTTGGAACAAGCTTTCTGGAGAGAAAAGCCCTATTTTACAGGATCAGACTGTTTATTCACACTGAAGTCAGAAGGACTAGCTGTATCACATTGCAAACAACAGCAAATTATCTGAACAGATAAATTCCTTTTCATTACAAGGATAAATGTGCATGTACACACACATGCACGTACGGACACACAGGCACATGCACACATATGCATGAACTGTTTGGGAGTAAATCTGAGAAAAAAAATGAGGGAGGGGGTGAGGTTAGCAAAAGTTAATGGAAGAAAAATAACCCCCCTTGGGCTCAGCATACTCCTGTCAAAGAGTAATAAAGGGGTTTTGTTTGTTTTGTTTTGTCTTGTTTTTCCTCCGATGGAAACAGATGACTGAGGCCTGATTCTGTTCTCAGCAAAACTATTGTAAAAGCCTGAGCTGGAAGTTGAGCAAAAAGGAGCACTTGTTGGTGCTTGCCCAGAGAGAGGAGCTTGAAAGTTTAGGGTCTAAAACAGTAGTGTGACATTAATGTCAGAATGTTTGGACTTCTTTATTTATGAAAGAAGTGCCCATGTCTTTTTAGGTGCAGAAGTTAGATGGATGCAGTGGTAACAAAGGACCCAGTTTCTCAGAGATTCTTAAGAGCTGCCAGATAAAATTAGGGTTTCATGAAAGGCTGAGAGAGTGCAGACGCTCATAAATAACGATGCTGTCCTCCTTCCTTCAACAGCACTGCAGTGGGCTCTCCTGGCAGCAGGCACTGTGTTAACGCTTTTAACACACTTTAAAAATTAGGTTTATAATTTAATGAAATATCTATGTCTGTTTTGAAAGAGATTTTTGTTTCTAACTACAAACCCAGAAGCTATTTTGTTCAAACAATATAGCTATCTCATCTCCCTCATCCAGAATGTGGAATTTCTCCCTTGAAAATTCATGAGGAACTGCAAAAAATACATAGCCATGAACATCACTGGAGCCACACTGTCTCCCAGCAGTGCATCTCTGGATGTCAAATACACTCGAGGTTTCATCTTTCTCAGTGAGAAATGAAGAAGGGGAGGGGGGGTCACAGTTTGTCACCTGTTATACTTACAGCAGAGGCTATCTGTATCATTCAGGCTCTTTCCCAGTGGTCAGCAGAAAGCTGAAAGTGAAGAAAGGTGATCCAATGGATTCCCCTCTAAGCCTTCATCCCAGCCCAGAAATAAATATGAAGACTTCATTTCATTTAAAATCATGGCAAAATGCATACTTTTTTCAAGCTGCAAAACTAACTGCCACATGGCAATATTTTGTGCCTTAGAAAACAGGTCTTTGCACAGGCCTAGACATTGTTGCCTGAGTCAGATAACTCAAAACAGCTCAGTTCGCCTGGGAGTCAGGGGAAAACCTCTTACCAGGTTTGTTTCTTACTCCTTGTCTGTTATAAAAAGAACTCTTCTACTGAACTTTCTAAAAATAGATTTAAAAATGCAAACATGAAGACAAATCGCCAACCTCTCCCTCCCAAAAAAACTACAAGCACTAAGCAAGCAAATAACATTTAGCTAAAAAATAAATAATATTTATTTATTTCACTCTTCTATTTGAAGAAAAAATTACACCAAAAAATCTTAATCACAACAATAGCAGGCCTTCCCTGATTCTGGAGTGATGGCATCCTCCACTCCTTTTGGTTTTGTTTCAGAAGGAAATCCACCTTCCAGTCATTCAGTCCCAGAAGCTCCTTGGAACATGTGGTCTCTAAGCTGCAGGGGGAAACAAGAGGCTGAAAGAGAAAAGGTCCCAACTGTGTCCTAACACAGCCTGAGAAAATTCTTCATTATTTGTATTAACTTTATTGAAATTCAGCCCTTTTTATAGCTGAGGCGATGCAGACAGCTGTTCCATTTATTTCAAATGCTCCCTGTTTCTGGGGTAATCATTTAGATCTGGTAGCTGAACCTCTGAACAGAGTCTGCTTGACTTCTCAAATAGAGATGAAAATCCAGCCTGGAGATCAATGGGAACTTTTCTGGTAGTTCTGGGTAATTGAGATAAATTTTCTTATTATTCTTTTCTTTATCTTGCAGCCAGGCAATCTTCCTGCAGTAACTGAGAAAAAATAAAAAAGCAATTTATAAAAGCCAGACTCAAAACTAAATCTTACTATGTAATATAATCTCTCCTTGGGAGTTTGTTTTTTTCCCTTGACCACGCTATATTGCTGCCAGTTTCATGACTCCAAAATTTGTGAGTCACATCTTGATCTATAGAGGAGCTGGGTCACGTGCGTTGTCACACATTGCACTTGCCTTTCCCGTTGCTACTGTGGATGAGTTTTGCCAATTTCATTAGCGTGGCTAATGGTTCTAATTTGCTTCTGGTTTACATTGGCTGCAGGGAAAGCAAATACAGTAACCCTTCACTTTAGGTGGCACCAGTAGATCTAGGCTTGTCATGCCACAGAGCAGCCAAAAGAAATAGAGTAATTTCTGGGAAACAGACTTATTTACATGTTATATTCTTTTTAGTGCTATACTGTCATAGCTGTCTGTGTGTTTAACTGGCTTGGAAACAAAAGGTCTGGATGAGGACTATAACAGAAACAGGGGAAAGTGGAACAAAATTAGAGAAATCCTGGAAGTAACAGAGAAAACCAACAGTGGACCCTTACTGAAATGCAAACTTGAGAAAAGAGAGTACTGAAGATAAAAACATTGGTAACATAAAAGAAGGAATTGAATGCGGTCAAATTCAGGCCCTCTACATTTAAAAAAACAAACAGCAAAGGAGTGGTGAGAAGTATAAGTAGTTGCATTCTGGCGTCTCCATTTGCGTGGGCCCTGTTCTCTGCAAACAGCCAAAGCTCTTGGCATCCACAAATACCATAGCTGGGCCCCTAACTTTCCTTGTTACTTCTATGTCTAGGAATTTTGTCCCTGTTATACCTAAGCAATAATTATGACAAACAAAAAAATAACTATAATGTATACATGCTAATGCATTAATATAGTTTATTTTGTCCTGACTAGAAAAGGAAAGTACCAGACAAATCTTTTACAACATTGATGAAAGAAAGTCACAGGAGGGCCAAGTGTTTCCAGAGCATTCTTGTGTGATGTTAATCAAAACGTTAATTCCCATAAGGGAGTGAGCAGGGACCTTAGGACACCTTAAGACATTAGAGAAGCTGCTGGGCATTATCAATATCAAAAGATGTTGCAAAAACTGTTATCTTGAGAAAGGGGCTATGGTGAAGGCAAAAGCATTTAAAGATTGATGAATAAGCATATATGTTTTAAATATTTATCCCAAATACCCACAAATTTCAACCTATACTGAATTAGTAAATCTGCTGTGCACACTAAAGAAATGTTAAAGCAAAATTTTGTTTATCATTCATTGACAAATTGGCAGAAGAAATTAATCACTATCGTTTCCTTCAGTAATTTCAAGGGGTGTGGAGAAGGTTCTCAGAACAATTCAAATATCTGAATTGCAGAGCACCAAATGAAAGGAGACAATTATAGCTGATTCTTGTGAGCTATTGCCTAATGGCAAAATATCTTTTCTCTTCGAGCAACGTATATTCCAGATATCTGCTGCTGGCACTTTGTCATCTACTTCATCGGATGCTGTGCTTCCTGTTTTGGATCATACACTAAGCACATGTGGTAACTAACTTTTATCAAATCTGACAGCCAACCACTGTTTGACAGACTAGTTTCTAAAAAGATGTGTGGAGCCTTTTGGACTTAAACACAAGGAAATTCAAGCCCAGCTGGACACCCTCCACTGGCCTTTATGCAAAAAACCTCTGCTTGACAATTATTAAGAGCATTCTCTTAGAAATATCTCTAAATCAGTTTTGAGACATTACAGTTCCATAGCTTGTCTCATTATGGGGAAATTGTCTGGAAAGTTTAATTTCTTGAAGGCAAGTAGAGATGACTTTTCCAGCGATCAAGCAGAGGAAGCCTGATTGTGACATCTCCATAAATGCTCAGGTCACAACTGCCAATTGAAAAGTCAAGTAATGCACTATAAAAGAGAGGTGACAAAAACTGTCTTTGGAGACTGGGATCAGTGTCTGGCTGGGACAATATGAATCCTAAAATGGCATGCCTCTGTTTCTACACAATTTCCAGCTGCTAGAAGGAATCCACATGGAATTTAAAGCAAACCTCCACCTTTCAATCAACTCATCAATTTCCAAAGCACAAATGTAATCTGTATTGAATTTTACTGGATGGCTTACAGACTTTCAGAAAGGATTTAATTCTAAATTAATTTCCACAGAACATTTCTCTACACCTACACTGGTTTCATCTCTTTTGTATTTTATGGTACATGGAAAAGTTCTTTTTTACCTGTAACAAGGGAAACTTACCCATTTAAAAGCCATGGGCTGAGGATATGTATCTATGGCACTGTTCAGTGTCATGCAGAGATACTGGAAGCCATCCTGGATGTTTTTGCTAGATTATGGGAAACATAATGGCAGTATTAGCCCAGGGCTTTACCCAGACTCATGATTTGCTTCTCAGTTGTGCTTATTAGCCTATAGAGAGTGTTGTATCCATGCAAAGAGTATTTGGTTCCACAATAACCTATTTAGATTTCACTTGCCCTTTTTAGGACATCACATCCTGTTAAGCAGACTCTCCAAAAGTGGCTGGAAGGAACAAAAAATACTTTTGTGTGTGAGGTGATTCATCCAATATAAGTTAAATTCACTGCATCCCCTATGGAAGGTCGCAACAAATGGGAACGCCAAATGCAATTATATACCGTTGATCCTGATTGTGGCGATTATCTTCCAAGAAGTAGGCAGATTAATGTGCAGTGAGGAGGAGGAAAGTTTCTAGTGTGGTTGAGTAGGTTAGCCACAGGCCTAGTGATCTGATCTAAGGCACTTGAGCTGAAGTTTTCAAATGCCTCTGCCTTCCCACTTGTGCACTTTAACACAGTGAGAAGCTAGGTTTTCCAAAGCACATATGAATCTGATCCCAGTCTATGTCTGAAAATTTAAAGTAAAGGTTTAGGTCTTTCTGGAATGTACCAAGAATGAACAGTATGTACCATAATTCACTCCACTTTGTGGTAATTTTTGTTATTCTGAGGGCAGTCTCCCCATATCATACAGCCGATTATTTCCAATAATAACAAAAGATTTTTTGATTTTTTTGTTACAAGTGCCTGGCTGTTTTATCTGTACAATGATAACTGCAATTTCAATTTAAAAAATTGCCCTCTTTGCAAGAGCTAGGAATTTCGTTTACCACATGTGTCTGGATTCCTTTACATTATCCTAACGCACACACACAACTGTCAAGCTAGACTTTGACAATGAAATTAGTGTCACGGACAAAAAAAAAAACCAAAACAACAAAACCAAAGAAAAAGAGCTTTAGCCTCTAGGTGCACCTGTTTACAGAAACTAGGCAGGCTCAGTCAGGGTGTGTGTGTCAGTCTGCCACTGCAGCTGTTCCATTACCATAAAACCCATAGTATTTATTAAGTTTTAAGCCTTTCTGAACTCCGTAACTTTGGCTTACAAAGGGAGGCTGTAATGATACGTCTGGACTGTGATAATGGTTCAGATAAAGATCCAGCATGTGACTCCTAATGAAAGCATTAAGTCTATTGGAAGGAACTATATC
This sequence comes from Phainopepla nitens, assembly GCA_013400175.1. Lineage (NCBI taxonomy): Eukaryota > Metazoa > Chordata > Aves > Passeriformes > Bombycillidae > Phainopepla > Phainopepla nitens. The sequence continues at coordinate 975,216 of VXBQ01010752.1, forward strand.
AAACTATATGCAGTAAAGCAGACAGCAAATATGAACCATGAAGAATTAATGATTAACTATTCCCTGCATGCTTCACTTGGAACAGCACTGCCATTGAAGCAGCCTGCAAACTCTGTGGAAGAAGTTCATTCACAAACTCGTACTACACAACAAGGTAAAAACCACATATATGTTGCTTAAACTTTGGGTGGCTGTTTTTTAGTGCAAGGAAATTATTTCCTTTGCAAATAAATGTTGAGTCTTGTTCATGTCCCCAGTTTTGTAGTGGATTGTACACAGACAGGACACTCCACACAGACTACCCAGGCACATTGAATTTCTCGGCAGGCCCAGACATGTCCACATGGATTCAGCTAAGGCATAGAAGTGTCAGTCATGATAAACAACCAGCTCTTAGATGCTGAATTACATCCTTATTATTCTTTAAAACTGCTTGTGGTTTCTTCTTCTCCTAGGAGAAAGTTGTGTGGGATTATACTCGTTAATCTTTGTGCATTCTGTTATTTCAGCAAACTGTTAACATTAGAAAGCCAAATTCAGGGATGCCATCATTTAAATTACTTCTGTGTTAACATCCACAATTTCAAATTATCATCATTGGCAGAACTGGAGAAAAACCCTGGAGAACTCAATGCTACAGCTACTGATGGGCTGTGAGGACGACATCTGTCTCCCTCTGCTCCTGGCAGCAATGAACTGCTGCCTTGCAACTGGTCTCTTACTGCTATGAAAGGTACAAGTCTTGGCTCCTGGCACTCCAGTGGGAGGACCAGCTGCCCACTCCAGGAGCACTGCCTACTCCAGGGGCAGTGCTCCTGCAGGTCCCAAAGATTAAATCCTTCTGTCAGCTGGTGTGTTGTGGTTCATCACAGTCCGTATCAGCAGTGTGAGAGCCAGCCTGCTCTGCTGCTGTGCAGAGTAGCGGTGTGCTGGAGATCTGCCTGGCCTGCAAGGCCGTGGGTGTGTCCCAAGGGCACATTGCAGCTGAAATCCTGACCTGACTCCCCACCCTGAGCGCCAGAGGAGCAATCTTGTGCAAAGCTCATTCCGTAATCAGTGGAGGAAAGCAGACACCCCCCGCAGTTAATTCAGTTCTGCCTCAGATTTAAATTGCTTAACTGTAGAAGACAGTGTGAAATGATGAGACTCCAAACTTAATGCTCACTGGAATTGTATGGTTGTTTACCTAAGTCAAGTGCCAAGTACAGAAATTATGTTTATGCCAACACAATTCTATTTATAGCACTTCTATTTATCTTGCAATCATGAATGGGCCTAATGAAAATGAGGATGAGCTACAGCATATTGAGGAAAGTAGGTTATAATGTTCTCTTCCTAAAAGTATAGAAAATTTTCATTGTTATAGAAGAGGTACTTAATGGCCAGTGTTTTGATGCAGACTGATGCAACTCTTGATTGCTCCATCTCCTGGCTCTGTATTCCCATCACTTTATAATCAGTATAGAGCATGCAAATTCAATCCATATTCTTACAGTGGCTTTTACATTTGTTTTCTGCTGCTAGATCAGTGGGAATTTGAAGGACTCTGAATTAGTTATGTTTTATGACAGATATGAACACTTTAACTTCCTGTGGTAGGCTGACCTACCAGATACTGACCCAACCTCTCTCTCAACCCCCTCCTCAACAGGACAAGGGGGAGAAAATAGGATGGAAAAGTCCATGGTCTCAAATAAGGGCAGGGAGATCACTCACCAGTCACTTTTATGCACAAAACAGACTCAACATGGAGAAAATTAATTTTATTTATTGCCAGTTTGAAAGAATAGAATGGTGAGAAAGACTGAAGCTAATACACCTTCCCCCTCCTCTCAGGTTCAATTTCACTCCTCACTTCCCAGCTCCTCTACCTCCTTTCCCAGGAGTTTTACAAGGGGATGGGGGACAGTTCCTTCCTGCCATTCTTTACTCCTCAGACTTTTTCCTTCGTCCAGCATGGGTCTTTGCCAAGGGTTGCAGTTCCTTTCAAGAGCCTGTTCAAGCATTTTGCAGGGAAATACCTTCCATGTCATGGTCTCCTTTGGGAGGGAACTGCTGGGAGATCTCTGGGGGATGTCCTCCCCTCCTCTGAACTTGTCCTTCTCTCCTCTGTTGTTTCTCACTCCTTTCATTTCCTTCTTTGCTCTCTGGAGTTCTGTGGCTTTTTTCCCATTCTTAAATATGTTTTCCATGAGGTGACACCACTTTTCGCTCCACAGGGCTGAGCTGTGCCCTCTTGTTTGTTGGTGGGTTGGTTGGAGCTATCTGGAACCATCTGTATTGAGCATGGGTCAGCCCTGGTCGCTCCTCACCCAGTGCACCTTCATAAAGGGCCAGATCCACAGGAATGTTTGCTTCTGTCAGACTCATCTGATCTAAACATTTCAGGTAATTTCATCAATAGGCAAGTTTAGTTACATGTGGGAACTCTCACACCTGTTCATACATCCAAAATTCGGGTCTCTGGTTTACAGTTACTGATTGACGAGAGACAGGCATCTTGAGACGTGTGTTCGGTATGTACTAAACTATGGATGGATGGCAGGTCTGGACTTCCCTTCAGCAGACTTGTCCTTCTCCACTGACTACAGAGGTAGATGAGGCAAGATGTTATTTCCCTCTTCCTCTTTCCTGAAGTCTGGAAGTCTGCTTCATGTCTACCCTAAAACAGCACATTTCTCTGCCTTTCAGAGAGTAAATATCCATTCCTTCTTGACAATCGGATTTTAGAACTCTGTGGATCAAACAGCTTTAGAACTTTACCATCATGACAGACCAGAATTTTATCATGGACTTCATGAATCTTCACGCTAGTTCTGAAGTCTTTGGGTCTTGTGTGTGTATGTGTGTGTGTGCTTACAGTGGAAAGGTTAGGGAGGGGGTTTGAGGCAGGATTTGTGATGGTCCACCCTTTTAAATGACTACATCTTTGGCTGTGTTTTGGACTGCTCCAACCACCTGTCTCCAAGACAACTTTCCTCAGGAGAGTCCGGACCAATCAGCGTCAAATGGCTTTTGATTTGATCAGCAGAGACACAGCTGTTACTTGTGCTATCATAACACTAGAATATTGTGTGCTGAATGGGCCCAAGGTACAAATAAAATACTGGGTTTCAAGGAAGAAGTTAAGAAGTGCTTTCAAAAATAAGGATGAAGAATGATGACCCTGCGGGAGAGGTCCAGTTTCAAACAAAGGCATTTGGAGCTATTTGAAGTGCCCTGAGGTACAAAGCATGTCCGCTTTGAGCTGGGAAACACAGCCCAGGGTCCATGCGGAATTTGCTTCTGGCATGGAAGCCAGGGACCCACTGGGCTATCCTGTGGTGACTACAACCACAATAGGGCTGTGTGTTTAAACAAACTTATCATACACTCATTCATTAATCGCAGGTTTATATATTTTCTTTAAGGAATTGATTTCAAAATCTGTTTTCTTCTTTGCTTCTTTTTCCAGGTACCTATTTAGGGAATTATGATATCCTTACTGAAAATGAGTAGCACTTCACATTATGAGTAGACATCTGTTTCAGTGTTATTTGCCTCACTGATAATTTTGCTGATGAATGTGAAAAAGATTAAAACAGTAAAAAATGAATATATGAGAAAGGGAAACGACTCCGAATAATCACTATTAATTTGAATCCTTTTTTTTTTGGAAAGGAATTTCTTCCTTATTTCTTTTTTCCCCTTTTCTTTAAAAATAATTTGGAATCAGCTAAATCTTTCTCCAACTTGGTTTTTAAATTAGTCATTGCTTTGGGTTCTCCAGTTTTATAATTTAGAGAAAAAAAATCTTCCTTGCATTACAAAACCACATTTCCTTTTAATTTAGTGGCTGCTTTCCAAAGCAGGAAGTTAAGAAAATAAAGCAACTTTATACCCACAGTAAGATAAATAGTACTGTCCTAAGAGGCAATGCTATTTATACTCCCTTTGTATTTTTATTTCCTACTCTGCCCTCTTCCCCATTCCACTGACTGTAATTAAAATCATAGCCTCTGAAGTAATTTTACATTTCTTTTACAGTGTTAATGCTGTTCTATCCCCTGTAGAAGTTATAATGATGTGGTTGCTAGTGTAGGCAAGCTAGAAAGGACAACTGGCACTTTAATCTGTTCTATTTAAACCTTCTCTTTTTAGCTGGATCATTATGATGAAATAGGGGGCGCTTTCAAAAATGTTTTATTGTGAGTAGAGTCTTGATGCTGCACATGTTGTAACAACTCCATTGCTGTGCAAAAATGCCTGTCTTTCTGAATATGGGTCCTCTTCTTGGAAGAACAGGAGATAACCTCGGTTTCAGTAGGGAAGGAGTCACACAGCCTTTACAATGACTCCTTGTTCAGTCTGTACAGAGAAATACACACCTAGAGTGCTTGGTTTGTCTTCCGGAGCTCTTCAAAGACACACATGCCTCTCCACTGAGAGAAGAAGGAAGCATGTTGCATCATTTAGCAGGACTGTGTTGCTTGGGGGTGGGGATATGCACCAGGTGCCCTAGAGCTGGATGCTTAAATTAGCCAGCCTAGACCTGGATATAGGCTATTATATAAACGTGGTGTTATCGTTATCAGCAGCAGAAGCTTACTAAGGGAAAAGCTGGAAATAATTCTGGCTCACAGATACCAAGTAGCTGAGATCGGATAAGGAAAAAAGAGAGGAAAGGCTTCAGGGACACCTTTGTCCTCAGAGTCTGTGTCTACATGGCAAAAGGCATTTATTCCAGCTGGTGCTAAACAGCCATGTCAGTGCAGCCAGGCTGTAGAGGTGGTGGGCTGGTGGGAGTGATGCCTGAGTTGTTTCTGCCCAGGATGGCTCGCAAGTCTGATGTCACAGAGATCCTGTTGTTTCATTTCAAAAGAAAGCCAGAGAGTTTATTAGTGCTTATGAATTATCTTGCTTATGGTAATTGGAAGTGTATGGGGGAGTGCCAAGATTGTCTGGCAGAGAAAGAATTTTAATTTTTTTTCCTAAATTAATATATATTATTTCCTAAATTGTTTCCCTGTATGAATAATATGCCAGCCATGGTGGAGTCCTCCTAAGACATCCATTGTTTGCTAAGTTAACTGGATTTAACTTTAGGTGCATGTCTGGCACTGTAGTCCTTTAATGAATTGGATTATAAGGGCATTAAAAATGTGGCACTGGGCAGGAACTTTGTGGGACTGAAACCCATTAATACAAAATGCACTGCTAAAAAATACTGACAGAATTATCCTGCTATCTTAAATTCATATTGTTTGAGGCTTAAGAGTCACTGTAAACAAATGGCAAAAACAAACTAAAACAACGGAGGGTTAATTGGCAAGGCTTTTTTTAGGATGCATAAATGTTCTTTCATAGAAATGAAAACAAATGCCAACCTCAGTGAAGGCTGATCCCTATTTAGGATCCACAGGCAATATAGGAAAACTGCACAGTCTGAGGCTGCCTCGTCATGCTCCTTCAAAGGTGAAATAGAGGTGGTAGAGTTAAACCACTCAGAATATCAGGGCTCCAGTAAGAAAAAGCACTGTCCAGTGTTGAGTGACAGAAAGAAAAGCTGATTTAAACCAGTGAAACATACCTGTCTCCATCCCTCCTCTACAGGCAGTGAGTGGTTTGACTAAAGCTCAGTTGTACCTAGAGCTTTTCCAAATTGGAGATGTGTGTAAGGGCTGTCTGGCAGACATGGAATAAATCCAAGATAAATGCAGGACCTGCTGGATGGGCTGCATGTGCAGTTCAGGGGGCAGTGCTTGGGTTGCCTGTCAGCTTCTGCTCCATGGAAATGTCAGGGGAAGGTGGGTGGCCAGACAGGACGCCTCAGAGGAGATTTGACCGACTTGTCCCATGGCTGGCAACTCCAGATATAAAGCTTTTGACCTGTGCCAGGGCTACCAGACATCCAGAAGTCACAAGTAAAACTATAAATATATCAAAATATGCCTAGAGGGAGCCTCTCAGCAGGAAGGAGGATGGGTGGTGGGGGCGCGTGTTCAGAAAAATTTGGAAAAGCCTGCTCATGCTAGATTGTGTGCATGAAACAGATCTCATCTCTTGCTGTTTTTGAGTCTAGAACGTTCTTTTTCAAGTTTTTTTTTGAGTATCTGCATGTTAAAATGTCATAAAAGTAGACAGTTTGTTAATGATGTGCTCTAGAATGGAGGAGTGATTCCTAATTGCAAAATGGGTAGTACTCAGCCTGGCTTTCTAATTGGCTTCAGGGAGCTTGAATGCATGGCCTTATTTAACTGCAAAGCCCTGGCAGACTTTGCACATTAAAATTCTAAACTGTCTAAGTAGGTGTGAAACTAATTTTATGTTTATTTTTTAAAAACCACCTATGATCATTTAGGGCCATCCACTTCACTTTGGGAGGCCCTCGCCTAGCTGCAGGTGGGCCCTAGGAGACAATAAAGCCCACCTCAGAGAGGATAATTTCTTGAATATCATAACCTGAATATTTATAGCCTCTGGAATCGTTGTAGCTACTTATCCCTGTTTCCAGCCACAACTTTTCTTAATAAGAAGGGCTTTGAAAAACTTGCTAAATCGGGACATAAAAGGAAACAGAAATTTTCCTAGTGCAGTGGAATTTTTTAAAAGTCACATAGTAACTTTATTGATGAAACAAGGAAGAAAGCACTTTTCCACCAGACTTTGCAGAGCTTATTTACAAAACACAAGATTTTTTCATTAATGTGTAGGCACGGCAAAGTCATGGTAAGGTTTCCTGCAGAGTGAGGGTGCTTGTGCGGAGAGTCATTTCACCAGTGAGTTATCTTATTTGTTTGCTTGTGGTGTTTTAATATGTTTGTGAGAGATGAACCTTGAGGGGAAGAAAAGGCTTTCAAAGGGAGATGAAAGAACTCAAAGACATTTTTGAGTTTTAAAGTTTTATTTTACACGTGAAAATGTGTGCTTTGTCCTATTTACACACTTCCAAAAATGTCTGCTGATCACATTTTGCATCCATAATTCGTATGATCACTGAATCTCCTTCTAAGCTTACTCAGTCACTGACAGAGGCAAGCTTCAAAATTAGTCAGCAAATTCCAGTGAGGGCTGAAATCACTTTGGCTGACTAGGGTCCACCCTCAAATTAAGACACATAATTTTGGGTATCTAATATAAAGTTTCTGCATGTAAACTAGAGAACTTTTCTTGACAGTAAGGAAGTGAAGAGCTGGAAGTGGAAGAGCAGGATTCAATTACCTGAGAGTGGCTATCTGTTGTCAGATGAGATGCCCAGGTGTTTTCCATCAGGTTCCTTCTGATGCCTGAAAGGGGTTCAGATGAAGCATTATTAATGGCAAGCATGTAGTTAGGTTAAGGTGCAAGCATAAAGGCACAGAGGGCACATCTTCCCAGCACATATTGAAGGAGGTGGGGCTGATAAGTAATTTAAATTTCAGTATTTCTTTTTTACATTTCTCAAAGTCCAAAGTTTTGAATGTGGAGGTACAGTTGGGGTGTAGGTGCTAAGGAGCTGCCTGTCCCCTCTCCATTTGAGTGACACTAGAACTACAGGTAAGACTGCAGATAGAAGTTAGTATCACTAACTAAACTTTCAAAAACAAAATCAGATATTCAGGGATCCTGCAGAGAATACCTTCTCTGTCCTCTGCAGGGATGGTAGGCTGAAAAAAGCTCTTGCAAATGTGCCCCCTCTAGTTGTAATGTGCAAAAAGATACCACCACTACCAAATGGAGTAACTAGCTGCTGAATGAGGTTTCAAACTTAGTGCTGGCAGTGTATAAATCATTTGGGGAAGCTGTAATGCCTTATTGCAAGTGATGGGAGCTAGGAAGCATTGCAGTTATGTCAAAGTGTTATTACTATGTATGCCTAATTAGCTTTTATGTATGTTTATGTTTATATGACTGTGCATGCTTATGCTATTACTACATTTATAATTGTAGGGAATAAAAGCTAAAGTATAACTTTCCCACTATATATAGTCTCTCTAAATCAGGACTACTCACTGTTAATGCCTTAAAACAGTTAATCAGAAATGCCATTCTCTGTCTTCTGAGTAAATAATTGCTCTGGAGATGATCTGTTCAACAGTTTTTACCATAAGATATTAAAAACACAAGAAACTGTTCTTGCCAACCATGAGGACTTCCCTCCTTTAAGACAAATCTTGTAAATAATTGACTGTGAGTCACAACCCGCTGCCTTGTATCCAGAAGGAAGAGGCTTTGGTTTTTTAATGAAGCAGTCCAAGTCCTTTTATTTTTTTTTTGCAGTGTTGGAAAAATAAAAAAAAAAAAAAGATTGATTATAATGACAAGCTGAACACCAGATGTTTTATGAATATATAGCTTCCCCAGCTGACACCCTTGTGCATATAAGAGAAAAAGAAAAAAACGAAGGACTGTTTATAATTGTCAGAATATTAAAACCTTTGCTTATTCAATGTTCTTTCTTTGCTGGCCTCTTCATCCAGCCAAAAAATTCATTTATGACATAGACCATTCATTGCTTGAGTTTTGCTTTCCAAACTTGGTAGAAGTATTTCATGGCCATCGTCAGATGTCTTTCTTTATGTAAATTTTGATAATTTGGAGGCTATCTTTAAACCAGTTCCTGAAACCGCAGGCCGCAATAACTCACTTGGTTTCATGCACTCTGCTCAGTCCCATCAAGACAAATTGCTGGGTACAGTGTTCGTTGCCAAAAGAGAGGAACATTCCCTTCTCCTGTTACATAACACTGAGACATTTGAGTGGGAGGGACGGGAACCGAGGCTTGCTGATGAGCAGGTATTCTGCAGCTTTGGGGCTTTCTGCCACTCTGTAGGGTGTCTTGTATGGAAATCTACATACTGTTCTACTGCAAATTTGTGAATGTAGCAATTGCCAGTGCATCAGCCTTTCCCTAAAAGACAGGCTGTGGACCAACATTTTCCTGCAGTACCCTTACAAAAGCTTCTGTTTGCTTTTAAAGGATTTTTTTGCTACAGCAATGCAAGAGTTAGTCCAAGAACACCTAAAAACATAGTTCATCGTACTGTTTTATGATTTCTATAAAAATCTATGGTTATTTTTCCAGAGTTGTCAAAAAGCAAAATCCTGCTTGGATTCATTTCTATCTTTAACTCCTTGGATGACAAGGTACCTGAAACTGATTTTTTATGGCATTACTGCTTTCAGGAGTTTATTGTTTCACATCATTTGATAGGGTTCCAAAACACACTTCTGACTTCACATCTTGGTTTGAGCCCATTGCAGCCATAATTTCAAGGCACAGAGTAAAACTGGGTAGCAAGCATTAGCCTTCCTTCACAAGGTCACTGTTAGCTTGAGTTAGGGTCTTCAACTGCTTGAATCTATGCTTTCTTTGCATGTGCTACACTTTGATGTAACTGAAGTGAGAAGTGCCATGACTGCTTTGTTTAAACTAAGAAATAGCTAAAAAAAGTATCACATAAAATCCCTATTCTGTTTGAACTGTTCTTATAATCTGTATATTTAAAATGAGATAACTGCATTAGTATTTTCCATAACTTAAATATATACACATATGTGCATGAGTTTGGTTTAGTTTCTGAGATGAATGAAGCTTAGGCCATCACATGGTGAAGGGCATGTCCATATGTCTTGCTCGTTCCTCCTCTGTAATAATTTTTGAACTGGTTGCTATGTGACAACCAAAACTAACAAGCCAGAGGAACTAGGACCCCAGACTTCCTACAGATTTTGCAGAAAGTGATGGCTGAGAAGGCAAGAGGGACCCAAATAAGGGCTGCTATCGAAAGAAAAGCCATTGTAGTCCATCTCTGGACTTTGAAGGGATTGCAGGTGACCAGTTTGCACACACTGCTGGCTGCAGGACAACACATGCTGCTGCTTTGCTGACCAAAGAGCTGGGCTCTCTGGGGACTGTGGAGGGATGTGTGGAGTCGAAATACATGAGGAAAAACATCCAGTTCATCTCACTGCTCACTGAAGAATTTATGTGTATATCTGTACATATATAGTGTGATTAAAAACCAGAATAAGTTTTATACCTATCACGGAGAGCAGTGAGAACTGATCTCTCCTGCTATCAAGTTGCCAACATCCAGCTGAGGTTCCCAGGCTTTTCTTAGGCAGTATTTAACCAAAGAAGGAGAAAAAAGGGAAAATAGAGGGTTCAAATCCCAAGCTAGTTATTTCTGGTACTCAAATATATTTTGTTAGTTTTCTGGACTTCCCAGACCAGACTCTAATTCTTAATTCTAATGGATCAACAGGTGTTTTTCTGGTGCAGATACAAGGACAATATTCTGTAGCATATTTATTCTCCTTAAGACTATCAAATAGACTCCAAAATTTCTCTTCAGTCTGTAAATAGGTATGCCTGATAATAAATATGTTTATCGCTTTTCCACTAAAATAGAAGCGAAAGGATTGCCTTTTGCAAGTAAAATTTTATAATTTCTGATATTAAATTTCTAAAAGGGGAATCAGATTATGTTGTAGTTGAGAGAAAATACAGTGTATATTTAGCCCTTTAAAACAGTTTTGATTTCTTGATGAAATTTTATATCCATTCAAGAAACCGTTGCGGGAAAACTACCAAAACCAAAATTAGCGCATGAATTTCAGTGAAAGGCTTGTGAGAATCCTGATTGTCCCTAGTAATATGTATTAGGGATTAATTAAGATTAGTATTTTTCTTCTGTATTTTCCCACCGAGCATGAGGTAATGGGTTGAAAAAAAACCACCCTGTGAACTAATATGTGGATTCATTTTGAGCACCTGATGACAGTGCACATGGTCTTTATATAAAGCTCTGTATTATACAAATCTAGAGATAGTTATTGTGCTCTGTAACATTGTCACTGAAAATGAGATTCAAAGATTTCAGCAGCTGACATATGCTAGGTGGTTAGCACAGGCCCAGTCCTTCACCATCACCTCTGACAGAAGTTGCCATCTCCTCTGTTCTAGTTCAAACATTCACTTAACTGTACTCCAAACCAAATTCTTGCAAGTATCTTGCTTTAAATATAGCTATACACACACACAACTTTATAGATATAATTTTTGGTGCTGGTGACAGAAAGAAGAAAATGCCTAAGACTCAGAGCAGTTCCTTTTGGGCTCTGTCAGATTCTTCTGGTTTCAGTGGGGGCTGCTCATGAAACTGTTTCTAAAATGTCCACAAAATCTTTACAGGAATTCCCTCTTTTCTCAAAATCGTGAAACATATTCAGGTACCAAGCACTCAGTGCTTAAAAGAGTATGTTCCTCATGTACCTTTGTGCAAAGAAGTGCCTCAGAGCTCTGCCACACATTGTGGGAGTTAAGGTACAGTTGCAGTGGATCCTCCATGGCTCCAGGGAGCAGGTGCTCTAAGTATGTATTACAACCCAGCATTTTCAGCTTGCCTGCTTCAGTCTCACCTCAGAAAATCTCCTTTACAAAGAGCTAGATTTCCATCTTTTATACCTGATTTCATTTGAGCTTACCTTGAAATATACCAATATTCCTAAAGATTTCTTTTTGTGTGTGTCAGGTGCTGCTCTCAGTAAATTAATGTGGGTTTTGAGAAACTGTTTATGGTAAGTAACCTCTCAAAAACTGGAGCTGAATTGATTGCCATAAAAAATATTTTGTGCAGTATTTCAGCTTGTTGTAACAAGACTGAGGAATGGACAATGTAACTTTGAATACCTGCGATCTTTTTCCTAAGAGAATGGAAAATACATGAAATATTGTACAGTTTGGCAGTTAAAACAGACAGGAGACAGAAAGAGGAACTGGGATATGATAAATATACAAGGGGGAGAAATAATTCTTACTTTTTCCACACACAGGAACACTTAGATGCAGCTTCCTTTTAAAAATTTGCCTATGTCAAATGCATGAGGAACCTGATCATGACATTAATACTAACAAAGGAGGACATTTGATATCCTAAACTATGCACACTGTAATATCAGGTTTATTTTACACAAAACAGATAGTATCAGCCAAAGATAATCCCTTCCACAGAACAGAGACAGTATATCTCATTCAAATACAACTCTGCTATTTATAGCTGACTTCAGTATAAACTTTCTCATTCAGAGACGAAATTATTTAACTTCTTATGAGGTGTAATAGCCAAAGCACCTTTCAAAGTTGATCACTTTCATTAAGGTGCATTTCCCTTTAATAAAAGTGCATTTCACTATTCTCAATTTCTAAGCTGTTAGGATAATGAGAGAACTATTTTTATTTCATTCATTAAAGGAAAAGAAGAGATAAAAGCAACTGGAGAACAACATTTTTGGGAGTGGGTCCTACAATACTCTGATTTTGAGAGGCACAGACACATCCTCTTCTATTCCGAAGCACAGCCCTGTGGAGGTGCCCACCTTTTGAGCGACAACCCAGAGCTCAAGGAAATGGGGAGACCTGAGTGTGATTGCATGAACCATGTCTGAATGGAGGAAACTTCTGTCACTCCTATGGAAGCTAGGCTGACAATCAGTCAAAGTGGTAGAAATTCCACAGATCAGAGGGAGAAAAGTTTTCTCCCCTGGAGATACAAGTGTTAAAGGTATTAGCTGGTGGTGAGAGAGGCACACGATGCCTCCTTCAAATCACTTTGCATCTAGCTCGTCATATCTGGGCTTTGGGTTAGGGCTTTTCACTAGGGAATTAAATTCTAATAACTAAATATGAGGAACCTTGAGAGAGGCCCTGCTTTACTGTCCTGTTGAAATCTGCACTTGAAATAAATATGAATTGGTGGAAGAAAGACTAGAGGTTTATGGTGCAGAAGGTTGAGAGAGAAAGGTCATTGTTTGACTGCAGACCTGGTGGCTCCCATTGGTCATGCAAAGCAGAACAGCTTTCCACAGAAAAACCCATGTGTTTGCTAGGCTGGTTATGTGCTTTGCTAAGTCAAAGGACACATTTTAAGCTCACACACTGGATGAGGCAAAGGGAAGACTTGAATGTTAGCTTCATATGTTGGATAATATCATCTGAACGTGTAAGGCATATGCCTCCTCTGATTTTTGAGCTGTTCCAAATCTCCTTCATATATGTAGCCTCTCTTTACCCTTTTCTTTCAGACAGACTTAGATGAGACAATTTGTAATTTTAAATTTTTTTAATTATCTTTTTTTTTTGCACCAATCCAAATTTGCCAAATTTGATTCACATTGAAGAATCACTTTCAGTTGAAAGTCTTTTTTTCCCCTTCCCAAAAAAATACATTATTTATTGAAAATAATTCACTTGACCACCCTATGGTACAGCATTCCTGGCTATATTATAAGAGCAACGTATTCTTCTCAGTGCCTGGCCCCCTTGTTTGTTGTATTTTCTGAGGTAAATTTGGCAGATTAATTCCATGTTGGAAAGATGATCAGAGGGCCAAACAGAGTGGAATATTAGCTATCCATCTGCATAAGTCCCTGCAGTGGGAAATGTGAGCAAGCTGGAACCTTCTAGCCCTACAGGGCAAAACTGTGAAGGAAGAAATTTAGCCAGGCTGCAGCACAAGCTGCCAAGTGTTCAGACAGGAATAAGAGAAAAATCTCGGGCTGCTAGCAGTAATCCTCCCAGATCTAGAGTTTGCTGATGGCACTGCCAATCATTCTGACTCTTTTAGTGTATTGCTTTCACATATGCTTTTACTTATCTATTTGCCTATTATTTATTTATTTCCTTGAAGATTGTTTATTAATTTCATGTAGGATTTAAATAATTAAAAATTACTTTCAAGGATATGGATCTTCCTGTTGAAGCATTGCTATGTTCAACCCTATAAAAGTGTTTGGCCCAATGTCACTGTATCACTCAGATGATATTTACCTAATGCCAATAAGAATAATAATTTTGAGGCAGTTTGTTCAAAGACGGGAAATGTGGGCGATTTCACATCCCATTAGAATGAATGAGTGATAAAAATGGTGTAACAAGTCTTTCTGTAGATATTTTTTCCCTCCTGTGTTTTAGAGTAATGCAGGATAATACCTGGAACCATGGAGGTTCCCAGAATTTTGCTTAAAACAAAACAAAGGTCCCTGTTTCTTTTCAGCTTGAAACCACCTGATCCTCATCTAAACCTGGAGGGTTGACATTCTCTTTGTTCTCTCCTTCAATCAATCAAGTGTACGTGCACAGCTTTTTCGAATCTGCTTACTGCTTACTTCTGACACTAGGAGGATGTTCCAAGCCGGTGGTCACCGAATTCCTTCACTTAAATCAAAACATTCTGTGGAAATCTAAATTTAACCATCTTTTCTTTCCCAAAGACTGATAATAAACAGACTCATAAACTAAAGGGGTGCAGTATCTTTCCAATACAGTGTAAAGGCAGAACCGCATCATATATTTAGGCTAGCTGATAGAGGTCAAATTCAGTCCTCTGCTGCATTCTTTGGGATCATGTTGAATTCAACAAGAACCACCTGCACACAGAATTTTACCCCAAAATGAAAGCCTGGTCACAGATTTGATTTGAATTGCTTGACATAGAAGTGAGGTGGGTTTTTTTTTTCTCCAGTACTTTTGAGTAGTTGTCATAGTAATAATAAAGATAGGACATTTCTTTACGGAATAGGCCAGAAAATATTTAGAAATACTTCTGAAAAATAGTGATGATCTGCTGTTGCTGTACCATCTATTAAAAGGTGCCATTTTCCTGTGATGCATTGGAGCCATTAAGTTTGAGATAGTATGGCTATGTGGTGCCAGATGACTCAAAAATTCAGGTGAACAGGAGTTTATAAGTGGGTTGAGTTTTATTAACTAGCAGAGCTGTCTGGACCACTTCAATTTAAGCAGTCCTGTAAACCTACCTCACATTGTGGTTAACTCCCAGTACTGGAACACAAGGACAGGAAACAGAATGAAGTTCCCATAAATCCAAGGGGAAGTGACTGCTGACTTGCTGTACCAGTGAGACACACACAAGTCTATGGGGTGGGGTGGGATCCACCAAAGAGCACTGCAGGAGCTGGCAGGAGTGCTCACTGAGCCAATTTCCATCATCACTTACCAGCAGCTCTGCCTAACTGGGGAGGTTCCACTTGACTGAAAGCCAGTGAATGTGCCACCCAATTTGGCCAAGAAAGGCCAAAAGGATAATTCAGGGAACTACAGCCCCGTGAGCCCGACCTCAGTGCTGGGGAAGGTCATGGAGCAGATCTTACTGAGTACAATCACATGGCACACACAGGACAACCAGGTGACCAGGGCTGCCAACATGGGTTTATGAAAAGCAGGTCCTGCTTGGCCAACCTCATCTCCTTCTACAACCAGGTGTCCCACTTAGTGGATGTGGGAAAAGGATGTGGATGTTGTCTACCTGGCCTTTAGTAAAGCCCTTGACTTCTTTTTCCCCAGAATTTTCCCAGAGAAACTAGCTGTTAATGGCTTGAACTGGCACTCTCTTCACTGGGTTAAGCTGGCTGGATGTCTGGACCCAGAGAGTGCTGGTGAATGGGGTTACATCCAGCTGGCAGCTGGTCTCTAAAGGGGTTCCCTAAGAATCAGGACTAGGGACAATTCTGTTTAATAACTTTTTCAGTGATCTGGAGGAGGGGGATAAGTCAATTCATAAATGACACCAAGTTGTGTGGGAGTGTTGATCTGTGGAGGGTAGGAAGGTTCTGCAGAGAAATCTGGACAGGCTGGATCAGTGTGTTGAGGCCAATTGTATGATGTTCGAGAAGGCAAAGTGTCAGGTCCTGGACTTTGGTCACAACAACTCCAGGCATCACTACAGGCTGAGGGAAGAGTGACTGGAAAGTGGCTCAGTAGAAAACGACCTGGGGGTGCTGGTTGACAGCTACTGAATATGAGCCAGCATGTGCCGAGGTGGCCAAGAAGGCCAACAGCATCTGGCCTGTGTCAACAAGAGTGTGGCCAGCAGGGCCAGGGCAGTGAGTTTCCCCCCATTGATGCGGCCATGCCTTGAATCTTTTGTTTAGTTTGGGGCCCCTCACTAAAAAAAAGGCACTGAAGTTCTTGAGCAGGTCCAGAGAAGGGAAAGGTCTGGAACACAAGTCTTAGGACCAGCTGAGGGAGCTGGGTGTGTTTAGCCTGGAGAAAAGGAAGCTCAGGGGAGACCTTATCACTCTCTACAACTCCCTGAAAGGAGGTTGTAGCCAGGTGGGGGTTGGTCTCTTCTCCTAGGGAACAAATGGCAGAATGAGGGGAAATGGCCTCAAGCTGGACCAGGGAAGTAGCATAGAAGGAAAAATTTATTCACTGAAAGGATTGCCAAGCATTGGAACAGTAGTCAACATCTCTGGAGGTATTGGGGCACTTAGGCATAGCTTACTGGTGAACATGGCAGTTCTAGGTTAATGATTGGACTGGATGATCTTGGAGGTCTTTTATGACCTAAATGATTCTATGATTCTAACTTGTTTTTAATGTCTTTTTAAATGCCAAAACAAGTCAGGCGAGGAATTTGTTTTCTACTTTGTTTGCAAGTACAAAGATAAAAATAATAACAATCCTTTAATAAGAATTGTCTCAAAAAAGGAAAAAGAAAATATTTCTCACTGACTTCACTGTAATGTACTTCTGTTAGATATACTGCAGCTAAAAGAATGACTGGAAAATTTTGGCTAGCATTTCTTGAGTTTTCCTAATTTCCTCAATAATCATGCAATGATGAAAAATAAGCATTCCATTATTTAATGTACACTTAACTACATGCCTGTCAGTAAAGCAAACTAACTACTGAGGTCAGAATATCTCTGGTTCATGTTCCTTCTAAATAATAGTCCAGTGGTGGCAGCAACGTCTAGTTGTAGAAGTTAAAAGAAGTGCTCTTGAAATATTTCAAATACTCTCATGTACTTGAAAGTGAAACACATTTAATAAAAGTGTAATCTTGAACAATAGAAAGTGTTAGTGATTAAAACATGAAATCTTTTGAAACATAGTTTCTCCTTCTCTTTCTTTGTACCCTTTGTAACCAGAAAAAACTCCACAACACCAGTGAATTGTACAGGCACCCCTGAGATCTGTACTTAAAATCCAGTGGCTGGATACCTATGGTATTTTCAAGGAGATAGGAGATATTGATTTAAACTAAGGACTGAAACCACTAGAACAGATTCTTAGGGATATTCTCATTCTCTTTTTTCTCTTCTACTCCTTCAGTTTCTCCCTTTCTCTAGAAAAGTGTTTGATTAAATAGAAGAGCTCTTGTTTTTTGAGCAGTTACCTGTTCAGGGTCAGATCAGATACCTTTTCTTAGAACAAGTAGTACCCTCCTCCACAAGAGTCCTTGAGATTGCAGTAGGAACTAATGGCAGTGTACAGTGTTCCTTCGAACTAACTGTATCCTGGCCATTTAAACCCAAAAGAGTCACCTATACAAGATGTTTCCATTATGTATTGCAAGTGTACAATTATCAAGGGCAGTCTGGACATCCACAGCAGTGCCACTGAAATGAAAAGGAGGTAGCATGAGCTCAGCAAGCTTTTCCAGGACCCTGAACATGGGTGTGAGTAACCAGACTATGTAGAAACATGTATGCTAGAGTGGTATGAGTACCAAAGAGCCTCACTGGAGCTACTTCTTTTCTTGGGAGCTGCTTTCAAGCTTTTAAAAAAATATTTGGTTACAAAAATGAGTATAGAAATAGCCCATCAAAAAAGCTTACATGGTGTATCTTTTGAAATTTGGACAGATGAGACCGTGCTATATTATTTGCTCCTGTCTCTGACAGGAGCGGCTGTTGTTCAGATTCTCTGCTACCTATGTTCTGCTCTGAATATTTGGGGTTTTTAATATTCTTCATTGTGGCACAAATGGTCTCTCACTATCTGGCTCTGTAGATCAAAAGAACAACATACAACCCGACAACCTGGGTATTATAACTGCAATACAAATAATAATTTAAGGATTACATCAAATAGAAACCTTCTATCTCTCTGCGGCCAAAATTATACTGAAGTCAAAAACTAATGTCAGAGGAACAATACAGCTTAGTAAAAATTTGAACTAATACCTCCCACCCTCCACCACATACACACTTGAGATATAGAAGCACTTTGTGCATTCATACCAAATTTGTCAAATCTATTTCCAGGGGGTTTGGAATGATAGGGAAGAGCTTGGCTACTGAACCAAAGAATCTTTGACTGTCAGTTCTAGCTATAGCTATTAGTATCTTTTTATTTTCTGAAAACACCTCAGCCTCTTTAGGTCCAGCAAACCTATTACTGCCCCAAGAGAAGATGATATTAGCATAATCACTACTGTCTCGCCTCTGAGATGACAATGCTTTCTACCTTGGACAGTCTCATTTCTATATCTGAAGGTGCTACTGCCTAGATAGCTTCGGTCAATACATCACTGCCTTTGTGTTTATAGCATTTGGTGGCCTGATTTTGCCTGCTTGAAATATTAATTAAACAAAGAGTTCAGAATTTTTAGAAGTAGCATAGAAAGGTTAGAATGAAGGAATGGCAAGAACCAGCCTGCTTTTGGAAATTTCTGAAAGTATAATATATTCCATATATTTAAGTTACAGTCAGCTTTTTCTCCTTGGTGAACCAGCTTGCCTATCAAACTGTGTTTGATTTTAAGCCCTGGGAGCTCATAGGTTTCCTTTCCAAACAGGCTTTTCTTTGTTTTAATAGTTCTGGAATATGAGCATGGGTCCTAAAAAGCCTATTTGGCTAAAAATATGTCAAAATCTCAGCCAATGGGGGCCTGTGATGTGCTTCTTTGCTTGCTAGCCACAGGTGGCATGTGGGTACAATTTTGCTCTTTGAAAGGTCTGCACATGAATTCATGAGTTAATCTAAATTAGCAGAGAAAACATTGGCAGAATTGCTTACCTCTTGTTAGCCTGAGAGCTGGGAGCACATGAAGGCTCTCAAATTTGCATCTCCCACATGGCATCCCACTGCTGTGCCCACTTGAGTCAAAGGGTAAGAAGCAAGCACTCCTTTGAAGTACTACCTTAAACAAGAGATAAGGAATAGTAAACTTAACTGAAGCCTAACTGATGGCAAACAATTCTGTCTCCTCATGCACAATAAGCAATTGCTGAAACTATCTTTCAACCTGTGTAACGTAATCATGACAGCAATCAACCAAGCCCAGTCTCTTTTTTCGCTCTTCCCATGTTATTCTTTTACTTCAGCAGATCTTCCTTATAAAGCTGAGTGATAAGACTTTGCAATTGCATCCATGTTTCCAAAGTAACAGTGCACAAGGTAATGACAGGTTTTGTCACTGGTGGTGGTGGTGGCTGTAAACAGTTCCCAAGCTTCCTGTTCCTGAATGATATTGCACTGGCTTCCTGCAATTACACAATACATTGTCATGCGGATTTGCCACGGGTCACTGCGTAGGGATAGGAAATTTCAGAGGTTTCTGTTGAACCTGTCAGGTTGGCAAATCTAACATAACGTTGGGATCCCCTCCAGCATTCCTCCCCATAGTCCACACAGCTTATTACAGGCTGTCTCTGAGAAGGGGGTGTAAAACAAGCTGTACTGTTCCCCTGAGGAAATGCCCCAAACGCCTCTTTTAGACACAGGCAGTCAGAGTCTTCAGTTCCTTGAGGAATGATTAGGGCTTGAAGGCTTGCAGGAAAGCAAGCTGAAGGAGACTGCAGGGATACATAGGAGTTCATTTTAGGAATATAGGAGGATTTGAGATCCTTACGGGCTCAGTCAGGGACATTGCAAACACGCACATATACAGCTACAGTCCTTGGAATGAAAGGAGAAAGACAGTGAATGTGTGTGTGCAGCTTTTCATTAAGGTGGGGCTTTTTCTTTAGGTTGCCAAGGACAAATCTGGGGAAGAGGTATGCTTCCTCGTGCTCAGGAGTTGGCATTTGACAGCAGTCTTTCTACGTATCTAAAGTCAGGGGAAATATTCAATAAACCAAAGAGACGAGGAAGAGACATCAGGAACACCATTAAGTTTAGAAAGGGTGAGCTGAGAACAGGATCCAAGCTAACATAAGCAAGGAAGGAACCAGTCACAGTCTGTCTGTCTGCAATTTAGAAAACCTCACACATCCAAAGGAAATGACAATCCATTTGGAACACAAATCTCATGCTGGTACTGTAATATAAGCCATGTATATTCAGAAGTGCAAATGCAGATTATATTTAGTATGGAAAAAGCCATGATTTGGAGATTTTATGACAAAGCTAAGCTTAGGAACTAAGCCTAGGTTTAGGAACAGATGTATCCTGAGTTTTATGAGAAAGCACAGTACTGTGCTATGATAAAATAAGACAGTATTTTGGGGATGTACAAAAGCTGCTTGCCCTCACCTTCCATCCCTTACTGTGACATTTTTGTATATATATATAGAATCAATTAAATTGTGTAGCAAATGCAAGTGATTCCAAAGGACAGTAGCCATGCTTCGTGATGTTCTTTTCAGAGGACCTTTAAACCGTTTTCTCCTGTTTAAGGGGGTTGTCTCTGAAAAGAGTTTACTCTCTCCCTTTACCTTTGTAATAGACCAACTCATTGTCTATGACAGCATCAGAAATTATCTCTATTAACCTTTCCCCTGCTTTTCAGGGATACTGAGTTACAGGTTTGATAGTCTCATGAACATTTAAAAAATAGACAGAAAAAGGTAAAAAACCAGTAGTCAGGTCAAGGAATATTTTGGTTTCTATTTCACCTCCTTTCTCTTAAATATCCTGCTGAAGGCAGGAATTCTGGTCAGGGCAACCTAAAAGTCACTGTAACATGTAGGGTTACTGTGGTGGAAGAAGAAAGCATATATTTATATTCCTGCCTTGTTCTAAGCACTCAGTAAAGCTGCTGATATGAAAATCCTTCCCCCTCCCCCCCTTTTTCTCTGTTAAGCGGGAGAACCTGCACAAATTGCTGTAAAAACATGATCTCCACTATCGCGCAACAGATGTCTGTCCCTCCTTTCTGCGTCCCCACTGCTGCAATTATCTTCTCGAAGCTATATGGGGAGAAACAGAGGCCAGACATTCACTGAATTGACTCATTTATCAATCATTCATTATCTTTTGTAAGAATGAGCAAATTTACTGGCTTGTGTCTGAACAAGAGTTTTCTGAGCAGATTCTACAAGTCAGCATTTTCTGAGGCTGAAAAGATCCTGAGGATGAGAAAAGCACTGTCTTCCTCCATTAACTGCACTTCTCCACTAATCTGCTGATTACCCTGAGTAGCCAGAGTAGCCAAAATGTGGATTATGCCCTGGCACAGGCTTCGTGCATGTAGAACATCTTAACTTCTGTCATGGTAGAGGACTGTGTTCTAACAAGCTTTTTGAAATTTATGCTTCAGCTTGCCATGGTATGTTTATTTAAAGGCTTAACAGCTTGCCATGGTTACACTTGATGTTATTATTAATAGGAAGTGTTTTGTTTTGACTCTCTTTCCTGCCTGACTTAGGGTCCTTTTTTACATCATTGCCATCTCCAGACATCTAAATGCACCTTCCTTCGATGCCTTTCCACACCTTCTGTGGTCACAGAAGTCTGCCTGACAAGGTAGGCAGCACAGGAATCACAACAGATAAAATCTAGGCCAAAATGGTCACGGTGTCTGCGTCGGGCTGGCCTGATTTGAAATCTTCTATTTGGAACAATTTTTCACATATAAAAATATCCTTTAAGCCTCAGTACTCTTTCTCTCCCCCAACAGAGGCAGAGTCTGGTAGAAAATCTTTTTTCGGGGAGTTTTCCAGGGAAATTCAGGTTTCATCTGTCATTTCAGTTAGAAGAATGTGATAGATGACTGCCTTAAAATGAAACTTTTTACTGAAAAATATGATTTAAAAGTTCTACATTTCTGTGAAGAAAACCAAACCCACCCAAACCCTTTATATTTCACTGGAATTAAATTTTAGAGAGAAAGAATACGCCTGAACCAAGGTTAAGTTCTGTGAAGGTGAAGAGCATGACTTTCTTGACCCCAACTGAAGCTTCTGGGTCAGGGTCTACCTGGCTTAGTTTACCCCAAAGAGGGCCATAGAGTTGATTGGTGTAACTAAATTCCAAAAAAAGGTACAGTAACTGTGGTGGGCTGATGAATATAGCTAACTGCTGTTCTCTAAACAGTCACATAGCTAAATATCACTTAAGCAGCTTGGCTTAAATTACCTTGGAACAAGTTACTGTGAAAGGGAAATGAAAGCATATAAATGAGTCTGAGACACTTGTATTCATTTGAGGAGAAGTGAGGGAAACAATTAAGATAAACCAGAAAATGGCAGGCTTGTCGAGCCATATGGCCCTTTCCTGTTCCTAACACTTCTTTTGTTTAACTTTTCCAAAGCAATTTTGTCACTATTACTACTGTGGTTGTTTCAGTTTTAAACATGTTTTCCTAGCATTCAATCTTTTCTCCAGCTGCCCCTGCCTAAAAAAAAAAAAATATAAAAATAGAAAGGAAATGAAAAAAGTCTCAACTCAATTAAAAATAAATGCTAGAAAGATCTTTAAGGTACTCTTTGGCTCATGTTGCCTTTAAAACTTTGCACTATATGCTAGTTTCTTTTGTTTTTTTGCTTTCTCCCTGTTTTGCCCAGCTGTTAGGCACTCCTATGTTCTGCTATAGCATAACAGATGCAGACTACAGATCACATGGACGGCTTCAGTTGAATGAAAGCAGTTTTGGTCATTAATCCTGTCTATAGGCTCTTTGGCAATTTTTTAACAAGCTGTCTTTTTTTTTTTTTTTTAATTCATTCTAGTTTTAATCATGGTTTTCAAAAAATTGAGAAACAGGTCTAAAAAAAAGTATGCGAGATGGAGATCAAGCAGGCTGCTGCAAGCTTTGAAGCATAGAAAATGAAGGGAAAAAAAAGAAGCTTTTATTGTCAGGAAATGGCAAATACCTAGCTCAGTTTAACAATTCTGTCTGGCTGTAAGATAGGGAAGTAATGCCTTTGGCAGTACATAAACTCTTGTTTTCTTGCCCTTTGTCTTCCTGTGTAAAACACTGTTGAAAAAATCACCTGTCCATAGCAAAGTTAAACTCCTGCCTTTAACACAGTTGCATGGGAACTTTGGTTTATTAATGAATACAACATACCCTCTTTGATTTGAATGCTTTCAGAGCTCTGAAAAGATTCAAAAGGCATCGCTTCCTGCACCAGCGGCGTGCCTTTATACATCTCAGTGGTTCACCCCTACCCAGCTGCTATATCTCATTAACAAGCGTTTGGCCATCGCAGCGAACTTCGCAGTGTTGACACTTGAAAGGCCCAGGCAGGCGCTGGCAGGCTATCAGCTATGGCAACAGGAAACTGCCCCAAGACAACACTGAGAAAACAGCAGCTGCAAAAGCCAAAAGCAAAAGAGGACAGGGAGAGCTAGGTGTTTCCAGGCTGCACTGTTTTCCATATGGGCTGTTTGTGCAGCAGAGCAATGCCAAGGGAGGGGAGGAGAAGAAAAAGAAAAGAAAGGTCTAATAAGGAGGTTGATATAAGCTCGGTAGGCGCTGAGGCATTAAATACTTTTTTGTTACATTTTAATGGCTTCCTGAAGTCTATTTTCATGCAAATAAAAGCCTGTCTGTCTAAGGAGTTCACAAAAGCCAGGCCTGGGGCCGGTTCCCTGAACCATCTTTGGCCTGAGGTGGCTGGAACCTGCCAACCTTCCCTAAGGGACGTACTGTCCTTGTCCCTTACTTGCAGCATGTCCCCTCTGCAGACATGCTGGACACTTCCACCACTTGGTATCACTATACCCTGAACGACCGTGGCTGCAGCCTTCAGCCCAAGCAAGCTGTGTTTCCCAAACGCCACCGCAGTGCTGAGGACCAAGGCTGCTAGCCAAAGCTGGGCACCTGCTCTGCTGCTGCCCTGCCCCAGAAAGAATGTGCTTTTCACCAGCTTTGTGTCACAGAGAGCTGCAGAGCTTAGAGGGGAGGCGTGGGGAGGATCCTACAGGAGGAAGTGCAGTGAGTGCCTTTATCACTGTGCATTGGAAGCTTGGTGTCAACTGATGGCGAAGGCATGAATAAATAAAAGACCATTGAAATATGGGGCACTGAAGCTAGGATCCTTACTGAACCATATTGTGCTTCTATTTTACATATGCAAAGGAAAAGTAAACCCCGGATGCAGTTTATCCTACCTCTTCCTCCGTGCTTCCACTGGCATACCTGGTGTACCAGGTTAACTACAGCTCATTCTGCAAACATTTGCAGCAAATCTTTAAGTAGCAATGGTCAAATTCATACAACAGTATTGAAAGCAGCAGCAGCAGAAAGCAAACTGACATGAGCTCAAGACTCACCACCACCGCCTTAAAACTATTTGAGAGGTTTTTTCCAGGCCATTGAAAATGTTAAGTTTTTAAAAAGGATCAGTCTTTATTTTTCCAGTGGTTCAAATGTAGCGCTAACCATTGCCATGTTTCTTCCTTCGGCTTCTTCAGGGGTTTTGCAGCTGTGAGAGGCTTAAGGGCGGATGTTTAGATAATTCAAGCTTGTATTTTACATTTACAGGTAGAAGTTGTATACACTATCACTATTACAGAAAATGGAAACTATTTTCTCAAGCCTCATGCACGTCAAGCTCTGTGGTTTATACTAAAAGTGGATTTTATAGCCTGTTGTGTACACTTCATGTTTCCTGTGCCAAGGAACCACAAGACAGAAAACCTGAAACCTGTGAAGTTTCCCTGCCTTAGACCTTGGTATAGCACCGTCACCAATAGTTTCCAGCACAGCAGCACACACTTCCAGTTCTGTAATCTGTGGTTTAGCTGCAGGGTGACTCAGGTGGTGATTCAGTAGGTGGCAAGCTTCCCTCTGTCAATATTGAACTCATGTCCCACTATCCAGGTACACAGTACTGTTTAAAGGAGCAGCCTTCTGCTGGGGTACAGGAGAAATGCAGTGGCTGATGACTGGTGCTCAAGATCCCATGGCACAAGTGGAAATATTAACTCTTGGGCACATGCCAGCTTTCATTTTGATGGAATGCATTCTGCTTAAATTTTCCTTTCCCATCCTTATGCTAGTTTGTAATCTTGTTCTTCCTGATGGCTTCTTTCCACATGACAGATGATTTTTCTGGATCCAAGGGACAGGGGATGCTGCTTGTATCCTGAGTAAAGCAGAAATAAATCATAGCAGGAATAATGTTAATCCTCATTATTAAAAGAGTTCACACACCCTTTGTTCAAAAGTACAAGCATGTAGAGATATTTGAGATGAATCTTGGATTCTCACATGATATCTGTTGGTAAAAGAACACGAATGGGAGAGAGTAAGTGCAAATGCCAGCTTACCATGCTGCTTATTACCAGTGTACAGGCCACTGGGAAAAAGCATTTAATTCTAAGAAGGGTGTTTTTCTAACAAGAGTTTTATGCTGCAAGAAGTACATAAGTTCATACTGTTTCCATTTTATCTAACTAAACTGTACTATTATTATTAATTTTTTTTTATTATTATTTTCTGGTAAAACATTACGTATTGAAACTGATATTCCTAAAAACCTCCCATACTTCAGATGTTTGCCAGTTGAGAAGTGGCTCCTGGCAATTGAAATGAGCAATGCTTGTTCTGTGGCTGGCACATTGCTGGAACAGAGCAGCCAGCTAGCACGCTTTCATGCCAGGAGGACGTGTATGTACTTGCCTCAGTGTGTAACTCTCTCTCTTTTGCTCATTTGCGCAGCTTCACAGGGTTTTTCTTCCCTGCTCCGGATCAGATATTTTCATGTTTTGGTATGAGTTGTCTCTTGTTGCTGCTCTGATGCCTCTGCTCTCTTCTTGAGAAAGAATTGCAGTATTCCCTCTGTGACTTGCAAAACCATATCTAGAATATATGGTGGTGTTTAATGATTTACTTGTCATATGTGTCATTCAAATAGGGAATTACTGGTCTGCTGAAAGAAAAAATAGAGAATTTGGAGATAGAGTGTTATTTCCCCTGGGTGCTAAGTTAAGACAATAAAACATTTATTGATATTGGAGTTGGTTCTTCAATGTCATGAAAAGGAAAAACAACTTCCAGCCAAAGCAGGCTTATAGAAATAAAAAAGTATTTTCTGAGTCTATATTAAGAACTACTTATTGCTGATTTTGAGAAGCAGCAGAATATATGACAGAATATATCCTTGCTCTAGAAATGTAGAAAAAGACTGTCAATCCTGGTAGGCCAAACCAGTATTCTGGCTTGCTCATGAAGCACTATCATTTTACATGTATGAAGACACATGGAGAAACACATATGAGAACCAATTACCAGGTGAGAAATCCCCAAATAGCTACTTACTGTTATACTGTAATTAGCTATGAGAATGTCAGAAAAAAACAAAACAAAACAAAACAAAACCAAAAAACCCACTGCAAAATACAGAGCAAATCTATGCTCTTTTTCAGAAGTCAATTCTTTTCTTTATGAATTAAAAGTCCCTTCCTTTATGAAATCCTACATACTTCAGACATCATAAAACATAAGTTATACTGTTCAGACTAAATTGATTAATTGTGATGTCCTGCAAGTCATACTAGCATATCTCTTTTATCCCCTCACTGAATCTGAAAAAAAGTTCATCTGACCTTGCATGTTTAAAATGAAGATGTAAATAAGTTTTTCCATATTATAACTTTGATCCTTATACAGAATTATTATTATATACAAGAAGGCAAAGAGAGCATTAGAATTTCTAATTTTAAATTCTATCCCTTCAATTTTACCAGACTTTCAGGAACAAGGACTATACAAAACAAAACTGTGTACCCATCAAATAAAACTTATACTAATTTATTTCTGGAATGGGATTTTAAATATGAAGTTTTGATCCAAGGCAATTTTTTTTCTCTTTCATAAACCTAGGGTAAGATGAAACAATATATATATAACAAAATATTAATATTTCCTTAATTCCAAGAATTCTACTAGATGTTTTTTAAGGAAACCTTTATATCTCAAATGTTTTTTAAAGGAATTTACTTTTGAGGTAGTATCTTGGCCATGTAGATTGTTTAGGAGTTTTTTGGGTTTGTTTTTTCACATGAGCATCTAAGATTATTTCTGGTAGACAAAGCAGCTAAACTCCAATCCATAAAGCCCACAAACGTTTACACATTATCCAGTTCATAAAAAGTGCCATGAAAAAGAGCTCATTATAGGCACTTTTATTTGAAAGATTTCTTGGTGTTCTGCTTCAAGAAATAATGGCTGATTTGATATTGAGAAAAGTGCCATAAAATGGGTTTCTTCAGCTTGATCAGGTTCAGTGAAGATCGTAAAGGACTGTAAAAGCCTGGATTCATTCAGTCTTGTGCCTTTCCAAAGCTCCTGTGAATGTTTTGTATCATTGCTGTCAGATGTGATTTTCTCTGCTGCTGCAGATGTGCACAACAGATTTACTGTTACAAGTAATAGATAGTAAATTCCTGACATAGAGGCATTTAGGGCCACTGCCAGATGTCTCATTTTAATAACACATTTGTATATCCTACTTCCAGAGGGACAATTAAGCTGTGAACAATAAAGATAAAATCATTGGAGGACAGGTATTACCACTTTATTGTTGTAGTCAATCTATAGCGCTCAATAAAATGGATGAATTTAGTTTTGGTTTTGTGTTGGTACAACAGGATTACTATCACTTAGATCTCATTCAAAAACTGGTGGATAAGGACACGTCTTCATTGCAGCTGTCTGCATGGGAAGAAGATGGTCTGTTGCTCCAACTTTCCTCTGATAGTTTGGATGCAGAATTATCTCCATCAAACTCCAGAATGCATTAGGCAAATGGAGTCTCATTTCTTTCCTCAGCAAATTAGGGATGTTGAGAGATCCATTGGCTGTGTACTGCCAATTTGTTATCTGTGCAATTGAATTGCCTGGGAAACAGTGTCCAGCCTTGTGAAGGGCTTATTTGTTTGCTGCAGGTACAGGAAAGCTGTGCAGGGAAGTTTCAATAATTACCTACTTTCTGGCTTTCCCTTGGGCAGAGTTTTGAGTTAGTTTTGTTTAGCTGGTACAAATAACACAGGTTACATCCACAGCTAAAGGGTGTCTGGGGGTTGCTTAATGTAACAGCCTCAGTCACCAAGAGAAAGAGAGGGAAGAGTACAGGTCCTAATCATATCTTTACTCAAAATTAGTAGGATCATGAAGACATTGATAAAAGAAACACTAAAAAGCCCAAAGCATCAACTGTTATATTAGGTGAGTCAAGACCTGACCTTTCCAGAAATTCAATATTGTTTGAATTGAATGAGAAATTCTGATATTGGTACTCATTGCTCCATGTTTGCCCCGTGCCACTCTTCAAGATACACTATATTTAGGTATTAGTGTTAAGAGGTAGATGGCTTATAACAATCAGAACAGAGAAGAAATAAAGGGATTACTTGAGGATGTCTTCTCTATAAACCTGGTTTACAGTGAATCTTACCTCCCCTAAAGATGCCATAACTCTTTCCAGTCCACTCCTACACTTTGAAACCGATTGGCTTTGACTTTTGGCCTTCTTTTCCCATAATGCCTAAATAAGAAGTTGCATGGGCCCAAACTGCCCTTGTCCTGGCTTGCAGGGGTCTGGAAAATAGTAACCAAATCTGGCTGTGGGCAGTGAGCCTTCTGGACTGTTGTTTACAATTGATGGCTGTTGTCTGAATTTGGCAGTCGCAGAATATGTCACAGTCCCTGTTCCTGTCTCCCATTTTTGGGGTATTTCATGGCCGAGACAGTCCTTTAGAGTGGTGTCCTGTCTCTCTGGGTCACCTGGGTGATGCTCCCCACTGAAGGCTAACCAAGGTGGGCAGTGTGCTCCATATTCATGTACCCCAGTACCTCTGGTATGCACATTAGCGTCAGAAGTGGCCATGTTCTATCCTCACATTTTGTGGGAATAAACATTTGCAGAGGTGAGGAATGAACCTTTAAATCTTCCAGTATATTCCTCAAACTAGAGTGGAGGGAAAACACGATGTAGGCCAGCATCTGCCTTCAGTTTAGACACATCCCTTGTGATGCAGTAGAGACAGGAAAGGGATATAAAAAATAAACTTTTGAAAGGTTGTTTTTTGAGGATGATGGTTGGAGAATCCCTCTCTTTTCACAGTCATAGGAACATCATTTTGTGTACATTATAGCTTCCCACCACAGGGTCACCCTAAACTCTGGTCTGAAGGAAACATGCATGACTAAGATCAACTGGATCACATACTTCAGTATATTCAATTTACAAGTGTCCTTCTTCAAACTACCTCTCCTTTCCTAGTAGAAATGAGACAGCTTTAGACAGACAGTTTTAAGAATTATCCCGTGGGTACTGTTAAAGAGACCTATTCATAGATACTCACGTGTTAACCACATGTGCGTCACTGACGGCAAGTACTCAGAACCTAATGGTGATGGGGTAATGAAAATAGCCAAAACCATGGCAAATAATGAAAAAAAACTGTGCAAATTTCTTTTAAATAAATCAATTAACAAGCCACTGGGCTATCAACATGGAATATCAGAATAAGAAGTAAAGCTATTAACAGTCCTGCCAAGCCATCATTAGCAAATCTTAGCTTTCTTCAGACACATCCTACTCCCCTCCCCCCAACTGCCTTACATTTTTCTTTGTAAATAGTATAAACTGAGTGCCAAATTGCTTCCCTAGTTTCAGCAGTCCAGAAAGTCTCCCTGGCATAAATCAACCTGCTTTGGAGACATCTCCCTTCAGCTTGGTCTGGCAGATTAACAATGAAAAGGGAAGAGACAATGGTACAGTCAGACAGCTCTCCAAAAAAACACATTAGTTGAGAGCTAATAGGTGATTAGTAAAATCTTCCCATCATTTAAAGATGTATTTTCTTTAGTGATGAAAACCAGGTCTCCTTAGACCTCCAGTCAGTGTCTGGTCTTCTAGGTCAGTTCCAGGGTAGGTTTATGTTGCGATTAGAATGGATTCTGCAGTTTGGGTAGGCATATGTGCAAGTTAGCTTTTAATGCCAGAGTCTGGACAAGATTCAGGGCTGTAGCTGCAGAGAAGCACACTCAAACTGAATGTGTGCTGCTATTGGGGTCCAGTCAAGCTAGTGAACCACATGAGGCCTGGAGTGAGGTGGAAGCAGAGCACACTCTGTGGTGATGTCAGCATTACCTCTGCATAGAAAGGCAAGTAATGTCACCTTCCTTGGTAATGAAGAGTGCATTGATGCTTTATCTTGCTTTTCCTCTGTAAGACAAAAATATCATCCATGTGGAATTTGCAGCATGTGAGCTGTGATTATCTCTAGTCTTCAGAATAACATTTGTGCAATTAATTACTGGTAACTACTGCATCCAATCTACTTCAAATTCTGACTAATGATTCCGTGAGTATCTTTCCTTCTTTGTCTGCTGTTGCATAAATCCAACTTTTAAGGATCCTGGAATGCACGGATATATGAACATAAAAGGAGCTGCAAATAGGTGAATATTCAGAGACTATTATATATATTTCAAAGAATTTATTAATAATTTAAAGATTTATAAACAACAGTTTTCTGTATTTAATCCAATTTTATAATCAGATTGTAAATCCCGTATAAAATGGAAAATAGGATTTTGCTACAGAAATACTTTTCTGTGAAAGGGCTCACATACAAAATATTTTTGAAACATCTATGACAGTGGTCTTGCTTAATTTTTTACTGTTGTTTCAATAATATGAAATATTAATTATAAATAATAGTTTTAAACACTATCAAAATCTATACAAATCTATTATTGTTGGAAAATGTTTTAATGTTCTTTGAAGCATCTACTAAATAGACCAAGAATAAATGGATTGCAATAAGTAAATATGCAATTTAACCTGAGTTTTTCGGGACTAGACATATAGATCTATCTATCTATCTATCCATCTATCTATCTATTTATCTATCTAATCTATCTCTACATCTATATAATCTATATCTATATTCATATATATTGAAAAAAAGAAAGTAGAGCTACACAAGACACATGAACACCACTCCTTTTCCCAGAAGCACCTATACTAATATCTGCCAGATAAAATTTTCATATAAGGTGCCTTACAACATTAATGTTTCTAAGTCTTGTGAAACATCTTTTTGCCTTTTTCCCAAAAGCTTTAATTCCCAGAGTAAGAGGACTAAGAAGGAATCTTGGCTTTCTTTAAAAATCTTAACATTGTCTCCCCTCTGACAGCTTGTACAAATGTATTGACTAAATCTGTTTGACTTTTGTAGTCACCTAGACCCTGAGAGGCCTATTTGCAGAAACTGAAACACCATCTTCTCAATATTTGGGCAACTGAATGTTTCCCCTCATTTCTGAGGCATTCTCTGATTGTACGACTACCACAATAAACAATAGACAGGCCATTATCCTCTCCTCAAGCACTGGATCCATGATTTTCCTTATTGCTTAACTACTATTTAATTCTCTGACTCCATTTTGGACTGTCCCAGTTAGCTGTCACTGTGACAAAGCTCAGGAGTGGCTAAATAGGGTTCATTTCAGATAGCATGACTGTCTTAGTCTGACCTCAGTCTACCCTAAACAATCCTCCAAGAGCATCCCAAGCCTCAAACATCCATATAGGCCTTCACAACACTCACTAAGGAGGGCAATAAATAACTTCAGTCCTCCCTGGCATCTGTGACACACTCCCTTCGCTATTTTGGGCACTTTTAACTGGAACAAAACATGAAATGAGAAATAAGAGCATCTCAGGGACTCACAGTACTGAGGACCACTCTGGAAAAACTGCAGTATAGGGTGGGCACGGTTATCTTGTTCTAGATGTCAC
This sequence comes from Phainopepla nitens, assembly GCA_013400175.1. Taxonomy (NCBI): domain Eukaryota; kingdom Metazoa; phylum Chordata; class Aves; order Passeriformes; family Bombycillidae; genus Phainopepla; species Phainopepla nitens. Next base: position 1,006,911 of record VXBQ01010752.1, read on the forward strand.
TAGCCCTTGGGTCCCAAAGGCAGGCAATCTCAGCATCAATGCCAGCCTTTAAATTGTATGGTGGATTTTGGCAAATGAGGCTTCTGTGTTTGTATGCAAATCTAATTAGTACATAATTATTCATTATGCCAATTTTTCTCATCAGTGAAACCAGTTTGCCATTTACCAGGTCATTAGTGAATTGTCTGATAATCAAATTTAAGTTGATTTTAACTGTTTGTTCTAAATCCCTAGGAATAAAAATACCTGGATATTTTAATACTCTTGGGCATCACTGAAAATCCACTGACTAAGTAATACTTTGTATGTTTCTTCAGTTACTCCTGACAGCTCAAGCTTGTTCCTATTCATTTTGTACCCAGATAACTGTCTGAGCTTTTCAGTGTACTCTAATAATTTTCTGTATAGGCCTTTCTAAATCACTTTAAACCAGAGTGAAACAGAGCAATCTGAATCCCACCTACGGTTTAATGCTTATGTAAGATTTCTCTGGGTGCTAAGAGAAATGTTTATCCTATGCAGCCAGCACTTATGTCTGAGCTTAGCTTCAGCACATGAAGGGTTGTACTGGAACTGATGCACCTATGTTTAAAACTCGGACTACATAATTAGACTGTCTGAGTCAAACCTCAGTTTCCTCAGGGTAGAGCCCTTAGTCATTTTTGTTGGGACACTTGAAAAGAAAATACTTACCTATTGCCCATTTTTCCTCCAAGTCTGGTTTGCAGCATGCAGAAATTGCAGCTCAGAAGTGTTTTGATGGGAACCACCATGTTCTCTGGGGCCTGCTCACGTTAGGCACAGTCCCACAGCAGAGGCAGAGATACCCAAGCTCCACTATTTACAAGGCCATCCAGACTATCTTTTGGGCATCAGCTGTTCCACTGCCCAGCTTCCAGAAAAACTCCTCCACAACCTGTTCCCACTCTGATGCTCTTAGGAGCTGTGGGATGGTCTGGGAGTGGTGAAGTGCTGTCACTTACAGGAGAGATGGGGGGGCACTACACCATCTGCACTGCTACCAGCCCTCATTCTGAGCCATTCTGAGACTGTGGAATTTCAAATTCATAGGCTGTTACAGCGTAAACATAATTTAGTCCTTTAAGTCAAGAGCACATACTACAGCAGCCTGTCAGACCTTTAAGCCAAATATTTCCTTAAGGAAAGGATGAGGTTTCAGTCAATGCCAAGTATACCCAAGACTTTATCTATCCCACTTGCAGAGGGTCAGCTGTCTTAGCCACTCAGCACACAGTTTGCCCTACTCCTACTTGCCTACAGAGCCACAAGTGGACTCAGTGATACCAGCCCCCCTTGTCAGGGAGGGAGGAAACTCCTCCAAAAGTGATGCAAGCCTTTTTCACATTGCATCTCTCAGGCAAATCACCTGAAGGTTCAAGAAGGTATTGAGTATGTGTGACTTCACTGGCTAGCTGGTGGCCTGCTATCTGGTGATGAAGTTGACCCCTGCCTCAGGGTCTGGAAACCAAGAGGAGGCTGAGAAGAACTGCCTTGGAGGAGCTATTAAACTGGGCAGTGCCGTATTCTCATGAAAGAGAGGGCAACATGTCATACCAGAGTCAGTGATTTGGAGGGGAATACTGTGTCTAGCAGTGTGAGTCTCCAGGTCATGCATGATCCTAGTGACCTGTAGAAACGTGTCAGTAGGTCACCAGGCCACCTAGAAAAGCCCACTGGAGGATACTGGGAGACGTGGGTGCACCTGAGGTATCATTTATTTTCAGAGGGCCTTGAAAAATCACACTGTGAAGTGCATAATAGGGAACTCCCCATTCACAGCAGGAGCCAATATCCTGAGACATTTTGTGCCAGCAGTGCTGAGAACAAGGAAGGGGTCCATATTCTCTTTCAGAAATAGAGGCAACTTCTACAGGCAAAGAAGAATGAAACAGTGATCCACACGAGTGGCTGTAGCCAGTTAGCACTGACTGCAGTGTCCCTGCTGGATAGTTCTCTCTTGCCTTCTCACCCCCAGAGCAAGAAAATAAGACAGTGGGTTTTTTTTGTTGACAGCTGCAAGAAAAACAAAAGGCTGGGGGAAAGCTCCCTAAGCTCCCTCCCAGCCCTCCTTACCGTCTTCACAGAGGGAGGTCTGGAGCAGGGAGAGCTCAGCAGGGGTGAGGTCGGCGTTTGGGGAGTGATGGCAGGGCTGGGGGGAGACAGTGAGGAGCAAGAACCCACTGTCTCCCTGCCCAGTGCAAACACACACAGACTTAACCTATAGCTGAACTTTTGCCCTTGAGTGACCAGTGCCATTAGGATGCAGGTCAAAAGGTTGCAGGGTGATAGAAAATGGAACTTTATTGAATGAAAGAGAAAATGAAAAAATTCCTTTGTTTGCTTAACTCCGTGTGGTTTGTATAGCCACTGTGATCCCATAATGGAGTCCAGAGTGAAAAAGTAACTTGATTTATCACATGCAAAGACAAAAAATAAAAAAAAAAGAAGAGGGATTTTACTAAGAGAATAACTGAAAAAACAGTGAAAGACTAAAACCACAAATCCCTAAAACATTACAATAAATGTGACTTTAATCAATAAAAGCCCTTTTACAGATATGAGGCAGAGGAAGATTTTTCATTCTTTAGGATCAGGCATATATTAAGAACACCAATGTATATATATCAGTGTACATGAAGGATATCAGCCAGGCACGTTAAAAGAATATTCTTTCTGTAGGAGTCAGGAAAAATGTGCACATATCAGAGCATCTGGCTTGAAAATATTTTGTTTTGACACATTTGAGTGCCAAACTCATAGCTCTATATTCATAATCCACTTGCATTTATACGCAAATGCAAAACCTAGATATTTAAAATCTGCTTGAGGAAAGGAAACATCTCTGGATAAGTAGAGAGAAAAACAGTAGGACTGGTAGGAATGTCTAGAATTGGAGATTCGAAATGAACTTAGCTAAATGTAACCTGGAATTTCAGATGCTTAGCATGCTTAAAATGCATTGTTTTTTTTCATTTCTTGATGTAATATAGTCCATGAATAAAGATACAGCTGGTTAAAATCAGATGCTTTAAAATGATGGATTTTTAATGGAGTGACATATTCTGAATCAGATTCAAAAAATTTTAAGGGTTAATATGCTAATTCTGAGCTGTCTCAACAATGAAATAGAAATCAGTGGAGCTAGAAACAAGAAATTGAATTAAGTCCAAAACTATACCAGGAAGTAATACTCAGGATATATAGATACTCCCAGAAACGCTTTAAAAAAAAAAAAAAAGAAGTCTTAAAGTAAATGAGACATTTCATGATCTGCCTTTCAGAGCACAGAGGAGCAGATTTTGCCACCTGTGTGCATATGTAAGTGCTGTGGATGAGATGGGGGGTACTGCACGTAGTCTGTGCATAAATACTACTTGAGGGAATGAGGCTGAAATGCTGCTTGGTATGAACAGGGTGTCAAAAGCTGCCTCCCAGCTGGGATTCTCACCTCTCTGTTACTCTTCCCCCTTCCTTTGCACTGTCTCCTTCTCTCTCCCTCTCCTTTTTATCAGTCAGTCCACAACATGCAGGGCTACAGCAATTACACCTACATCTCCAGTGTGCCCCACAGCCTCTTTTTGATCCCAGTGAAGAATCAAACCTCCTGGCCTGATACTTAGCTCTCACAGTCATCTACTGTAGGATGTGTCTCCAGGGGTCCTAATTTCCAGAATATATTTATGTCTTGCTAATTCTTTTTCGCATTGTGTCACAAGCACAGGCCTTTTTTTCTCATCCATATAGCTAAAATTCATACTCAGATTAGTTTTGGTGTTACAGCCACACATTTCACTTACTGCAGTATCCTCTGGTTTTGCTCCTGACAGCTGCAACCATGCTCTCATCTTGTCTATTTGGACTGCTGCTGTCAAGATCGTTATCCCCATCTGTTGCGCTGAGTCTGTCATAATTCTGTTTGTCTCTTTGCACTGTCTCCTCCTTCTCTACTATAACAAATGCACTGTCTTTCCCTATTCCCACTTAAATGACACTGTAATCAGTACTAAAAGGCTGACTGCTACCTCCATTAGGATTGTTATCAATTTCTGTCATCTCCTTTACAATTTTCAGCCATGCATTTTCAATTTTTCCTCTTTCTCTCCACCCAGGAGTGGGAGGAAATCCCCACAAACTCATTCAAACCTACTTTGTTTTCTGACCTCAAAAAGTGCTATTGCAATTTCCTTCAGCTCTCCGTTCAGGCTGCCTGATTCCATCTAGTGTAAATACTCAGATTCCTGAAATCTTCCCTTTTTTGTTCTCATTGTACAATGCCTAAAGCAATGTGGTCCTCATTCCTGATCAAGTGTTCCAGTTTGCTTTGATAATACAAATAATAATTATTTGTAATAACCTTCTTGGTCAAATAAAGCTAAATAAAGAGTAACTCCATTGACTCTAAGCATAGAGAACCCATGTTTATATGGGTATAATGGATAACAAAAAAATATTTCTCTCTATTAGTCACCTACAGAGACTAATTATCACCATACACCTCCCCTTACAGCCCCCAAGATTGTAAAAAATGTGGCTTTAAGAAAAATAGAAACCCCAGAACATATAATGAAGTATATTTTTTGTGCAATATCTTGAATTAACTTTAAGGCTGTGAACTAAATGCCAATGAAATTCCTTAAAATGCTACTTAAATATAGACTTGTTTGTACATGAAATCTTGAAGGCACTGTAAGTTTCTTTTTTCATTCCCTCTATTTTCTTCTCACAAGCATAGTTAGACACATCATAGTTTACTGGCTTGCAGCTTGTCTCTTTGAAAACATTTAAAGTTGCTTTTTACATCATGGAAGGAATCTGACAGAAGAATTTAATATTTTGTGAAGAAAACTTGGTTCTGGTCTAAAATCCTTTACGCCAAGTTTCAGTGAATTTTGCAGCCAAGTTACACACTTCCTCTGACATATTTTAATGCTATCAGACAATTTGGCTACATGGTATTGTTATCAAAATGCTAAAAGAAAAACACAACAACTCATTATATTGGGGAACTAGTGTCAGTAGACAGTTATTATGACTTTTAGTGTTGTTTCTGTTCAGCAGGTATTAACATGTTTGGAGAAAGGGAAAAAAGGATGGTAATAAAGGCTAGAACTTTTTTTGTGGGTGGGTGAATGATTATTCTTCCACACACTGCCAGAGACAGAAAGCAATTTGTGGAAGGCATTGTTTAAAGCATAGATATTTTGGGAGAAAAAGTATTGTGCATTGTGTATGTTATGTCAGTCTTTTGGGAGGTCATGTCAGAGTGGTTGGAGAAGTTTTGGGGGAAAAAAACCAGCAACAAGCCTGACTGCATTTCGTTATCTTCAACAACTCACCAGGAATCTGGTACCTGGAAAGTATGAATATAGCAATTAAACTTGTCTTTCTCAATCATAATATCTGCTAGACAATATATATGGATTCTTAAAAACAAAGCTGATTTATTCTGTGCAGTAATAAAGGGTTTCTGCAGCTATTGCAGAAGGGAGTGTAAAAAATGTTTAAGATTTAAGGTGGAAAGAAACTAACACCTCTGCTTGATATGGACAAAGCCTCTGTGGATGTATTTTTTAAAGGAGAGATTTGGAGTACAGAGGCAGTCTAGATGATTCACTTAGGCCAAACAGATGACACACACATAGTTGAACTTAAAGACTATGAATCCCACTCACAGAAACTGCCTACACTTGTTTTGGCACTCCTCATTGTGCATGTAAAGAATCAACTTCTGACCACTGCTGGTAGCATCACAACAGCACTCACAGTGTTGAATGTAGGCAGAAGGCATTTATACAAAAGCAGCAAGATGATCCCATTTAATATTTAAAATGCTTACCATAAAAAAATATGGCTTACTTAAAAAAACAAATACGTGCCTCACAAAACGGAGCAAAAATAGGTTAATGACTTTTCAGATATCTGCAAGTGCCATGTGCAATCAGGCCAAAGCATCTCTGTGAAAACTGCCAGCTTGTTCTGGTACTGAGAGAGAGGGGCTACTGCTGGGAAATAACTGAGATGTCCCCTCATTTAACACAGACCACAGAACAGCTGCCGGATATGAAGCCTTTCAGTCACCATTGATCAGGAATCGATTCAAATTAGTGACCTAGAAATAAAAGGCTGCACATTAAAGAACAAATTTCCTATACTGTTCTGTCTTTGATAATGAGAAATGCAACTGTCTGCCACATTTAGCGTTCAGTTGTCAAATACAGAAGAAATAGATGGCCTCAAAGCATGACAATATGAAAAAGAACTCTAAAACTTCACACATTTTCCATTTTAAGTGCCTTTTTTTTTTTGTTTGTGTTTGTTTGGCAGCTTCCTCACTGAAGTTTGCAGTTAAGCGTTTACAATATTAGGCAAATGGAGGAAACTAATATTTTGTTTTCCACACTTTCTCATAAAATTTGGCTTTAGAAATGGTTTTTCAATCCTAAGCTTCTTGTATTACATGAAAACCCACAGGGAGGGTGGGCTTTTAAGTGCTAGGCTAAAGCACTCAGAATTTGGATTCCAGTCCTGGGCTTTGCAAGGACTACCTCCATGGCCTTGGCAAGCTGCTCATATTTTCTCCATCTCAGATTCCCATTTAGAAATGGAGAAAAATAATGTTCCCCTATCCTGGGAATATTTTGAAACGAAAGTCACAGGTAACTGAAATACACTCTTCTATGCATATACAAATGACCAATCTGACAATCTTACTTGGCTCTTTGGACTAGCTAATGTTTCCTTTGAAGACTGAGTTGGAAATGCAAGGCTGAAATGTAAGATTTATGGATATCATTTTCATGCTTATGGTCCTTAGAGATAAAAACAAACAACATTCCCCTCTCCCCAACCACTGAAGAAAATGGGTCAATCGAAAATTATCACAGTGACAGGTTTTTCCTTTCATTAGGATTACAAAACACTCAGCGTTAGTAAGAACTGTAGAGATTTTTCTGACAGAATTAATTATTCTGAATGATTAGTTTGTTATGCTCCTTGCAGGCACCAAGTTTGGAAGAGGAAGTGCTTTGTCTTTCGATTAAATATATCCAAACAACTCTGTGGAGTCATGATCTGAGAAACCAAAACAAGTCCTTAACCACAGATAAATGAAGGTTGGCTGATCCCAGTTTGTAGAAAGCTATAGGAAGCCCTCTGCTCTGACCCCGTGCCCTCTGGCATCACAGCTGGTGCATGAGCACAAAGACAACTTCGATGTAGATGCTGCTGTGGGCACTTTACACAGGCTAGATTGTAAATTTGTCCATTTATGAGTGTCCTGTGGGGGTTCTCAACTTGGAAGACAAAGCAAGAGCTGAAGTGAACAAAGCATATCCATAAAAGTTCCTCTGATTGCCACTATTAATAAAATGGAGGCCATAAACAAATTTACTATTTACTGTTTCTTAAATGGAGGAGCAGGAAGCAGGGGATGCTTCCCTGGGGCTGAAGGAGGTGAGTGTGCTACATAGGATAAGAGTGCAGGTAAGGTATGTATGTGCTATGAAAAGTGAGGGTGCCTGCTGGAAATGTTTTCCTTTACACTTCCTACCACTGGGCTGTGGACAGGAATTTCATACTGCCTGAAATCTCAAATTGCCGTGGCAGAAGTTTGAGCAGCATATATAAAACAGATATGTTTGGATTTCTGGAGCTTTTTTGTTTTATTTTGTTTGTTCTTTGTATAAATTCAGAAATGGAAGAGTAGTTTTGAACTGTCCTGGCATGTATCGATCCACCTCCAATCTGCATATTTTTCATTTTCATTTACCCTTTCTAGCAATAAGGACAATATGCTTATTTTTGATGCCAAAGGCTATTATGAGGCATTAGATACAGTCCAAAAATCACGGTAGTTTTATACAAGTGACTCAATTTTGAAGGAATGATTGACAGAGAAAGCTACATTTCTTCCAAAATGCCAGGCCCTGTAGTTATTTTCAGTCCTGTGTACAGAGACGGGTTCAGACAATGGTCTCACTTCTAAGCTGTAAGTGTTCTTGCCTTTTCCAGGACTCTCTGCTCTGGTTTGCTGCTCCTGGTGAGGAGTTCTGCAGAGCAATGTGGTAGCTGGCAAAGTAGGGAACAAAGCTTTGGTGGAGGAGATAACATAGCAGCTGTTCAGTTGTCCTGAAGGAACCAGTTTTGGTCTGACTGTGTGTCAGTTGGACACCCATTTTGCTGTAGTCTGCCTTTCATTGCAGGTATCCATCCAGAAATCTTTGCTGTTTCCCAAAACTGCAGCTGTGAAATTAAATATATTGGTTTCTGGCTTGGCAATGAAGACCCAAAGCAAAAAACAGTGCATATCCTGAGTGTGTCTACAAGTCAAGCAGGTCATAAGGAACATCTCTGTAGCCCAGTAGTGGTATCTCTCAAAGGAGGCACAGCCCTTTAGCACACCTGGGGTCAGTCCCTGAAAGCTTGACCCACTGAGGTGCACTGCAAATGCCTCAGTTACACGGTACTGGAACATTGGAACTACTCGTGCTGTAGCTTTCTGCATTGCACTTGGATCCTTTTTCAGATAATTGTATTTAGGACTTAGAAGAATCTTTATACTGAAGAAAACCTGATACCCAGCATGGCACTTAAGCTTCTCTCCTGGGTACCAAGCATCAAACATAGCCAAACAATCCATGTGAATTTTTTTTTTTTTTCCTTAACAGTAATTAGTGCCAGGTAAGTTCTGGGCAGAAAGTGGACACCTAGCTTAGCTGGAATTCGTGGTCTGGAAACCACTAAGAAAAGCCTTGTTCCCGTGTTCTACCTCCCAAGCCCAACATCACGTGGTCACACTGTCATGCAGTAGCACTGACAGCAGCACAGGAAATAGCTTGGAGAAATGCCCTCATTCTGTTTCATTTGGAACCCATTTGTTCTGAAACTTCCAGTGGCAAAATTATGGTACAGTTTTAATAAGAGTATGTGTCTAAACTCATACTCATGTTTCTTCTGCAAATATGGGTTAGAAGATCTCATTTTTCTCCTCCCACAAATGCACTCACTGCCAACTTCACAAACAATGACCTGTATTCATCCACACTGTAACTCTGTTGACATCACCAGGCTACAACAGAGATAAATTTGGTCCAGCAAGGCAAAGTGCTGTGAAATGGTTGTATTTTTCTCTTTTACACAAGGAAAATGCATCTGGAAACATATCATACTTTCATGCTGTCGCACAGGAATGTCTTCACCATTATCAGGTGATTGATTTTCCTGTAGATTCATGAGAGGTTTTTTTTAAGAGATACTTAAATTGCAAATGTAATACATCATATTTTATTTTCTATTACAATAGAAACAATACATGTTTGTTATTATTCTGCTTACGAACAACATTTTAAAATTAGCAGCATGATTTTCTTTTTTCTTTTTCTTTTTCTTTTTCTTTTTCTTTTTCTTTTTCTTTTTCTTTTTCTTTTTCTTTTTCTTTTTCTTTTTCTTTTTCTTTTTCTTTTTCTTTTTCTTTTTCTTTTTCTTTTTCTTTTTCTTTTTCTTTTTCTTTTTCTTTTTCTTTTTCTTTTTCTTTTTCTTTTTCTTTTTCTTTTTCTTTTTCTTTTTCTTTTTCTTTTTCTTTTTCTTTTTCTTTTTCTTTTTCTTTCTAAAATGTTTTGTGTTTCCAGCCTTTTTTTTTGCTTTTCAGAACATTTGATTTCACTTTCATAGGATCCGTGATCTAAAGATGGAGCATTCAAGAGCGCCTAAGTGTTTCTGGAGACTAGTTGGCATTTTCAAAAGAGACTTGAATTGTTATATTAAAAGGGTTTAGGAACATGGAGTTAAGAAGAGCTCAAAAGTGGTGACTCTCAGTGCAGTTGTGTCATTGTTTAAATGAGAGGGGTGCACACAACCCTTAGTTTGGAACCTGTTTTGTGATCCATGAAGAGGAAGGAGGAATACCGAAGACTAGGATTTGCAGAACATAGCACACTGAACAGAGGTATAATTAAACAACACAAAAGTAAAAGCAGTAAGAAAGATATATCTGAGATTGTGGCTGTAACCCAGCAGAAAAAACAAAACAAAACAAAACAAAAATTACTACATCCTGGAGACAGGTGCCTCTCCAATGAAGATCTAGAGCCAGAAGTTGCCTTTGGATTCAAATGACTAGTGTTTTCCTTTAAATGCAGTTGCTTAAGAATAAAATGTCCTTTATTTAAAGGAATATGACAAAATTTAATATCAAATTACAGTGGAACTGGAGAAAGAGACATTTCCTTAGGATAGATTTTATTTTTTAATTTCAGATTTATAGCAGAATAATCAAAGGAGCTGTTCACAGAATAAAAAGCTGTTGCATAGTCTATCTAACATGAACGAGAAAGCATGTGGCTAATAAAATCAGTTATCTGGATGATCCCAATGAAATCTGAATCACCAGTCCCTGATACTGACATGTTTTTTCCCAGATGTCCTTTTAATATGAAGTGTTGCTTTAAAATGTGTTGCAAGTCTGACATTTCAAATTCACCTAAATTGAAATTACTAAACTACTAATTACAAGTGGGATTTAGAAATTACTGTGTCTCAGGGTTTTGAGTTTTCTTTGGCTTTGGCATAACCAAAGTCAGATTATCTTCCAAAGAAATTGCTATAACAATATTTAAACACTTAAAAGGGACTTAATTCGTTTATACAGCCATCAGACAGTCTTGTCTGTAAGATATCATGCTAATTTTATTACAAGGAATTTCGCTGAAAAATTAATTTAAAAATATAGCATGAGGCTTTAAATTCCTTACCATATTTGAATTTAATGTATTTAATATTTTTAATATTTTTATACAAAATTTAATATCAAATTACCTGCATTCCCCCCCCCCCCCCCAAAAAAAAAAATATCAGGGAGTGGAAGCAGGAAGATTTTGTAGTAAATAAAGAATCATCCAATGAGTTTGGAAGGGAACCAGATCTTTCAACAGTGTCCTGTGACGCTGATTTCCTTCTTCCAGCCTGGTTTAAAAATACCACAAATAAATCTCATGAAGAGGACAGTTCTGTAAGATGGGAATTCAGCCTCTGGTACCAATTCTTCAAAATACCTAGAATACTGGAAAGAAGGGGAAAAAAACTGGCTGCCTCAAAGTGAAGCTATAGTCTCTTTTGGGACAACTGCTCCCTGCCCAGATAACTTTTTGCAACTGTTTGCTTTCTCACATGTGCAGTTGGCTGTGAAGTTCATTTTGTGGCAGGACTGCCCACATTAGTGGCTAGCTATTTTGGGGAGCAAATGAAGCACAGATAGAGCCCATGTCCTCTAGACAATCTGAGCTTCATGAAACTAACCTGTCATATGGTAAATTAAAAACCGAAACGAGGGTGATTGCCTGGTAGGGTACACTTCCTCTTCTCATTTTCAAGTTTGATTTGTAGTGAGAAAAAATATACTGGAAAGATAACTCAAACTTTAGGAGGTTAGGGAGACTAACAAATATCTTTTGTCCATATGTACTGGAGAATATGTTGAGAAGAAGCCCATTATACTCAGGCAAGTAGAAAGTGTAATCACTTAGAATAGAAGAAAATTTGAGGCTGTTTTGAGACACTTCATACTGGTTTCTCTCCAGTGCAAAACAGAGGGGAAAGATCTCTTGAGCTGCTGACAATGTTCTAACACAGCCCAGTAGACCATTTGTCTTCTGTTTTTTTTTCTTTCTTTTACAAGGGCAGATTGCTGACTCACTGGTGAAGATAGGTTTATCACCATAATGGAGGTCCCAAAAGGAGCCAGTAGATTCATACTAGCAATTGTGTGACAGTGAATATTCTCTCTTTGGATGGTAGAATAGCTTTTATTTGAATTGTGTGGTATAAGCAATCAATAGGCTGAGTTGTCTGTCACAGATTTATTTCCTGTCTAGGAAGCCAATCTCAAGTAAATTGTTGGTACCCCTCTACACAGAATCAAATTTGCACATGATATTCAAGTCTATGCATGTAGAACATACTTGGAAAAACTAAATTGTATTCCTTGTTGACAAATTCAGCCTTAAGGTGTACTTTATTCCAACACAAAACCTGTTTAGTGACAAAGGAGTCTTGGTTAGATACCCAAAGTCTATGTCATTTTTCTCCACAAAATGGTTAACTTTCAATGTTTCATACCTTGTGAGATCAACTCTAAGTGCCCTGAGTTGGATGATTTGAAACCTCAATGAACCTTTCAGATGCATGAAAAGGCCACTTATCTCCCTGGCACTTCCTTTATGGACTGGTTCTTCAGGAGTGGGCATGGGTATAAAACTGCCATAAGAAAACAATGCCTAAGAAGACCTTGTGCTCCTAATGGCAGGAAGCCTTCTCTGGCAGATAAGAATTTCAACTTGCATGAAAGGGCCATGCTCTGAAAAAAAGAGGAAATGATGTCTTTTAAGCTGGACAAAATACTACGGAAAACATAAACCTCTTATTTGAGTAATAATCAGCCTTTCGGTAAACTTTCTGTTGCACTTTTTGGCTGGAAAAAAAAATGAAGGTGTTTCCACTTTCAGTGCTTTGCATGCCATCTCAAAGGGATGCTGAGTGATTCAATATACAAATCCCACTGCTACAGAGACAATGAATGCTTGAAAGATAAATCTGCCACCTATCAATACCTTTGAGAAATGTCAGACTTGGAAGGAAAGCTCCAAAGGGAAAAATATTACCCACATGCTGACAGATCAAGCTTTCATTTCCCATCTGCTGATGAGAAATGAGATGAAGGTGATAAATACTTGAGAGATGGTTGTATATTGATCCCCTTCCTGAGGAAAGGAAGATGTCACAGGTGATAGTTCCTTACCTCAGCTTACACTTCCTAGGTTCTGGGAGTGTTAAGCGAGGTTTCCACATGAACTGTACTGTAGTTCTAGAACCTTGTGGCTCTGTGACAAATCCCTCTGTGTGTACACTCAAGGATGGATTTAGATCACCTCTTTCAGTCCTGCAAACCTATCCAAGCCCATGGTGCCAGCTTCTGTACCCCAATCTCTTGTGCAGCTCAACAGCTTCCTGCTTGAGGGACAACTCAGTATGGTGTCTTCTGAAACCCAGGAAAAAGCTTTGGTGTTACCCTGGACTTTTCTGGAAGGTGTATTTCTTTGGTAGTAGCCTGATGTCAATCTCCTCCACAACGTTCCTCTTGGTTTATTTTTCAAACCATTCCAAGCACCTCAGCTGAATGACTTGGGCATTGTCAAATGGCTGCCCTGTCAATAAGCCAGGAGCAAGCATATAAGTAAATTACATTTTTACCAGTCTTGGTTCTGTAAAAATATTTCAATCTTCTGTTTCCTAGCTCAAAATCTGCTCATAAAATTTCTTCATGAAAATTACATTATCATGATTCAGAAAGGAAATATTTATTTAAAAGATATTTCTTATAATGCTCTTAAGCTAGAATAGGCCAAATTTATAATGAAATTGTTAATCAGACTCTATTTTACTACTACATATGGTCCCATTGATTTTAATAGAATTACACGACGTTGTGAAATAAGCTTATTATTCCTAAGGTAAACCTTTAAATTAAAAGTTGATGGAAATGTTGATATGGGCAACTGTTGATTGAATTTGAAAGACATTTCTCTCATTCTGGACTTATTCTTTTCTCTAAGACTTCATATGCTTGCCTATATATATTCTACCTTGCAGAGGAGAAAGAGTATCTCATTAGAAAAATGAAACGTCAGTGTTTTTTGTATTTCTTCTCTTTCCTCTTTATTTGAAACAAATTATTGTTTTAATGGGTTGCTTTTTTTTAAAAAAATTGAAATTACTGTAGAAAGCAAAGTGAAAATGTTTGCCTTGTTGTTTTGAATTCTTTAAAGTTATATTCTTGTCTGCTGTGTTTTATTTATTGTTTGATACATTTAATTTATAGGACCTGAAAGTCTGGATCAAGATAGCAATCCCATTGTGCTGTTTGCTAAATCCTGCTTTCAGTGGAGCAGAGAGTAGATTTCATGGCCCTCCCAATATCTATTTTATGCACAAATGTAAAGAGGTACATTCCACAAGTGTAGGGCTATTCTTATGCACGTGGATGTGAGTGTGTGCGTGCACACTTGCCCTTTCACATGTGCACTTTGCCCTCGCTTTGAGAGTCTGATGTGCAGCGAGAGAATTTTAATCCCATTTATTGACCTTTCTGCGAAGTGAAGGGAAAAAGGGGAGGAGGAAGCATACACACCTGCAATTTATTTCCTTTAAAGAGATGACTTGAAGATGATAGAGCTGAGATAGAAGAAGAATACTGCCCCTTGCCAAGAGCTTTGTTCACAATGCATACAATACATGGCCTGAGAAGCCGGCTGGGAACTGTTGCCACTGGAATGAAGAACAGTATTACTGGGGGTCATGGAGCAGGGAGTGCAATCGATTAGAGGTATAAGTCTTAAGATGGCAGCAGGGAAAATGTTCAGTGACCAAATCAATCTGCTAAATGACCTTTCCTCCAGATGTGTATAACATTATTCTTTTAAAGCTGAATTTGCATTCAGGTGCTTTAGCTTATCTGGTTTTGAAGGCGCTGGAAGCGGAGTGACTGTCTGTGGGAAGATAATTTAGAACAAAGGATACACAAGAACACTTATTTTGCATGAAAAATACTTGCCTGATATTTGAAAATGTAACTACAAGGGAATCCAGAAATAAGATGCAAGAAGCAGAACTGAGCTAATGTTTATTGGTGATAGGTAACTGATTATTATTTAAAGGGCATTCCAAATCCACTGATGTCAGTGGTAGGTTTTCAGAAGAAATTTAACTGGGTCTTTGGTTAACATCATCCGCACTGTGTGGGGATCATTTCAACAATGTCATTGGATGCTATTTAAAGCAGTGGACTCCTAAGTAATTATACTGTTTATGACAAGCCTCATTTATGCCCACTATATAATGACATATTCTGAATTTCTCTTATAAACGTCATGACAGTTTTAGTATGTAAAAATTAAGACTAGGCTATTTTCACTGTGTTAGAAAAAGATGCCTCTTTGGCCTTATTTCCTTCTGTCTTTCCTTTGCTCTGTAGAGAAAAGAAAGTACATATTGCAATATGGTTAAATTTAATCTGTTCACTTATTTTTCACATATTTCTGTATACTGCCATTCAATCCTGCAAAAAAAAAAATCAAACAAAAACAACTCTCTTTTGGTAATGAACTATTTTTCAACAACAGAAATCCTTTCTTCTTCAAATTCTGCTTATGCCATACTGTGACCTGATTCCTACTAGTGTGGAGAAATTCACAGCTCTTTTATGATCTAAAGCATATCTGAATGTAACATTCCAAAGATGAAAGCTGCATGAGCAGCAGCATGGAGTTCCTGGCAGAAATCTCTGTCCTCAATACCCTCTGTCAGGAGAAATGTTTTCAGCTACAAGACCAATTTATGCTCATCACAAGTGAGGAGTGTAAGTGCCTGATCCCAGATGAACTGCAGCATTCACTGCAGAAAGATTCACTGGTCATATTGGTATTGTATATTTATCATCTATAAAAGTTTCAACCACAAAGACAAGTTACAGTGTTGAGCTTCAAATGTTCTTTGATGGATTAGTGCATATAAATGTCTTAATTCTGTAATGATTTTTGATAGAATTAACTCTGCTAAAAGCTATTAAATCAGACTGAGTGAAAAGTAGTATAAAACATACAATACAGTGTTACATCATGGTTTTTGGCATATTGCATGATTTCAAGATCACTTTGCAAGACAGATTTCAATTTCTTTTAAGTCCGACTGTTGAATATATTCTTTGTTATGACAAGAGCACTAAAGCTCATGTCAAAGAAAGATACAAATGTGATGGAAAATGTCAGAAAATATTTCCATTCCTGTACTGGGAAGTATAAAGGTTATACTACAGGATCTGCTGTCCTCAAATTTAAAAATAGTACTTATTGAAATGCCTTGAACTTCCAAATTTGCTTATTTTTTTATCATAAGAATACTTAGACTTGACTAAACTAATCTTTGAATAGTATTTATTGAAAATTTGATAGTTCTGATAATGATGTATTTCCCTCAGTGTGAGTGCCCATAT
Source organism: Phainopepla nitens (assembly GCA_013400175.1). Taxonomy (NCBI): domain Eukaryota; kingdom Metazoa; phylum Chordata; class Aves; order Passeriformes; family Bombycillidae; genus Phainopepla; species Phainopepla nitens. The sequence continues at coordinate 1,022,971 of VXBQ01010752.1, forward strand.
GCAAGAGAAATTTTGTTACTCTTACCTCCTGTTTTGTGGCAACCTACAGCTATGATCTGAGCAGCACAGTAAGTAGCCAATGTAAAAAATTGTCAATATTTTTCTGTCTTTAGCAACTATCCACAGACACTACTCTCATATAACCTCTGCAATCAGCTATAATATACAGCATTAAATCTCCCTGTTGCTGTAGCCAGGAGAGAAAAATGTGCTCAAAGCCTTTTTTTTTTTTTTTTTCCTGAAAGAGCAACACTTCAACAATCAAAGGGTGAAACCAGCTAAAAAGTCACATAGAGCTGCATTTAAAATCATTGGTTTGGGAGTATGGGGTGTGTGTGAGCGGGTTATGTATGGAAGAAATCCCCTTAACTAAAAGCATTAGGAAAATGGAATGAATTTAAAATTCAACAGTTTAATTGGATCCCATGGAATTATCTTAGAACCTACAAACTGGCTTCCAAGCCCTGCTAACTAACTTACCTTCATCAAATTCTTAAAGGCTTTCCTCACATTGTCAAAAGCATTTTAAGCAAGCACAACACTCAGCTGCATACCATGACAAATTTTGCCTGTAGGCTATTAAAATGGCTTTAAACTAGTGAGGCGTGCTCTTAAAAATACGTGTATATATATACTTTGTACATATTTCATCCCAAGCTAGCTCCCTCCTACCAAGCTGCTTTCTTCGTGGATTTTTTAGGGTTTTGGTTTTGTTTTTGTTTTGATTTGTTTTGTTAGGGTTTGTTGGTTTTGTTTTTTGCTTTCAGATTTTTTTTCTTTTAGCCTTTATACCTTTGGAATCTAGCAGGGTTATTAATTAATGAACTTGTGTATTTTGTGTCTTTAGCTACTGAAGAGTGAGGAACTGTCAATCAGCAGGGACCCTCCTGAATTAGGTGAATGCTAACATTTGGCAAGTGTCATCACAGTTGCTTGCCCATGCCCTTGTAATGCTCTAAGCCAGTGACCCTTCTCTCTTTGTCACACATTTCAGGTAGCACTCAGAGCTCATTGTGTGCAACTGAGGTCAACTGCCAACCAACCAAGTGCTCTGTCCTGCTCACACAAAGCTTTCCCTGAAGGCAAGAGAAAAGAATAATAAAAGGGGGAAATGGCCTGCTGAGCAAAGACTCTGAGTCTTTTATAACAGGAGGTCGTTTTTGATTATAGGAAGGAACCTTCAGTGGCCATGGAAACCAAAATGCCACACAAAAGCCAGAGGGTGCTTGGGAGGTAAACAAGATAGATGAAAGGTGATGGTGCTTTTAATCTCCACAATCAATGTGTTTAGGTGGGTGACTTTAATTTAATCCATGTCTGATTAACCCACTCCCTTTGTTTACACTATTATAGAAGTTTTTCTCCTATAAAAATTTTAAACAAATGTTAAAAGATTCCAGGAGAGGGCTGGTCGCCACAGTGTTTTTATCCTATTCACCCCACTGATGTAATCATGGATGTTCTCATTATCCACATAAATGCCTAATCCTTCTTATTCCTGCTAAGCTTATCCTCAGTGCTATATTTTTGAATGAGAGAGTGAAAGTTCTTATACAAATACAAATTCTTGGGTCTTTCTCTTTTAGACACCTAGCAGGATGAAACAACTGGAAACAATGTCACTCAGTAAGGAAACCTTTTCCATCAAGAAGCCTTGGATCAGTTTTGCGAAACTGGTTTTGATTTGGGTGAGTTATGAGTCCTTGAAAGCCGCCCATCGTATGAGCTTAGACATTTTTAAATAGCAGCAGAGGTTTTAATGACAGCTGAACGTTCGGAAGGAAGTTGTGCCGTGCATGCGTGCGCGGCTAATTTACCTACTTACTGAAAAATATACTCAGGGGTAGTGCTCCGAATGAACCCTGCCACATTCAGTTTGGCTTGGCTTACACGACTGAAAACTCTCTCCGACGGCTGTGCAAAGTTTTCCACAATAATGAGCATTTTATGGATGAGATTTTCAAAAAGCCAGTCCTCCTTTAGGAGAACGGATCCCATTCAGACAGGAAAGGGAAGGGAATTTAAAAAAAAAGGCCTAGAGGAATTTATGTTCCTACATCCCATGGGGTTAAGGGGTACATTCAGTAAAGACAGCTATTTAAGGAATTATCTGAGATTCAGTGTCATTAGAGAATGAGCTTTAAAACCTCTCTGAATCTTGTCTTGGTTTCTGAATGAAAATAAAATGATCACTCGTTGGGTTAGACTTCCTAAACAGTCTGGAGTAAGGGATAGATGTTTCAAAATAGCATTTGCAGGAAGAAATGTCTAAGCTCACTGACTTCAAGTTATTGTATCCCTTTCTATAGTTAAGATGTCTTTGCCATGGTATTCAACAGCTGCCTGTATCCAGCCAAACACTAGGTCCTTTCTTGAGAGCAGCTGCCTATTTCAAGTCTAGCCAAAAAAGTAAAAGCAGAGCTTTAATCTGTCCTCTCGCAATAGAGGCAGAGGAGGCACTGCAAGTGATGCTGCCCATTCTCTCTGTAATGAACCAGCAGTAGGAGTGCTTGGGAGCAAGCAACCTGGGCACCATGCCTTCCTCAATGCTGGGGTGATTGAACCTTTTTTCTGCGCCCAGGCAAGCAGGTCAAGCCTGAGTAGGAGGACATTTCTGGAGCTGGGATGCTCCTCAAAAAAAAACCACCCAGGATGATTGAGGCCCAGAAAGAAAACAAAAAACACCCATGAGCTCCTAATTCTGTAATCCTGTCAAAAAGAGATGGTCTGTCTGAGGACATACTGCTTAGGTGAAACAGGGAACAATGTATCTGGGTGTCGCAGCTGTAGAGTTTGACACTCTCTCAGGAAAAAACACTGCTGCTGTTAGTTGCCTTCTGCTAACAGTGAGCACTTACACGCCTATTGAAGCATTCAAATTCTGATCTTCTGTTGAGTCTGGATATTACTTCTTCCTCCACAGCTCCCTGGTGAGGTCTCTTTCCACTAAACTCTGAGATGTTCTGACACAGCCATCAGAAAGAGCCTGAGACAGAGTTTTCTAAGCAAAGTGAGAAACATTTTGCTTTTCATTGAATCCAAGGCTATTTCTTATTGAAAAGACTGTATCCAAGAAGCTTACATGTTCTAAATTAGTGTAATTATCTCTCTCACTCAACTGACAATTAATTCCTTTCTATAGAATAGAACAGCATAAACAGGCATGAAGTGAAGGGGGCCTACACAAGCATCTCTTGGCAACTTTCCCCCTGACGATAGAAATTTTGTTCATCTGTGTGAGATGAACTTGATCGTGGATCAGGGATACAATCAATTCCTCTTTATTCTCTTCTACTTTGATTAACCACAGTGAGAGATTACCTTCTGGAGCTCCTTGTGAACAAATCTCCACCATACAGCTGTGCAGTGCCAGGAGTTTGGATACTATATATAAAATCATATTGAAAAATGACAACAAATGGGGCCTTCAAGGTGACAAATCAGCAATTATAGACTGGAGGTGCTTTCAGGATTAGCTATCAAATGACCAATTGTTATTCAGGGTCTTTGCTAGGAATAAATTTTACAACTTATATTCATGAATCTTTCAATGACTGAAGCTTTTCAGCACTTTCAAAAGGCCCAATAATAAATTATTTTGTATCTAATATTTTGAACGGTTCAAGGCCACTCTTGTTGGGACAAGAATTGGTCTTGCGCATGTAAAACCTGTATGAATGCAGTAGAAGCAAAAATCTTTCCTTCCTCCTTTCCTCCTTTTATCAGCATAAAGGTTGCGTAGAGCTGCAATGATCCATGCTATGAGGATTCAAATTTGAATCAAACTTGCATATAAATCACACAAGTTGGTAGGCATCTTTCAAGGAGTAGTAACCTCTGGTAAATATATATTTTGGCTTAACTATACTCAGGAAAAGTTTTTCGAAATTCTCTTCAGCGAGCAAAATTTGGGTTGGTCACCTAACCAACTCAAGGATTATTTTTGACCTTTAATTATATTCTGTCACACTGAAGCACTCACAGCACCATTCTCACAAGGGAGCACAAAATAACTTGCTAATGCTGCAATCCTTCCCTAATTTTGCTCAAGTAAAACTCAGCTTAGTATGCTAGTCTATTTAATAAGGACCTTGTGATCGGTAATACCAGTTGCATTTGTAGAATTCAGGCTTCTGACAAAGTTCACTGAGTCAAAGAGCTGGTGAAATATTTCTCAGATAACTGCATGGCAGTGGGATAGAAAAGGAAAGAAAAGGAAAGAAAGACGTTTTTCCAGGATTTTGGCACTTTTTAAAGGGCCTTCCACTCATCAGCCAGATGATTACATTCTGATTTTCACACTGAAATTTTGTTTGGTCTCTTTAGGAAGATAAAGAATGAACAGAAAAATCAAAGAAAGTAAGTGGTGGAAATACATCCTATAATGGGAGCTCTATTACTCTTTACTCTGCAAAGATAAAGCAATATAATATGTCCTTTAGACAGCAGATCATAGAACTATTCAAGAAACAGAGGATAATGACTGGATGGAAGGGGAAAGATTTTTTTACTGACTTGAAGAGAATGTCAACAATATCAAGTCTGAAGACTGAGAACATTGCTATGAGGATGAGGAACCAAAGAGGAAGGTGATAAGGTGATATTTAAGATTTTGCCTGTGGACCTGGACTTTTGGGCTATTCATGACTGTTTGCAGCTGTTTCCACTTGTCTCCTCTGACAGCTTTAGCAACAACATTCGACCTCTCCACATTCAATAATTTGAACACCTCAGAATGAATGCATTATTTATCACATACTACACTTTGCTGAATGAGCCCCTAAGTTGCAGTGGGATAAACCTAGAATTCTGAAAAAGACCATTTCTCTCTTTACTGTAAGATTGGGTTGTGACAGGCACAGCATCTGTATCCAGACAAATTGCTAAGGTCCTAGAAATAACAATCATGCTGCTTTCTGCCCAATAAAAGAAACATTATATGGCCAAATTAGACAACCCAGTGACCACCATGAAATCTGTTGAAGCTTTTCCTTAGAGTTGATGTGGATACTTAGCCAAACCTCTTTGGCTGTGCAATTGAGCTTTATCATACTCTTCTTCCAGTTAAAATTATAAATACCCTTATATTTATGGTAGTGCAACACCACCTACTAGGAGGCAAGGGTAAGAAAGCTGGCTCTTTTAAAAATTAATGAGCCTTGGAAGGAAATGAAGCTGAGAGAGTATGAAAGCATATGAATTTCTCCTATACAGAAGAACTAGCATTCATTAAGCTGTAACTCTACACTGTTCAACGCTCCAGTCCACTTCAGCAGTAGACTAGTATGAGTAAGGACTGTAGAGTTCAGGGTATGTGTTTTTCTATTGCATGGAAAAATATATTACTGCATCTTGTGGATAACAAGATTAGCAAAGACATTTGCTTTGTCACAGAGACATGTGCCTACCTGTACATTAGATGTAATAAAATTGATTAATGCAAAAAATAGGAGGCTCACATCCAATGTTAAATTTGAGGCCCTTTGCAATGGCAGCAACTGTAAACTTAATCCTATTTTTACACTGTCAGATGATGGGAATTGCATAATTGTGTATGTTAAAAATGGCAATCTGAGGGTTTTAGTACTAGTTAATATTAGAACTTAGAAGAGATGAAAATGAATGTTCTTAAAAATAATTCTATTAGGCAAGATACTTTTAAATTGTTCTTTTGTTTCTTTTTTATCGAAAAGTATTAAAAATGTAACCCTTTAAAGCTATCTTTTATGTGTAAGGAAGTGGAGATTGTTGGAAGCACATAGATTGGATTATTCACAGATTTTTTCCCAGCTATGATCTCATAATTTTGAATTTATATATGAAGGGGGTTACTTATTCTTTCTCATCTACCAAGAAATAATCTCAAAGAACTCATGTTACAGGTCAGAAAGCCAAAGAAGGGCATATTGACCTGGATTCCTCTTGTTCTGTACATTTCAGGCTTTTTCTCATATTGTCTTCTACTGAGGGTCGTTTCTACACAAAACTTTTCTACCAATATGTCTGTATCAAATGAAAGTTCACAGTTATTAAACACACTGTATTCATAGTTATGCAGCTTTGAATGTTATTCCTTAATGGCATCTTGGAATAAGCTATTCAAAGGCAACACAGACCATAGAGAAATGACTGTGCCTATGCTAATGAACCATTATACCTTCATCATCGAGTGTAAATAGAGAAATACAGCCTTACAACTCTGAAAGGAAATTGCTGTCAGATATGATGGATTGTATTTCCTAGCTCTATGGTTGGTAAATTTATATTTAGTCTTCATTTGATTACTGGTCACTATATTGTGTTTATTGCCTAATAAGTCACTGAGGAGTGATCAAATAATTTTCATGAAGACACCAATTCAGCATTAGAAATTAAGACTTTGAGGAGACACAGTTTCTTTGACTTTGAAAAAGTGGCAATACAAAGGGTGAACTACCAAAAATGGGGAAGATTAAATCTGTATTCTTTCCAGATAGCCACTGTTGTCATTTTTAAAGAACATTATTAGATGCAAGTAGAGTTGATCTGATGGAATCCAGTATTTGAACTGTTCTGCTTTTCTCAAGAGTATGTGCAGGATGTGTAGACCCAAAATCAGAATAATGTTCAAGTGCTAGTCACAAGAGGGAGCTCAGTGCTTCAGAGCTATAATAGAAATAGATCCAGACTGAGCAGCAAAATTTGAATTGTTTGTAAAAGGATACAGGGTTGGTAAATTAATAGCAATTTTCAGTGCTTTTACTGATTTACTTCAACTTGGATTTATCCTAGAACATTAATCATTGGCATTAAAAAAGAAGAGTATTTCACACTCATATAATATATAGCTCACTTTCTCTGGCTTTCATCTCTCTAGTTTCTCATATTTCTATTTCTTTATCAAAAGTAAGGTTAAAATGGAATGGAACCTGACAGTTTATAATGGCATTTTAAGGCCAAAAAAACCCCCAAACTAGTAATATTTTATTTACTCTATTAGTCTTAGGAATGGACTGGATACAAACTTATTATCATGGATAAAAACATTCAGAATGATAAGTTTGAAATATTATAATATTTGAAATTATATGAAGATAAAATGTAGACATATCCAAAAGGTATCTTTCAAAAAATCCCTGTTGCACAGCTAAGTTATGCTGGTTTGATAACCACACATTGTAGTTGAACTACAGAACATCACAGCTGGGGGCACAGTGTTGATTTGCACCCAAATGGGCACTTACACCAACAGCCCAGGAAGCAGAGAGTAGATGAGCTACCTGGTTATTTAGGAAATTAACGTACTTACCTGGAATATTTTTGTTTTAAAAATGCCATTTTTTAACTGAGGCACCATAGATGGATAAAATTGTGACCAGGTAATCCCAAAAGTAAGGGTATTAAAGCTAGAAATTGTGACAATTTGCATGAAATTTTCAAGAAATCCAAAATTATTTTAATCTTTGAAGGTGAACAATTCTTAAATTATGTTAATTCCCCCTCACAAGTTATATGATGCAAAAAAGTATGATTTGTGCACTCCACAGTTTGTTGTTCCAGATTAAACTAGGCCTATTCTTTAACAATGGCTGATTTCTTATTTGCCTCACCCACTCCTGGTGTTGCCTGGGTGATGCAGTTGTTCAGATGTTGTGGGCTTCTTCAAGTGTTTACTTATCAGCAGTGCAAAGCCTGTGGAAAGGACTGGTTTGCTGAATTGGATTTACCACAGTTGTTCTTCCCTAGAACAGTGGAAAGTAACTGCCATGGAAGTATTCCTCCTTCTTGCTGTAGATTCCCTTATCTCCATGTGTCTTTACCTACATTATCTTTGACTGTCACTCCCTTTCTCATGCTCTGCAGTTTCTGGCTTGTTTCCCACTCCTTCTTGCAAAACCTCATCTTTTCTTGGCCATCTGCTTTGAAAACGTCTGGTGAAGCGGGTAATTTGAAAAGTAGAGCCTGCACATATCTCACCAGAAAAAGATTTGTCATGGTTGCAAAACAGACGCTGAAGAAAATAACCTCTGCTACACCCTTTCTAGGAAGTTCTGGATCCTGTGGCAGTTATAGTGCTTAAATCAAATTTAGGTCTAAAAGGTACACTTTCAGACTATAGTCATGGACTTCATGACAAAAGTACTTGTTAAAATTCCATACTCTGTGTTATGCAGTTGTACAACATAAATCAGCCTAATGATCCCTTCTGGCCTTACAAAGTTTTGCTCTTTTAATTTAAAAGGGCCACTGTGTCCCTTTGGTGAGCACCAAATCAAGTACTAGGGTGTTACTAAGGTAATTTATTGGGAAAAACCCCTAAACATTAAATATAATAGCATATTTCTTAAAACGTATATTTTAAATCCATCACTTTATGAATTAAGTTTATTTTTAAATTTTAAAAAGTTGTTTTCTAAAGAGAAAGAACAATTTTGGGTAGCATAAGTTGGTGCTTGAAAATAGTTGAATCCTTGAATTAAAAAAACTCCAACCTCAGTCTTGAGTGCTATCAATGATTCTATGATAGACTTGCACTAAGTGTGATTCAGAATTTATATTTCCATGTATAAATAATGGATAGATCAATTATAAAGAAAAAAAGATGATTAAAATTTTCCTCTTTTATTTTCTTTGTCAGAAGACACAATGATAAGCAACTTGCTTTTTTTTTTTTTTTAATATATAAATCTAAGTACCTTTTATCCATTAAAAGTTTTCTCCAACAGTTTTTGGCCAGACTCTGTGAATGTCTGCCTTTAGAACTATTTCCCCCCTTGTTACCCAAAAAAGCAAGGTGTGCATTATGACATTGTCTGAATAGTCTTTCATTTCTGTTTATCAGCCCCTCTAAAACTGTAAAAAATATTGGCCACTTTTTGATATAATCCTATGAGTTTAATCAGCAGTAACTAATTACTTGTTTGGGAAGGAGAGCCTGTTAGAGTTCCATTTATGGAGAATGTACAGACAGATCTCTTTTCTTTCCCTTATGGATATGCAAAAGTCAAGATGCAACTACTCTCTGACTGAGAAGCACTTGCTTCAATAACCAGACATCCAACACAAACATGGTTCTGCCATAACAAGTGATGCCTCTTCCTTTCCTGCAGGTCTGAAAGTGGAGGATTTGCAAAGTAAATAGGGATATTCCAGTGAATGGAACACAAGACACAAAACTGTAGGAAACTAGGCTTCACTGGTTGCTGTTTTCAGTAGCAAAAACAATTCACAAAACAGAGGAGGTACTTGCTCATATGGCCATTAATTAAGTTCAAAAGAGGCTGAGTATATTACCTTGAGAACAAAATTGGGAAAATTCTTTTTTTAACCATCTAGTTGCTCTTGCAATCAAGGCAAGAGAGCAAGCTATAAATTAGCCAAGGTAAATTTGAGATAATTTCAATACCCCTTACAGGCAATGCCTTGGGAGCCAGGATCTGATGGCTGTGAGACTCCTCAGCCACACTTTCCTCCCAGAGACATCTCTTCCGTGGAGGCTTCTAGCTGTATTCCACAGCTCTTTCCTGAGGAAACCTGAGGAGGCACAGATGGTCCAATTCTACAGCTGTAAAGGCACTAAGAACATCAAAGTCAAGATTTCATTTCCCTCCAGCACAGCAGGTTTTAAAACAACAACAACAACAAAAACCTCCTAAACTGTCTATAGCTCAGGAAGTAATCCCAGCACAAATTGGCAAGAACTCAGATAACTTCAAATTGGAAAATGTGCAATTAATTTGCTAAATGCAAGGTGACATGTCTGAGAAGATGGTCTGTATTGGAAATCAAGGACAGTTGATTAAAAATTGTGCTCTCTACTAAGAAGGAAATAGTCATCCTTAATCTATGATTTAGAGCATGATTTTATTGTACTCTCATTCAAGTATGCAATGCCTGATTGAAAAGGAAGCAAATCTAATTAATTAATATTGGCCTCTCATTATCGTGCATCTGCCCTGCACTTCCTGAATGACAATCCTAAACATCAGAAAAAGACAGATCTCTTTATAATCAAGGATCCTATAATAAACAACAAAATAATTTTTAAAAAAATATATCCACGACTCCCCAAGCCGTATCCTATTGCTAAGAATAATCCAAGGGCATTTCAGCCGCCCCGTCAAACAGACAGGCCTTACATCGCACTCCGAGTTTCGCCAAACCGGGGCCCTGGCCCAGGGCCAAGGGAAGCAGAATTCAGCGGCGTGAGCCCTCCGCTGAGAACACCCTACCGCCGCACCCCCCCGCCCGGGGCACCGCACATTCATTTTATGTGTAGCGCTCCTGTGCCTCACAACTGCTATGTCTGATATTTTCTTTATGACTTCAGCTTATTTGAAGATTTGGCTGCAAGACGTATTTTCACACAGTGCTCAATACAAAGTCTCAAACTCGAGCTCAGTAATGCAGTCTGCAAAATTGAAAGGAGCTAACTTTATCTCTAGATATAAATAACAGTGGAAAGACATAGGGTTCTACTCCTATGCAGTTTCGATAATTTGTGGCATGTGTGATGACACCAAAAAATGTTATACCAAAAGTACGTGTAACTTTAGCTGTCAGTTGGGTGAAATTTCTTCACAGATACCTGACAGAAACACGGAGAAGTCAAAGAAGTAATACTAAATCACTGGTAGCAGACAACAACCACAAACACTCACCACCACCTTTGTACTCTATACTATAGACTGGCATTCCAACCTTTCTTACCCTTCTATTTCCCTCTTGAAAGCTACCAATGACGAGTATATGGGTTTTTATGGACCTTTGTGCCTAAAGGACAGAGTTGGAGTTGGGGAGGTGAGGAGAGTGGTAGAGAGGGGAGATAAGAGGAGGGGAAGGGAGGGGAGGAAAAGAAAAAATGTTGGACTTGTAAGCAGAGTCACAAGTGCATGAACTGCAGGTACAGCATCACAGAATCACAGAGTCACAGAAGTTTCTGCACTGCAAGAGACCCACAAGAATTTTTGAGTCCAGCTCCTAGAACTGCACAGGATGATCCCCATGTGCCTGAGGGTATTGTCCAAAAACTTCTTTAACTCAGAGAGGCTTCATGCTCCTTGTGGAGCTCATCCCAGTACTCAACAACCTCTGGGTGAAGAACCTTGTTTCTAATACCCAATCTAAAACCCTAAACCTCCCTGACACAACTTCAGGCCATTCCCTCTGGTCCTGTCGCTGGTAACAAGAGAGAAGAGATTAGTGTCTGTCCCTCCTCATCCCTTCACAAGGAAGTTTTCTATGGTCTTTTTAAAATTCAGGATTGGTGAATGGAAGAAGGGATATCTTCCAGCCAGATATGGATATCCCTTTTCTTTTTCTTTGGATTTCCAGACTGCGTTTTGTATTGTATTCTAAAAGTTATATTCCAGTTTTTGAAAAACAAAATAAAAGTCAGCCTGCTGACAAATATGTTGTTGCAGATGTTTATCTTCCCAATTGTTGATGAAAACCCTTTCCAATTTGTTTATAGACTTCTATCAGAAATTTTTTTTCATAAATACAAAACACTTGTTTCAACAGATTTTCTCTCAGTGTTTCAAAAGGCTGAATAACATTGAACGAACAAAAATAGAGATGTTGTCTGTTATGGAACAAAATCTCTAAGCCATTAAGAGACTGTTGTGGCTGGATTCTTCTCTGTCCATGCTATTAGGATTTAGGGGTTAAAAAGAAAAACTATATTTATATTTCTCCACAGAAAAATATGCCAGTGATCTGACCTCAATCAATGAACTCTTAAGATGCAGCACAGGTGCTAGAGATGGCTGAGACAGTTGGAGAAACTTATTGATTATTTTTATTGTACATTTCACACTGTCACTTTGATTAATCCAAAACACCTAACTCTTTCCAGCAGCTGGAAAAGAGGTTGATTTTTATCTCATCCTTGGCATTCTTGTCAAGTGACAAACTATAAAATTTTTGCCTGCAAGCTCAAATTGAAAAAAGGTCAGACAGAATCAATATTTTTTCACACACTAAAACTTTAAAAAACTATCCAACTGGATATTTTCAGGTCTGCTGTTAATAGTGAGTGAGTTCCATGGATGATACAATGATTTGCCAAAATACTTAAGCATATGTTTGATTTTAAACCCTGAATAATCCCATTTGCAACAGAATTTAAGCAGGCACGCCAAACTAAGGATGGAGTTGGACACAGATAGCAGTACTCCCACACCCCTCAATCATCACTTCTAGGAGTTTTGCTATTTGGATGCAGGTGGCTCAACTATTTTGCAGGAATTTAGGTTTGGCAAGGATTTACCTGGAGGCCAGGATAGAAATGCATGAAAAAATTAACCAAATCATAAGATGAAGAAACAATAAAAATCTATTATGGAAAATAGGCAGGAAAAAAAGATGGTATTTGTGAGCTTTGGGATTTATTTGTGCCTTAAGTTGCTTCAAGACCATCATGCTTACAAAGAAGTCTGTTATTAATATTTCCTGTGATATTTCACAGCCAAGTTATGATAATAATTTTATATTTGTCCAAGTGCATAGGAACTTCTAACTGCATTCAAAAGGAGCAGTCTGGAGAAAAAATAGTTATCTGAACATACAATGGTATCAGTGAAAAATCCTGCTGGTCTCTTATTTCTCATGTCCAGCAGCAAGAGTAGGTCTAAATATAGTCACCACAGAGGCTGAATGCCTCATTTCTCTAATGCTATCATTCTTTTGGCATTACAGCCAAGTTAAAAATTGTAAATACCTTTATTGCCATGAAAATCTAGACATTGTTTGAATGTATATTTGTATTTTTTATAGTTCACCTCTCAAAATGGTCAAACATGGAGTTCCATCTTTAGTGTGTATGGATATAATATCTCAATATTGGAAAGTAGCAATGCAATAACAATAGCTCTAATACCAACTTCAGTCTTGCAAGTTATTTTATGTGTAAAATGAAGGGACACTTAAAATTACCTTGAGTGTGGCTTTAAAGGCGTAATTAACTCAGAATTGGTATTGTCCAGTTACATAAGATAACAACTGGTTTTGTAATGGTGTCTTAAATTCTGGAGCTTTTAAATTCTCTAATCACAATTGTGGGTGAATCTATCCCTGAAGATTTCTGTGTCACTTGTCACTAAGCATTCTTCCCTTGCCTTCACAATGGTGAAAAAAACCTGATCAGTCTGGGTTCATCATGCTAAAGGATGTTTGCTGAAAATTCCTCACATGCGATCAGTGCAGGTTGGTGAGTGCCAGATTTTGCTAGCAAACTCTATCTACTAATTTTACCACCAAAGCTGAAACTGACAGAGATCCCTTTCCCTGATGGCACCACTGACAGAATCTTTGTCAAATCTGGAATGTGCAAACAAGTTTAAAGATAAGAAGAACTGACTTAAACAACTGTGCAAAAAACTTAAAATGTGTTGCCAAATAATCAGTACTTTGGTTTTGAAAAAAACTGGCATAAAGTTTCTTGTCTGGTTGTTGTGTTATTATAGGAAACTTGCTCTCATATAAATAGTCTTAAAAATATTTGTATTTCATATTGATAGCATCCTGATATAGCTGGATTTGAAGGCTCAAACTTTACTTTCCAAGTCACAGAAACAACAGGAGGTAATGTTTTTATCAATTCTGTTTTGGCACATGGTAAGGAGATAATGGAATTCTAACTGCAACAGATATCTTTGAATCCAGATATGATTTATTTTAAATTAAGCATGAGAGTAAACACAGACTAGACAGTCTCTGTTTCAGAAAAATGTAGGTCTGGAGAACCTTATGAAAATTATTCCCTAAAATTTAGTGAAAGCAAAGTTACATGTGAGTTCTCAATGGAGAGAACAGGATTTAGAGTGAACAAAAAATGAATGTGACAGAAAGAGAATAGTTCTTTGTGTTATCCAGAAGCAGTGACATTGGCATTATGGGCAATAAATTATGATAAATTTGGTAAATTAAGAAATACATATAGCAATTAAGATTAATGCAGAAAAGATATAGGCAAAACCAAGTGTTCAGCAGAGGTTCAGGCAGTCTTCATCTCATGCTGCTGAAGTTAATCTACGCACTTGCAAGATCTTGGGGGTAGGACTAATGACAGGTCGGATGTGTGAATTCATCAAGTGGTGAAGCAGCTCAATAAACTTAAAGCACAGACAGGTCATGGAATCTTAGAACTGTAGAGTTGTTTGGGTAAGACCAAGTCCAACCATTAACCCAACACTGCAAAGTCCACCACTAAACCGTATCCCCAAGTGCCACATCTATGCATCTTTCAGATACCTACAGGGATGGTGACTCCACTGGTCAGTCTCTTTCAGTGTCTGATACGTCTTTCTGTGAAGAAATTTTTCCTGATTGAAATCGCCTCTGACACAGTGGCTCTGAGGCTACTCCTTCTCATCCCGTCACTTGTTCCAGGGGGAAGAGACTGCCCCCCACCTGGCTACGGCTTCCTTCCAGGAGCATCCTTTCCTTCAGGCTAAACAACCTCAGCTCTCTCAGCTGCTCCTCATAAGACTTGTGTTCTAGACCCTTCATCAGCTTTGCTGCACTTCTCTGGACCTGCTCCAGCACCTCAATGTTCTTCCTGGATTCGGGGACCCAGAACTGGACATGGATATAAAACAGAAACGGCCCCCATACTGAGCTCTGGGCAGCAATACTTGTGCCCACCCTCCAACTAGATGTTATTCCAGTCCTCCTCAACTGTCTTTAAGCTGCTGCATTGCAAGGAGTGATGAATCCACTTTAAACTCCCCAGACTTGTGACAGAGAATAAGATTACCCAGGAGCAAATGACTCCTTAGACATCCAGTGAGGATAAGTGGACTGTCTGAAGTTCTAATCTTTGCTTTTATTGTGTTTTGGTCAATGATATCTTAATGAATACTGAACATACATGGTGTAGATAAAGAGAATCTAAAATATTTTTCTTTTCTGAAAGCACTGTGCTCATCGCTAAATAAGAGAATCAGCTTTCTTCTTGCTTATTTTCCCAATGGCCCCATTTTGCTCTGCAGAGTGGAAAACTTTCAGCTTAAGGCTCTGTGGTGGTGAAGGTATTTTCCAAGGAGGTGGGAGCTGAGGACTGTTTTTTACTGCAAATGAAGGAAAAGGTCTTACACATCTGGTTCTCTAACTGCTAAATAACTCTGCAGAAGTCTGAGCACAACTTGTTCCTCTACCGATGTGCTTTAAAAGAAACTTTCCAGATGCATAATAAGGAGAACCTCATTCTTACTGCCAAGTCTGGAAGATTTCAAGCTGCAAATCCCAGGTGCACGTAGGTTTTTATCTCAATTGTAAAAAGGTCTTTCAATGAATATGAGAGAGACATGATTCAAACATGCTTCATTCCTATGTAGAGCTATTACTTGGCTTAAGGCTTCCTTAAAGGTATAGGCAGCTCTCAAGTGTAGAGTTTAATACAGGTGAGAACCTAACTCAGAATTATGAATGCTGTTCTCACTGAACTCCAGGTTCTGTTATGCTTAGCTGGATATTGCCTATGTACTTCTGGAAAGTGTTATACAAAGACCAAAACAAAGTAAACTTTTCATCATTGTATGCCTGTCACTCCACTTTCTCTGTGAGCAGGCTGCCCTTCTTGCCTTTTGCACATGTCTTTCAGACACTTGAGAATAAAAATAACCTGTTATATTTTACTGCACCTTAGTCCTCTTGGATTGCTCTTTTTCAGAAAGCAATTGCACTTTCTCTTTAGGTAGGATTGCAAGGAGAAGGCCAGTCTATGTGATCCCTTTCTCAATACTTTTGAAATTGTCAATATTCCTGGCTGTTAGAGAATATTAAGGATTTGATCCCTTAAAATTAAACTCTCATAAGTTGTACTGTCAGATACAGCCCAAACCAGTAGGCAATTTTAAACATACAGATTTAGTCCCATAATTTAAAACTTAACTGAAAAATGTATTATGATATTCTTGTGAGAAAAAAAAATACAAGGGGAAATGAATCCCATTTACATGTTAGGTGAAAAGCTGATTTGGAGTTTATATAGTGAGAAAATGCTTTTTTTTTCTGCTTCTTTTTTTTTTCCTTTGCTATTATACTACTACTCATATTTTTGTCTTGTGCTTTAATGACCTTCTTTCAAAAAATCTTATGAATGGAAAAACACAAGCTGAGTATTTTTTGACATTTTACAGTGCATCCCAGCAGGTGTATGCTTGCCATCTTTTAAAATCAAGAATGAGCAACTTCTCTAACTATATCTCTGAAAAGTGGATAATCTTCTCACAGATCACACATGAAAGTACAGATTTTTATGTGTAAAGGAACAGGTTGATTATCTTTTTATTCCATTGAATTCTACAGATTTTACCAGATTTACAAAGATAAAAAGTTGAAATAACACAGTGTTAAATCCAGCACATTAAAAACTATAAGTATGTCTAGTACAGTATTCATCCAAATATCTCTACAGTTACATTCTTCTACTCCCTGCCAGACACTTTGTTTTTGTCTGCCTTTAATTTGGAAGCTTTTGGGGAAAGAAAATATCACTATTTCTTTTTGTATGTTTGCATAAAACTTCCCTCTTTACTGCAAGATAAATAATGAATAAAGTTTACTCATGCTGTTTGAACAAGTTTGAGGAGACTTGCAAGAAGTGACCTGACAATGCAGACTAAATAGTTTGATCAGTCAAAGCATATTCCCAACAATAGAATCAGGTTGATTCCCAGGAGTCATATGCCACTGAAGGCTTTGTGATTTTGCATTATCTGTTGGAAATTGATTGAAGGGCATCCCTTGAGCTTTATTCTTTTTCCTAATTGCCTGTGATGTATTTTTTAGGAAAGCTGACAGCTTTGGAAGGGTTTGAGTTGCTCTGTTACCATATCTGGTTTCTCATCTTGTGGCATAGACTGATTGGAAATCCAGGGATAGAGGGCTTTTGTGTAACTTTCAGACAGATTTAATTATTAGTAATTGCATAGCAAAACAAACAAAAATACTTTCAAGCAGTGCTTTTTGTCATACTGCTGCCCCCAAAAAAAATGCAAGCATAAGCTTCTGAGAGAAAAAGAGAGGCTGAGAAGGAATCAGAGCTACCTCCTTGCAGTAAAAATGGATTCTCTGGAGGGGTCCCATGGAGAAAAACACCTGATATGTGAGGGACATCTACATTTGAACTTGTCACCTGAATCCTCTTTAACGTTTGGGAGGGGAAAAGAACAATCTCACTCTAATACAAGCCGTTAAATTATGTGAAATTATTTATTCTTTAGGAGTATGTACTTTTTGGCTATTAAAGCTATGTGGCGGCATTAGCTCAAGTAAAGGCATCTGCACTGATAAACTGTACGTCTAAGTCAGGTATATTCTTCTTTGATGGTTTTGTGTCTAATGGTAAATTAAGTAATGCCAAGGAATGGACCTAGCTACTGGAATTCAGTCATCTGTAATATTATAATTTAAACAGCCTATAGTGTGATTTTGGTCCATTCCACTTAGGACTACACCAAACAATTTCTTGGCATAGTTTGGGAGCAGACACAGTCATTCCTAGGAGAAAATGGAATTTGAAGGTAAAAGATTTTAGAAATACAAATGGAAAAAACTCTACAAGTGATGTTTAATTTTCTGCTGTAGATGTATCTGGAACATCTAAATTTGAGAGTAATGGTAGGGGACAGTAGGCCTTCATAATGCAATATATCACATATTTTTATCAATTTTTTGACTGAAGCATTGTAGTTTATCTGGTAATGGCAAATATGTAGACTAATGAAATAAGGATGAGAACTCTTAGAGGATTTCCACAGTACACAGTGAGAATCATGGTGAAACATCTTCCTGAATAATGTCGATACACTGGAAAAAACATAATATGGCCTGCTGTATCTGTGAATGCATGAATTGCTCCAGCACAGCTTGTGCATGAGGGTCCTGATGTAAGAAAATTGTAAGAACAATAAACATATTTTTTTGGTGCAGTCAATTTACTATACTCTATCTGCCTCTTTTCCTTGTCCAAATAATAATATAGAAAATTCATGAGCCCTGTGGGATATATTTTAATTAAACAGCTACCATAACATCCATCCTCTACTATGAAAAGTTGTTTGACTTCATAGACTTTAATGACAGCTTATCAATCCCATTATAAAAAACAGTATTTTTGACTAGGCTAAAAGTTTTTTCCTTATATAATCAAGACTTTCATATGTAATATGCAATTATATGCTTGGAAGCTAAATACATATGTAGACTTTGCATTACTCTGTACCAGCACAGAGTAATCACACAGGTCCCCTCTCTATTCCAGATTTTTATATTTGTGCTATTATCAACAAAGTGAATAACATACTAAATGTTTTTTGAAAGACAGAATGTCTAATAGTTGTTTTGAATTTTGGGTAAATTATTCTATGAAAATGACACCTGCAAAGCATATACTTTAAAATGAAACTTACATCAAGCAAATAATTTCTTTAAATATATTAAATTCCTTATATGGAATAGATACTATGCTCTCTGATTCAAATGAAAAATTACAGGCAATGAGAAATGACAACAGGCTGTTTGCAATTTTCTGAGATACAAGAAACTGCTGAGCCAACTGGTAATTTCAATTCACATGCTTATTTCCCTATTACTGCTACTGTAAAATAAAGAATAAACAGGCTTTGCTGTGCCTTTTGCTTAATTAGCCATAAAAAAAACTTTCTGAAGTGTGGTACCCCAGCAATTGAAGGTATCATGGTTGTAGAGAGTGGTGTGCCAACAATAATATGGAAAGATCCTGAAACTTGCCAAGACTTCTACTCAGCAAGGCTGGGGCTTCTCCAAGTTATCTGAACCATTTCCTGCAGATGCATTGGGCTTTTTCATTCAAACAATTTTCAGAAGTTATTTATTTATCATATTCTGGGTATCTTCTCTTAACAACATTGTCTTGAGGTTGTTTTTGGAAAAACTCAGATAATCTGATCTGGGCTCCATGTAGTAAGAATTTTATTTCTGGACTTCTTGTTTTAGTATATTCTCACAGCTACACTGCACAGTATTAACCATATTGCACTGATTTTCCCCCAGCACTTAAGAAAACGCTTGGCATAATCTCCTTCATTAACTTTATGCTGGACAATGGTTTGGATTGCCCAAGGGAAAGAGTCGGGTGCAGCAGAACTGGTGCTCCTCAGTCAGTGATCGGCTGAGACCAGGGGGACAAAGAGCAAATGGGGTGTGGTGGACTGGGAAGGAAGAGGTGACATGGCCTTTTGTTTCTTACTGACTAACTAGAGCATCTGAGCTGGAGATGACAGGGAAGTAGCTCAATGCCGATGAAAGCCTGCAGTAAATTAGTAGCATTTCGTAGCAAAAAGGAAACAGGAAGGAAATCGTACAACACCATCCCAGAAATGCTCTGCCTTCCAAGACTTTTCTTGGATATGTGCCACTGAATATGCCATTCTTTGTTTTACAGAGGAGCTAAGTTAAACCCTGGCTTTTGCTGATTGCCTGCCAGCCTCAGGCAAGCGGGAGCTGCAGGGAGACCAGGCCAAAGGCATGCATGTGTGCCCATGGTTTTCATGGAGGTTCTTTTGTGAGGAGAGTTCTGAAACTGTGTCCCTTTGCACAGTATAGATTTAGCAAATTTGTGTATGGATATGCAAATAACCTCCCTGCTTGGACTCCTGAGGTCCTCTGCCTTGTCTGTAAACATGTCTGTTGACAGTTGTGCTATCTTAAACACATTAAGGAACACTAAGCATAATACACATTTGGCTCAGAAATGCTCCCTATTTTCTTAGATTAAATACCTTTCTATGGCTGCCTCTAGTTTAGGGTCTGAACAACTTTCTAGTTGACTCCTATAAGTTTAACAGAATCTTGAGGAGAACACATAATATGTGCAGCAATGAAAAGGAGCAGAAACCTTCTTGAGAAAGAGATGCAGTTACTGGGGCATGCACACTGACATCTCTATGAGTATTTGGATAAAGATTACAAATTCTCTTAAGAAAGAGAAAGGGTAGAAAATGTTGGTGAGAAAAATTGCAAATCAAGCTACAATAACACAGTGTAAGACCTCCCCAGGCAAACACTGGTCAAGTGTTCACTGTTCACAGAACCTTCTAAGTATGCTTTCCAAGTAGCTAGCTTTTTCTAGCATTTGCTCTTCATCTGGTTACGACTGATTGCTCACTTACTGAAGTCTAATATGTATTATATGATGAAAGACGTGTCCAAGAAGCCTACCATCTGCTTTATCAACCAGAAGTCTTGTCCACAACCTCCATAACAGCCATCTAAATGCAGTTCATTCTCAGCTGGCAAGTACCATTGGCATACCAAAGGAGTGTTATGCTGAAGGGAAGATGGAAACGTAGGGAGAGTCTGGGAGAGAGTAACGTTCGTGTAGAAAACATTTGTGAATCTATACCTTTATTGTTGCAAATCTACAGTTCTTTGTTCCTTTGGAAAGGAGAGTGCAAATTGGGTGCCAAATGGAAACCCAAACGAGTGGTATCTGGCTCTTATCTAGCAATTCCTTTGGATAATTTTGAGTGAGTATGTATATAAGCAAGGCAATGGATAATCAGGCTCCTCAGGTAGGTAGGTATGTATCTTCCACTTTAGAAGCCAAGAGAAAAAAAATATGTGATGTGGTTGCTTTGAAGGTGTTTTATTTTGTTTTTTAGTTGGTTCTCTGAAAAATAGGAGTAGTGCCAAGTATTCTAAAACTGAGAGTGAAGAAATGCATCTTATTTCAGGGTATTTTTCTAGGTGTTGAGGGCAGAAAGAAAGGATTTCAGAGGTGAAAAAAAGAACAAGAGGACACAAAAATATATTAACCTTTCAGTTAGGTATTTTTTTATTAAAATTAATAATTATTTAACTTTCCCTGTACAATACATTCAATGTATGCTTTCTACTGTGTATCTAAGAAGAAAATTAACTTACAACTTTTTTTTTGGCACTTTAGTATTGGAGATAATAAATTAATTTTGATTTTTAAATAAAATTTTGCCATTCTTAAGTTTGCCATTTTTAAATTAAAAAAAAATTATTTTACTCTCCATTCTGAAGCTATTCTTCAGTTGCTTTTAAAAAAATTCTCAAATAAAAAATTCCATTCTAAGCTCTAATTCTAAAATTTTAATTTTCAGAAGAGTTTCACTGGATAAGTGCTAGCTTTCTTCTCTGCTCTTATTTTCCTTCTTTAAGAAGTCAATTTCCTCTTTTTTTTCTGGTTTTTATTTTTTAATCCTTTTTGCAAGACTCACATTTAAACTTTTTTGTTATCATCATCTTGCAGCAATGTTACCATTGCAGCCAGAGTACCAGAGGCTGTTGAATTTGGTTTTCATTATTCCTTTTACTGTCCTACTGGATATATGGCATATGAACATTTTAATATTACATTTCTTTCTAATAATATTACATCTCTTTATATCCCCCAAAACATGAGTAACACTAGCTTGCCAGGTAAATCAAATCAGCCAGTCTGGATGACTTTTAACACTTCCCAGCAGACGCAGGGTTTGATAAGAACTGTAGCATGGGTTGATTGTACCTTCAAAGGAAGTATGTGGGTAACCCTGGTGAGCTTGTAACTAAAGCTTAATTTCCAAAAGGAAACGGAGCATCGGGATCTCACCTCCAGGCAATAGAATGCCTCTTGGCCAAGGAACTACAGATGCTGGTGGTAGGATGGGTTTTGATTCCTGAATTCTGCTACCAAAGCAGTCCTTCTCCGTGTTTAGGGCCCAGGCCAGAACCCAGGCTGATGTACCCTGTTTTGTTGCTCTTGAGTTCCTTACCATTAATTAACAAAAGCTTTGACCTAAAGCTTGAGTATGATTACCATAAGCATCTACTACAGTAAATATTTCACAAATGTCAATGTCTCCTGCTCAGTTTAAGTCCCATATATTTTATTTCACATCTTAAAATAATTTCATGTCATCTCCTGCAACTTTCAACCAATGATCTCAAAAAAACTGGCAGACTTCAGAAAATACATGTCTGTTTCTGCAGTGCTTTGACTTCATACTTTTAGTGAAATCTCATAATGAATTCAATTGGATTTTCCTTGAGAAAGCAATGAGTAAGAGCTGATTCTGTCAGAGTCGACATTGCTACAGTCAAAACTAAGAATGAGTCATCTTTGAGGAAAGGGCAAGGACTGCATGTAAAGTGGCAAGGACAAAACTAGGAAGCAGAAGCTTTACAGACATGTCTGAGATGTGGTGAACAGCTGAGAGCTCATTATGGAGGATGGCAAACCTGTCTTAAGCAGAAGGGCATTTCTGTCTATCCACAAAGATGACACCTGGGAATGCCCCTGGCCAAAAGCAATTTTGGTCAGCAACATCCTGGGAGTCTGTTCCCACAACAGGCTAGCATCTCCTGACTACATCATGTGTGGAATGACTGCTCCTCACTTGGTACAAATTTGTTCCTATGATGTGTTAGACCTAGCACAAATTCTCTAAATCCCAAATAGATGGGCATTGAAGCAATTCCATGAAGTGCCACATGTTGTAAAAATAGTACTGCTTAAAAGCATTTAGTATTATTAGACTGGATTTCCCAAAAGAAGAAATATGTTCTGAATGTAAGATCACTTTATGTTTTTAGCCTCCTAAATCCATCTTCTTGTTAAAAATTTTCTGACTTTTTTTCCAACCTCTGTTTCTTTAACAGAGCTGAACAGTCTGTTGTAGATATTTCTGTTAATGCTATTACATATATTTTCTGGTCCAGACAATCAGTACCTATCTGATTGCATGTCTTTAGGCAGCTCACTAAAAATGGAGCTCAAAACCAATGTAAAAAATGGTATTTCTGTGTGTAGGAGGATGTGAGTAAGAACGTAACTCTTTCCCTCAGCCCTGGTGATTTACATGGAGTAACATCATAAACCTGTCTTTATGTGGGAGGCTCCATGAACATAGCATGAATCTGTCAAATTCCAGTCTCTCTGGTATACTTGCTGCCAGTTTAAAATCTTCTAGAGACTGAAAAAAGAATTCTAGAAATAGTATCTCCCAGATATAAAAAATAAACACCACAAAATGCAGTGATAAGCATTTCATAAGGATATTAGTGGATATCTGCTTTCTTCTTTGGTAGTTTTTCACTTTCTACAGGTTTTTTTCTGAATATAAACCTGTCTGCTTTATCTACCATGGGCCCTGCATCAATATTGTCACCTGCAGACTGCTGGCTCCTCATAGAGCTGTCTCCACCGGAAAGAAATAATAAAACTTGTTTGATAAATAAAACTTTTATCTATGCGCTTAGTCAAATACAATTTGCCAAGACTTTGAAAATCTACATCTGTTCCATATACAATTTGTATTGCCATTTGTTCCACAGATGTGTAACAAGACAAATACCTGTCCAGGCTTACATATGATTCAGAAATGCATATGTTAATCATGCTGGTGGAAGGAGGTGAAGTAAAAGACAATAAATCAGCTTACAAATGGTTTCACTTGGAAAGGTCTAACAGAACAGGGTTATTTTTATCCTAGGATGCTTTTAATTTGAATCAAAAATGCTTTACCACATGTTCTGCCAGCAGTTCAAAAGAATTGGTAACAAACATTTAATCTTTTTTATTCTGGGATTGGCACTAAGCCCTCATCAAAAAGCGTATGCAGTCAAACAGCTTATCTCCACTGAGCTGTTTTCCTTAATGTGTTCCTAATTATAATCCTATATATTGCTCACTGTGGCCGATTGAACAATATGGCAATAATTTCTTTACAGACCTCGCTGTTCTTTGAACTGCAAGTACAGAGGGCTAGGACGGAACCAGATCAATGGGATTTGAGTGCAGAGGAATCCAGCCAGATGCAATCTCTGGAGAATGCATTTCCAGCTGTTCTCCAGAAAGGGACCAGAGCAGACAGCTGGTAACTGTGCAGCCCCTTTCACACAGCCCCATGGATGTGTGCTGCAAGGTGTAGTCCTTCTTATCTTTATTGCATTCTGTACCCCTGTGGGGGGATTCACACAAATTCCACACAAAAGGTGTTTTTTAACAACAGCAATTGGAGTAATAGCCTGCCCACCCCTTCCTCTCAGGATTTCATTAGACTATTAAAAAGTTTCTGCCGGACTATTTGAACCAAACTTGGACAAATATTTCCATAAGCTGAAAGCTGTAAAATGATGTTGAGAGGAAGTAAAAGTATTTGTGATATAGTGTTAGCTATGTTTGTTTGTGGGAGGTTTTAGAATGCATAAAATCAGAGAAGTTATGCCTTTTATTCTTAAAATGCCTGCAGCCTTAGGAGTTGCAAGACTTTCTGCCTCCTTTTCCCTGTGTGAGCACCTGGTTCACGAAGAACACGTATTGCCATAATGTGATAGATAGCAACTTAAATGAAAATGGTTATAGCTGAAATTATGTTTACACCAAAGCAACTGTTTGTATTTGTCAGCTTCCACTTAGCTCTGATGCACTGATTGTTAACAAGGAGAAGAAAATAGTTAACTAAAGTTTGGTACTCCTGTGCTTTTGGTAAAGTTTCCCCTTACAGATCATATTCCTCCTTTCCTAACTGACGCATGCGCTTCCTTTACTGAGATGTGTTCCCATTGCCCACATACCCTTCACATACAGAGGACCCAAGCAAAACAGAGCATAGTGCTTAATCTTTAAAACAAGGCAGGTCAAAGAAGCAATCTCCTCAGACTAACGCTGCATAATTCACAGGACAAACTGTGTATTCTGGGGCCATATATTTGTTTTAATGGAAAAGAAAGCATTGTGCAAAGTCTTTCTAGAGACCATCCAATCCCTCCAGAGGGTGTTTGGGCAGGTGCTGCATCCCAAGTCTAGAAATCATGAAATGGTATATTTCATGAGTGTATGTTGCTGATGTTACAGGGACTGAATGGCAGGTAACCTCATTTTTGCCATGCCTAAAGGATCCAAATGCAAAGATTTTTTAATTCACTCACACACAGTGACCACTGTTCTGAATTTCTGACTTGAAGGTTTCATAAAACCCATTTTTTCTGTACTTGGGTCTAACTGGCTTTGCCAAAGAGTGTTCAGAACCTCACAGTACTCTACTCATGCTCTTTCAAAGGCCTGGTGTCTGTGAAGTAAAGATGTGGAATAAGATCACTTGAAAAACATCATTGCTTAATACACCATTGCACAAATAAATAATCAATCAAATAATTAAAATTACTGTGGATGTTCAGCTGGTCTGTGAGGCAGTTAAGGCTCACTGACGCTCTCCAAGTAATAAAGATCATTGCTTTTCAGAAGATAACACTACACTTGGATTTTTATTTTCATGCCTGATGCCTCACCTTTTGGGTTGATTGTCTGCAAGATATCTTAATTTTCCCCTTTCTGACAGGTGGAAAGTAAGTGACTGTTTATGTGTGACTCTCTTAAGGTGCCAACTTCGATTGCCAGACATTGTACTGCTCACTACTTCTGTTCATATTTATTTCCCCACCCCATTACAGCATCATTTTCACAAAGTGTGGCCAGACACCAAACCATATTTTGTGATACAGGATATGTGTATTTTGCCATAATTGCCTTTTATATACTGTCAAGTCATCAGTGACCTTCTTTCAATTTCAAATAGAGATTGCACACTTTCAAATAAAGAGATGGATAAACAATTTTTTGATGAATGTTGATCCCATCACGTCTGTTGAGTCCTCTAGAAAGGGTGCTGGGGATTTTCAGATTGTTGTGCAAGTCAGCCATTTTTAACTGAAAGAGTATTCCCTTTAGGGTGGGTATTTCTGGGCCACTTTCTAGACTTGAGAACAACTTTACAGGCAGTTTAAGGTACTAGAACCCTCACATGAACAAAAGCATGAAAATTTTTACACCACAGATCAAGGCCATACATTTGAGCAGATGAATAATTGGTTTTTTTGTTAGACTCTGTGATGGATAAAACACTGGTTTCCAGTTTCAGCTGTGCTGTTACATGGTGACCAAGTTAATAGCCCATTTGCAGCATCTTCTAAGAATTTAATGTTGCTTCTCATGTAATGATATTTCAGGATCAGATCTTCTTTGCTTCAGTTTCTCATGTCTGTTGAATAACTTTGCACTGTAACATTCTCAGGTAGTCAGTTTAGGCTGTCAGACTAAGAGTGTATATATGAATCATATTTTCAAATAATTTTGTATCAATTTCACATCTAGTAAAACATGCCTGCTATTGAAAGCCTCAACTCTGATGTGACCTACCACTTACTGTCTTACACACATATGTTACTGTCTTCACAGAGAAGCTACATTTCTTCTTGTTTCAGATTTATCTCAGCTGATCCATGTTTCCCAAAGCTTCTGGTTATGCAATACTGCTTTTCTTCTCATAGTTAAACATCATGTTTATAGTCTTTTGTATAATCGCTACCAACAAAAATGTTATATTTTGCAGTCAAACCCCTCAGGGGCTGGAAAGAACCCAAATGGTAGTCTGCAGAAACAATATTTCTCAAAGGGACTGTTGAGTGTGAACAAATACCTTCTGTTTTTCTTAGGACACCCTGTTGAAAGCTATTTGGCATTATCCATGTTGCCCAATATGTCTCCTCTCATATCCAGAGGAAAGTTGTCACATTTTATAGATAGATAGGTAGATAGATAGATAGATAGATAGATATCTTCAGAACTTAAAATGGGCAGAGATTTGTCTCTTTTTTAATCTAAATGGCAAGCAAATGAATACATACTAGTTGCTCTTTTTTGTTACTCCCAGAGCAATAAACACCATCGTCTGTTTTAGGGTAAGAGGATCTTTCATCTGTATATGAGCTGTTGATTTTTTGGCTCATTCAGCAATTTTTCTATTCTTACTTCCTTTTCCTACAATGGCTTGAAACCTCTCATAAAGTGTCAGACAATGTCTTTGGGAAATTTCATTCTTGAGTGAAAAATTTTGTTGCCTGTCGAATGCCAACTGTTTTGCTAATAATGATTTCTAGGTTCATCATATGGATCACGCTTTTTTTATTCCTCCCCTCCCCGTCCCCCCTCTTCTTCCATGTTCCTGTGACCTGTTTTCTATCAAGGAGTTGCCAGCTAATATTGCAAGCTTTTTGGTCTCAGATCAGTCACAAATTGCTCTGTTGGTTTTTCCCTCCTCCTGCACCATCTCTTAGATGAGATACGTGTTTCTGTGAATCTTCGGTTTCTAATGACCTTAGCTGGCTGAAAACCATTCAGAACAATCAGTTGTAAAAAAAAGATTGTTTTCTGAATTTCATTGTCTTGACTGTCAGTCATATCTCAGAGACACAGAATGAGTGGCTACATCCCAGTTTTCCAGAGAGCTACAGGTTTGACACAGGTTCCAACTGCTCTATTATGCCAACATTCATATGGTGCTTTCTGATAAGTTTTTATTTCTTTAACATGTGATACCCATATGATAATCAGTGAACAGATTTATAAGGGATGTAACATTTAACTGAAGTTCAAGTCAAACATGAACATTTTCATTTACAGCTTACAGGAATTTTAGTATCCTAGTTTTATATGTAGATAGTTGAGTCATGATAAGGTACAAACACTTGTGTCACATGTTGCTATTAAAAAAATGTACAACATGTGAGCAACAATTGCAATGAATGCACAAGTCAGGACATCAGCACTTCCATTTCTAATAGAGACAGACTAATTTTCCATTAAAGTCTCATTAAGTTTTAAAAAGCATTATAACCATGGCCAACAAAGATAAGAATTTGCAACTTCCTTTATAGATGACTGTTGTAATCACAGAGCAACACAATAACAAGATATCTCCTTATTTTCTCTTTGACCTATAAACATTGAATTCTTTGCACGATGACATAGCTTCATGAGGAAGAATGT
This sequence comes from Phainopepla nitens, assembly GCA_013400175.1. Classification (NCBI taxonomy): domain Eukaryota; kingdom Metazoa; phylum Chordata; class Aves; order Passeriformes; family Bombycillidae; genus Phainopepla; species Phainopepla nitens. The sequence goes on from VXBQ01010752.1 coordinate 1,050,773, forward strand.
GTTGTGGTCTCATCCTGGTTTGCCATGGTCTTTACTGCCGTGGCTGAGACCATAATCTGAGAAACAAAAAGCAGGAAGTTTTGAATCCCCTCAGGTAGAATTTTTTTATTCCTGTTTTCTCATTTTCTGGACAAATATTTTAACCATTGGTGACTGCATCATCTTTCTGCTGTTTTTATATTTTTTAGGTGATTTCATGTCGTACTGTGAACTTGGTCTTCTCTCACATTTTCTAATGAGGCAGCTTGAAAGCAAAATACCATTTATTTAGATTAGATTCAGTTCGGGATTGAGCTGGATTCATCCCACTGAACCTAAGAATTTAACTGTGAAGGCTACTTTGCCCTAAACTCCATCTATATTCAATAAATCTCCCAGTAGAGAGTAGGATGACAAGGCTTCTATTTTAGATATGTCTCTGCTAAGTGGTTGAAAGCAAGTAGATAAATCCAGGCTTGAGGGGTGTCCTCGTGGACCTTCAAGGCACTAGCTCAATTCTGAACTTAAGCATTTGCTTAAATATACTTCTCTTTGGAAAAGCATGTAAGCACACACTTGCAGTTAAACACCTAAAACTTAGACATAGAATCCTGCAACAAATCGTCTTTTTCATGACTATTAACTGTGACATATTTTTTAAAAGAGAAATGGCTCCTGCACTTCTATTTTTCTGCAGCGATTTTAAACCTCCCTCTGGTAATAAGATATTTCCTACTAAGCTAAACCTTACTAACTTTCTCAGATTTTGATGTTTTATTTCCACCCTGTATATCTGGTTTGGAAAATCCCTGAAGTTTACAATTCCATTCCCTTTCATTTGGAAAGCTGACATTATATATTGTATTCAAATTAACTGTAATAATCGAAGAGATAATCTGACTGTACTTGAATAAGTAATAAGTAATCACTTGTACAGTGATTATAGTAATTGCAGCAAAATGAAAAACTCTTTCACTTTCTGTTTTTGCAGATTGGGAAAACCAGTATATGAATAGAAGCATATTAAATATTTGGTCTTGTTTGATCTTTTGGTGAAACTACTCAGTCATATTACTAGGAAGCAACTAGTAAAATCCATGTTCTTTGGCTTATGAAAGTCTAGCAGTCATGTTTGGGATTCTCTGAAACAACTGATCTAATTTTTCTAAGCATAAAATAAGTACAAGATACAATAAATGCTGAGATTACAGTATGTTTATAAAATGAAAATTGAGCTAGGAGCCATCTATTCCCCAAATACAGAAAAAAATTATGCACTAATTTAGCCAGAAATAAAAACCCACTTCAGGAAGAAAAACAGCCCCTTGTTTCCTAGGGTCCCTTTCATTGCTTTCCCCTGTTCTAAAAATCTCCTTGTCTTTCCTCACTCCACAGCAATCTACCTTCCACCCTATATTAGCATCTCTGTAAAGAGCTTCTCCAGATCCTTTTTCCAAGCCAGTTTAGGCTTTTTTGTTTGTACAAAGAGACCGAAGTGTTTCCCTAAGGAGAGAACTATTTAAGTGAATGTCTGCTTTAGGGATATGATCACTACTTGGATTATGGTAGAAACCAAACATAGTTAGATATCTATCTGATAGACAACCATTGAGCCTGAAATAGTTTTACATATGAGGACAATTACCTTTTAATCTCTGCTGTATCTCAAGGTGGTCTCCATTGAAGTTGCCATGTTCATCTTGATGGAAATGTAACGAAATAAGATCAAAATGAAGCAGCTGAGGCAGAGGGGTTTATAACTGGCGCCAAAACAAATCTATGGGACCAGATTTTTTCCACCTAGATTGTTTCAGTCTAAACAGACTGAAAAGTTTTTCCCCTAGTTAGAGAGAAGTCATTAAATAAGCAATTTTAATAGTTCAGTCACCCTCAATTTATTTGCTGTCCCTTTGAGATTATCGAGTGAAACAAAAATAATACCTTTCTATATCTTTCTTTCTATAGTAAGTACTGGATACAGAACAAACTTTCACACTTTCCAGACTTTTGCTTCTTGCTACTTAGTCTCATTTCCTTATTTTTAATGATAAATAAATTACATTAATTTTTGGTGTTCACAGCACATCATACACATCAGCTGAAAAAGAAAAACAGTTAGTAAATTTTTTAATGGAATGCAACGTGCTGCCCCTTCTGTGAACTCAATACTCATTCAGGAAATTGATTTGTCAAGATGTAAAACAAAAAAAAAAAAAGCATCATTTCATCACATTTTTGGAAAATATGGGTCCAATCTTATAAGATGCAGAGAAGGCTCTGCTCCCTTAAAGTATTTCAATGGAAGCACTTAGCACCTCACAGTAACAGGTTGATTTTACATGTCATTTTAATGATCCCTTTAATAGTTAATTCTGAAACCAGCTACGCTGAGCATTGCAGTGCCCAATGCCCTTTGCTGGGCCTGGCTCTGAGCCAGCTTTACGCTTTGCAGCTTATTTGTACCCAACAATCTCACCTTAAAAAGCATTTGTTTTCCCAGGATGCAGGTGTTGATATAGCTGCATTGTAGGTAAGATTCTTGGATCAGGTTATAAATCAGAGCAGGGCGCTGACTGGGGAACAGAGTTCAGGCCTCGGGGCGGATCTGAACAGTCGCTCCCCTCCTCCTCTGCCGTGATCCTGTGCAGCCCAAGAGAGGTCCAAGAAAAGCAGCTTGTACAGGCACTACAACGTCTGGAAAACCTTGCTAATATTGATTTTCATGCAAGAGAAGTAGATATATTAGGCACGGCTTTCAACACTTTACACAAGTTTTATACCAGTGCAACTGAACTTTACTGAAACTTTGCTGGCATAAAACTGGTACTACACAACTGACAATGTGGCTCACTGCTCCTGCTACCCTTTTTTCGGCCATATGAGAAACAACTATTAACTTAGCTGCATTTTAGAATATGATCAATTGTGACAGAATTGTTCATTGACTCCTGATCCCTCTGGTACTGTAACCTCAAAGACACAGGGTGTAACAACCCATTATTATTCTCCAATATTAATAATTAACATTTCTGAAAATGTATCGTAGGGAGAAAATCCCTTGTTATCTGACCATATCTTTGATTTGTATTTATTTTGCACCTTGAGCTTCAACCTTCCTCCCTCTTGATATCTCTCCAATGATTTCCATCAATCCCTTCTGCCAGATGTAAATGTTTTGAGTTCATAATTTTATTCTGCAATATATTAAGACAAAACCTTTATTTTTTTTATCATCATCATCTTAATCCTCATCTGTTTGCACATCTTTCTTACATGACACCTGTACACCAGCCAGATGCTGGAGTCCTATCCACTACTTCCTTTAGTTCATCAACTGATTAATTTTCTGGAATTAATTCAAGTTAGAAAATGTTGGCAAGCCAACAACTACACATACCATCACACAGCGAAGTGTGAGAAAAGGCCAAATATACTGAATGTGGCATTGGAAGAACAAACCCCTACCTGATCCCTTTTCACGCCATTTCTCAAGTTGGATGATAGATTTTGTCTGGTGAGGAAAATAATGGATCTTCTGGTATGCCTCGCAAATCCTGAAGTCAGTAACTGGCAGCTGCTCTTTTCTCAGGCTGCAAGTCTTGATGAGCTGCCTGTAGCCCTCTGGGTTCCCGGTACTCACGCATCTACCAGAAGGTAAAGAAAACTCCACATCCAAAAGCCTGAGATTCTAAAAACAATTTTTTGAACTTTCTGACTGAGTGCTTTTCATCAAAATTGCATATATCTGAAAACTGCTAACCTCTTCTATGTACCTAGAGCAAAATACCACAATGAGAAAGGGAAAAATAAGTTAATAACTCCAGGAAAATCCCATGATTTTCATTCTCGTTTAACATAAGCTGGCTAGCTCTTGTCCTTCCAAGGGAAATTATCTGAGTTGTATCTGAGTAAAATCTGACTAAGATCTTCAGAACTTGGTCTATAGTAACTCAGAATTCCCTAAAAGTTATTAGCCAAACATTTTTGGGAAAAGTAGCAGCCAGAGAGAGAGTATGTTCTGTGGAATAGTTCTATAATTTTGAGATCTAAGATTATTAGGAATTTCTAAGGATAGGCTTTCTGTGCTTCTGTAGTGAATGATAGATTCAGAATTTGGTGTGATATTTTCAGAAATTGCCAGTTACCTAGATGAACATGTAAAAGAAGTCAAATTAATCCTTAAAAGTTTGAAATAGTTTTGTTTTTTTTTTTCCTAATTCTCTGCAACAGACAATCTATCCAGCAAAACAATATTGAAAAATTAAAAGGCAAACTGAGAGTGGAAATCCTGGAAACAGGATGTAAAAGTGGAACTACATGAATACTTCAGAGGCATCTACAACTTGTACAGTCAGAATATCTTTACTACTGTTCTATGAGGAATATGAAGCAAGAGATGACAGGTAATGTTTTATTTCAGAGTAGGTGGTGGTTGGTATAGGGCATTCAGGACAGGGGATGGTGATGGCTGTGGTGTGAGCTACACTGTTAGAACAAGGCTGTGGTGTGGCACTTGGCCAGTGGCTGAAGTGAAAACTGAAAAGCGACAACTATATCCTGCCAAAATCTGGTATTGTCCCACAGGCTTTTCATTTTATTCCACAGGTCATAATGTACTGTATTCAGCCAAATCTGCTTCAAGAAACTCCCACTCTAGGAAAAACACTTGACAGAATAAGTGCTATAGTAATTTTTTTATATTTAAAATGAATTTTCATTCAGAAAATGGGTTTGTACAGAAATGGGTTTGTATGGCAATGTCTGTGTGCAAGAAGGTAAAATCCTGTGAAAAATGTGGCACAGTAAATGGATAAATCTTGTAGCTCAGCAATTTGTGTCAATGTTTTACATAGGAGGAAATCCTCTGTGACATGTATCAGATAATGGAATAATTTCCTATAAGGGTGCTTACTGCATGAGAGCTTTACTCTTTGCAGTGCCTCACAATGGAGCACATTAGCAGCACAGCACCAGTTTAACACGGGACATTGAAGGCTGAGCCCTGCTTTTAGTTATTGCATCAGCAGGAGTTAAAGAAGCCTTGTTCTAAAAGTAAAGGCCAGAGAGGCAGGGTTGAGAATTAGCAAATACTGAAGAGTGAGGCTTTTTGCATAAGTTGGACCAGATTCCCTTTCCATTGCTGTTTTTACATACTGAGTTACCCTTCTTATTTAGAAAAACACTCCTCACAAACCACAGCTTTTGAGAATCAGATCTATTTTTCCATCTAGGTTCTTTCACTTCATTACCTAAGTGCCTCCATCACCCTAAGTACCTAATACTTCTCATTATCTTAGTGAGTCATTTAGGGGTTGGCTATTAAATATCATGAATTCATCATGAATAAATATTAGAGCTAAAATCTACATTTGCTCTGGAAGAGGGAAGGCTTTTTTTAATTTCTGAGGTCTAGGTTATTTAACAACATTTGAAACCACTGGAAAGGTTTTATAAAGAACCCTGAGAGTGATATTAACAGCAGTTTACCAATGAGATATAATATTTTGCCTAATAACAAACAACATTATTTATTATATTATTTATTATATTTACTTTATTGTTAAACCATGAAGTGCTTCTGAGCAGTAAGACAAATTTAGCACTGATGTGGGTTTCCTTCTACACTGAACTTTCCAGCTCAATAAGGAAAATTTTGTCCTCAAAGGTGAGGAAGAATTCAGTCATGTTTCATCCTAGAAAAGTTCTTAAGGGCGGGAAGAACAGGCAGGTTGGAGATACCAAAGCAGGGTGAAATGTTTTTCTTTTTCAATTACTGTTTTTTCAGCCATACAAAATGGTCTTACTTTCCCTCACTGTAATTCTGATTGCTACCACCTAATGCTACGCTATGATGAGGGAGCTTTCATTGGCAAAATTTCTTTTGTAGAATCACAAGGGCACATTTTACCTTCTGTGAGACTACAGTACCTATGTCCACATTGCCTTAGGACTCTTCTGATCATAATTTAACTTCTGTAATTTTTAATTCCTTACAGTCCACACTTACATTTCTGGGTGTGCTTTCTGCAAGACAATCTAGATGGACACTTCTGGCAGCTCTACCTTGAAAGATGACCTAAGCCCGAGGATGTGTCCTGTAAGGACAGGGCATAACCACAACCAGGGTTGTTCAGCAAAGTCATTCACCCTGTACTAGGTGATGACTTATGGGGATGTCAGATGGTCAGGGTCAGGCAAGCAAGTTGTATAAGTGTCTTACTAATAGGGGCTTATATGAAACATTTCAAGAAGTGATGGCATACTGCAAAGTGCATTTGCAATGGCTCATGCTTTGAATTAACTCTCATACTTTTATTCTTTGCAAATAGGATGTAGTCCCTTCATCCTACAATTGTTTTCTAAAATTGAATCTCCTTTCAGTCTGAACTAGGACTGAAACCACTGGAAATGCTGGTTTAAATTAGAGAGTCTGAGTGAAGAAAAAGCCCATTGCAGTTATCTAGAAAAAAACTATCTTGATTGAACAGAAATTTGAAAGACAGACGTCCATGGGTTTGCATGTTGTCTTCCTGTATGTCTTGCCACTTGCTAGCCAGAACAGTAACTAAAAGGAAAATAAATCATTCCCATTCACCATAAGAAACACTGCAGAGTTCAGACAGTGTGGTACTGTATAAGAGCACAAGGCATGCTGCATTCCAGCCTGAGCTCTCCTGATTCCCTTCTGACTGTGTAAATACCAGTCTTTCAGACATGTCTGGTGCCTACTCTGTTCTTCTTCCTACCAAATCTAAGCCCCTCTCTTAATCAGGAAGGAGCATGGAATTTTAGAAAGCAATTTTTAAAAATTATCTGCCTTGTTCCTCTAGCAGGCTACCTTCCAGGAAATCTTCTCATCTGAATGTTGCCATGCTCTGCCTTCCCTTTCTCTTACCCCATAAGACCATTGCTTTTTTATTTTGCCATACAAAGACCATTTCTTATAACTGTGTTTCTATTTTTACTTTCCCAAACTTGTTGTGTTTCTTCTTTTTCTTCCTCCATTATTTCTATTTCTATTGCCCTAATTCTTTTGGGCATTATTTCCTGCAAAATCCTCACCATCAGTACATCTGTTTTTTTAGATCACCTGATGGTCCCCTCACAATACCTCTTGCAGTCAGCCTCAACAAAATTCAGTAAAGTATTGCCGTAAAAATATAAAGTTCACTCAAATTTTCTAATGGTCAATAGATGATTAAGGGTCAAACACTCCAGATGGTCTAATATCTTTTCCGTCCTTTAGTGCTTCCACCCATGAAAAAGCTGTGAACTCCACAGTATCTGCTCTGGCATGCAGCTGGCCTCTCCATATAAGTCTTCTGTCTTGCTCATCAGCACATACAGAGCAGAGAACTTGTCTGTGCTATTGTGTGGGAAGGAGGAAGGCAGGAAAAGAAAAGAGATACTGGGAAATTCTGAGATGTTACCAATGGGCAGCACCTCAGGTGGATCATGGTGTGAAAACTGATGGAAGAGGGGAAGATGCATAATCCAGCCATTTGCTCTGCTCAAGAGATAACTGGTTTTCTGTGCCTAAAAGGACTTAGGAGGTTCCTTGCAGGACTTCTTTCAGCCACTCTGTTACTGGCACAGACATTTAATAGCTTTGATCTCAGTTTTGATACACACGTGTAACATGTGATGACTCTCACCTGATTTCTAGACATGCTGTGTGGAAGGACCAGAATTTATTTTACCTGTCCTACTTAATCATCTTTGCAGGAGGTCGTAGGTCAAGAAAGAAGCTGGACTTGAGGACTGAAGAAAAATAGCTGGTGAAAACTTAGTTTTAAGTCATGGGCATGGTTTTCTCTTTCAAGTTTTATTAATGTGATGGTTTTCAAATTTGTAACCCTACATCTGTGCAAGTCACCGGAGAGTTTGGGAGTTCAGCAATGCATTTTTGGTTATTATGTATGAAATAGAGATGCCAAAAATAGGCGCAGTGAATCTCTGTCCATATTATTTAATAAAAAAATGTTTTATATCAGTGTGGCGTGGGAGTTTCTTTTATATAAGAGGTAAAATTGCTGTTGTGTGTTTCCAGGAAAATCCCTCAGTTTTATTTCTTAACCAGAATCCTTTAGAAATGTTCCTTTAACCCAAATAATTTTCTTTCATACAGATGCAAAGATTTAAAAGCAATAAACACAAATGTGGACTCAGCATTTTGAGAATGTATGAAATACTCCTTCTGTCACCTAATTTCCCCAGAATACATGTATGTGGTTACCTATCCTTTTGTTGGAAATTTCCAGAGAGTTAGGAAGCTGGCTATCTTATGATCAGGAGCATGAGCCGAAGTATTTCTCTCAGTAAATGACAGCTGAAGTATTTACTGGAAAATTACCTCCTCTTATGTGCTGCAGAGCACCACAGCCTCACAGTACCAGTGTTAAAGAAAGCAGTTCCTATATCAAGCAGGCAGTAATCCCAATGAGGATGTGATATGTGAAAGGGGTCTGGGAAGACGGGATGGTTTTTTTTCTGCGCACTGTGCCTAACAATGCCGAAATGTTTTTTCCCTGTCCGTTTGCTTTAACAATGTGCCATTCTGTACCTCATAAGCACTTAATTTATTCCAACTCTTTGGCCTGACCTGTAATCCCCCCTCTCCTTACCCATCTGACCCATCTGTGTTTCATTTCCCACTCATCAGCATCCAAAGAGCCAGGCCCAGGCCCTGTTTGGAGCCATTAGACAGAGATTGGCACCGCTCCCTCTTCCTGCACCACATCCTCCGCTGAAAAAAATGACCATCAGATCAGAGAACAGAGCGTGCTTTGTCCCCAGCAACCAAGATCTGGAAGCACTTTCAATCATTTGCACTCTATACCCACTCAAATGCATTAATGTGATCAACATTGGGCCTGTTGTGGGCATTTTTTCCAGCAAATAGCTTGCTAACATTCCAGGCATGTACTTCCCTGAAAACAAGACCGAGACAGGGCCCTGAATATTCAATTGGAAAATCACCAAGAGCAAGAGCTTAGCTTGGCACGGCTGGTGTTGATTCTTAATAAGTGACTTCCTAAAGCTGAGGCATGGGGCTTACAGCTTCAATGACTTGTTTGAAAAATATTTTGTAGGTGCCTCATACCACTTTATTTCCTGTGGTATGCGTCATATTGTGAGCTATTCTGAGCCAGGCTGTTTAAGCACACTAACATTTTTTTCCAAGATTGCGGTGTTTAACTAAAAATGTGCTTATACAAGATGAGCTCATAGCTATTAGTGCTGATGTAGTTTTAACTACTTGGATACCAATACCCCAAGGCCTAAAACCTGCTGAAAAGGGGGGAAAGCCTAAGCAAATACCATCCTTCACAGTCATTGAAGACTTTTTGTAGGCAAGACAACTGGAAAAATATTTTAGAAGTTAGATTTTGTTTCTGTAGGACATTTGATGTGCAAAATGCCTTTCGATCTCATTATAAAAGCTTGCTATTAAAAGACTTACTGATGTAAGTAGCTGAAGGGATTTCAGAAATCCACTGAAAAATAAATTCTTCAATGTTTTTTCATGTGCTACAAATATCATTTCCAGCAAAAACAGTTTATGAGTGCTTCTCCAGTGCAGCTGGATGGACTGGGTACATGCTAATGTTTTATTCATTGGAATATGTCTTTCAATGACATGGCCACCATGACAAGGCAAGTTTGACTGTGCTGAAGGGGGTCAGCAAAGATTTTTGTCATTGCGGAGGAGGGTGTCTGGCTGTCACAGCGCTATTGTTCAGTGATGTGCTCTTGTACGGGTCCCATTTTTCAAGCTAAGGGAAGATGGCAGCATTTTGCATGACACACTTGAAAAGTCAAGGGATGGGATTTTTGGAGCTTATCTTGGTGCCTATAGAGGACCATGAACAATGGGAGGTACCTTAAGGAAACCTTGTTTCATGGTTCATTTTAGAGGAACAGCACCTACCTAAATTATATCAGGTCATGTCAGGTATAAAGGTATTAAAAAAAGAAAATAAAAATAAAGGGGATGAATGTCTATATGAAGTTCTGTGACTGCTCATTTCTAAGCCAAAAGCTGCGTCCTGGACTTAATCTGCATCTAGAAGTTCTGTGTGTAAAAGATAAAAGGCAAATAAAACAATGAAAGAAAATGGAAATAATTTACATTTTCCCAAAGTAAGATATGTATGGAGCAAGGGGAATGAGAAAGGCAATGATGTGCAAATAGCACAAATCATGGTCACTTTTTCTAACCCAAACCATTTAATAATCAGGGATTCAGCTGTAGAAGAATGTATATAAAAGGACATTTGCATGTACACAATTTATTTTCATCCAGACTCCTTTTCTATATTTCAGTGAAAAATAACTGAGACGGGATTTACAGCTGAAAATGTCGACAAGAATGTTTTACTATTTGCATTAAGAGATCTATTTAAAAATTTTGTTGGTGAGCTTATTTTTGTTACAAGTACACACGTGAATTGAAGTTGAACTTTTTACTAACAGAGAATATAATAGTTTCTTCCTGAATTACTGAAAATAAAAGGTTCTATGCAGTTTTAGAATCTCTGCTTATCATTTTCTGTGGATTCCATGGTAATTTATGGCACTTTGTTAAAGTGGCACTGCTTTTTGACAGGGTTCAAGTACCTATGTTTGTACTTGTACGTCTGAGATCTTAACTATGCAGATACCTCACAGGGGACGCAAACCCAGATTCTGTCAGAAATTTGCACAAATCATTGACTATGCTAAACACCTGAAACACCCCCCCAATTACTATAAAGAAGTTCCCCTTGAAGTGAGTTAAGATCTCAGTGGAGTATAGTATAATTTCAGTTCCCCTCAAAGCAAATTCCAAAGCTTCAAATCCCTTTTATAATACACTATGTTTGTTACCAAAATTTTAAAAATAGAAAATAAACTTCCAATCTAGCAAAGTAATGGGAAGAGAATACATGTAATAGAATGTCATAATAACAAACTCTATGGGCAATCACAGCATTTCAGAGCAAATGTAGAAGGGCTAGTGGTGTCTGCCGCAGTGGTGCTGAAGTTTTGCCCTCGTGATGTTTGAGCTGATTTGAGTTCTCCCCTTATTTGGCCCCATAACAGAGCTTTAATGTTTAACCAGGGCATAAATTCACTGTAGCCCTCAAGTAAAGACTATATTTAAAAACTGAATAGAATGCTTGAATTTACTCTCCAGATTTTTCTTCCATGATCAAGTAAAGTTCCATGTAACTTTCCTTCCCAGCGTAGTGCACAAAAAATCTCAGGAAACAGCAGGGCTTAATTAGGACCCTATTTTATAGTTTCACCTGAAAAAATACATTTTAAAAATCACATGTGTTTGGCTCTGCAGATTTTTTAGCTAATAAATTCTTGTTAATTAATCACATTAACGGCACTCCTTAAAAGTTGAAACAAAATCACAAAATAAACCAAATATCCCATAAATATAATGTATAAAGAGCTATTCACCAATGCATAAACTACATGTCTAAAACATTTACAAATATTGATTAGTTTTCATCTTTTTATTTTTTCTTTTTCTTTTTCTTTTTCTTTTTCTTTTTCTTTTTCTTTTTCTTTTTCTTTTTCTTTTTCTTTTTCTTTTTCTTTCCTTTTCTTTTTCCTTTTCTTTTTTCATCTATCTTTCACTTTTTCTCTTTTCTTCCCCCCTCCCCTCCCTTTTATTTTTCCCTCTTTTTTACTTTCTATTTTTCTTTTGCTCTCTTTTTCCTTATTACAGGCACAATGCCAAGACAACAGCTGCTATCAGGGGTAAGAGTTCAGTAGATAAATCCAAACACTTTTTTGGGGGGGAAATATATGATATTTGATTAAATGATGTAACATGTCTCCCCCTCTATCTTGACTTTAAAGACCTGGTTTAGAATTTTAAACAGAAGTGACTGCAGTCACTCTCCCTCAGACAAAAAGCAAAATGTAAAGAGAAGTCCCATTCAACCATTGTTTTGTCCCAGGGTACCGAAAGCATTAATCCTCAGTGCAAACTGTGGCACTGAATACTGCTTTATGATCTGTGATTGTCTGATGTAGAGTTGATGACACAAAGACAGGATTATATTGAGTCTAATTTATAACATAAAAAATAAACCAGCAAACAGAAACAGTCTGGGTTTCCTGGATTATCACTTATGACACAGCTACTTGTTTAAAAACATCAGTGCAAACCCACAAAAACTTAACATCATGGCAGTTTATGAACTGGTAGACTCCTAAATAATGGAATATGTATTTTTTGTCAAAGTGAAGCATGTGTGACAGTAAATACAGCATGTCATTCTTTCTCTTACTAAGAAAATTATTCTTGCTGTAAAATGGTTCCCACCATGTTTTTTCTTCAGTTAAAAGGCAGTTTCTTCTTTGTATAAAGTTGCAATTCTTTGAGATAGATTGAGAGACTGCCAGGCTCTCTTAGCATAGGTTACTTATGTACATAAATCATATTATATTATTATATACTAGTAATTCACTTTTATTTTCATTTTTATATTTAGAGGATTTTTAATGCTTTCCTAATTACGTGCTTTGTATATAAAAATGTCTCAGTGCAACTTCTAAATTAAAAATTCTGAAAATGATTAGCCTAATTACTCTGGAAAACAAAGAAGAGAACTTTTATTTTGGATGTTAGTACTATTCTGACTTATCTCCTGTTTTTCTTTTTCAGTTACTTCATTTACAGTTTCCTCTTCAGATTCACCTCAGCGTTTCTGTGTTCTCTCTTAGCATTACCACTTTTCTGACAACAATCTGGCTCCAGGAAACCTGCAAGATGTTCACAGTAAGGATTCGTTCTGTGGTCTTCTGCAATGACCATTTTTTCAGGCTCTGTATTTAAGACATGACTCAAGGATATAAAGTGATTACTCAAAGACAACTCCTTTTCCTTAATATTTTTTTTAAACATTCATTATTATTGTTTTTGTTTATTAGAATTTTTTAACTCACTTGAGTATTTGTTTCAGTGAGACAGGCAAGAAACTGTTTTAACTTTTACCAATCAAAATGTTCCTGTTGGAAAACCAAGACAAACCAGAATCATCTGAATTTCACTGGCTGATAATGTTGCTACATATTGTGTTCCCCACAGGCAGAGAGCTTTTCCAGTGAAAGTTGGGGCTGACTACAAGCAATTTGCCTAGCTGCAACCTGATGGTGTTTATTTGGAAAAATGTGTCTCTGTTGGTAATAGTGCATGGGGCACAGAGCAGAATGCCTTGAGTACAGCCACAGATATTTACTGCCTGCCCTGGAGACCAGGCCAAATGCAGAGAAATTCAAGACTGGGTCTTTGGCAGCATCTGTCTACATAATGGTTTCAGTCTGTTTGCGATATGGTACAAATTATTTGGTATCTATGACAAATTTTTTGAGATTGTTGCATGCTTACCAAAACTTTCCACTATCCTACTTTTATCTAACTTCAACTTTCACACACCTGTTAAAAATGGGTCAGGACTCCAGATATGAGACAGAGCTTGAGTATGAAGTAGAACAAGAGTTTATCTGGTCAAACATAGTAGTTTGGAAATGCTGAACAAGCAGCAATGTAGGAAAGTAAGGTAATCTGTACTATGAAGGAAGTTACTGGCAATGATTCTAAGAGCTAAGAGTGGTTAGACTGATAGAAAATATTTCCTCTCATGTTGATTATCAAGGCATGGGATATGAATTTTATCTTTTGTTATCCTTCATTACTTCCCCTGTCGCAGCATAAACACAGTCTTTCAGCTTTCTTCCTCATCATTTCTATATCCATCTGAATAACATACTGAGATGAATTAGCTGGCACATCTATACACTGCCCTTTCTCTGTGGGTTCTGGGGGTCTTAAAGATCACATTTCTATCACTTCATTTTTACGTTTGTTGTGGTTTAACCCCAGCCAACAATCAGTTACCTGTCACTCTCTCCTCCACCAGCAGGACTGAGGACACAATCAGAGAATACAAGCTAGAGAACCCATGGGTTGAGATAAGAAAGTTTAATTGGGAAAGCAAAAGCTGCGCATAAAAACAAAGCAAGAAGAGGAATTAATTTACTGCTTCCCATGGGCAGGCAGGTGTTCAGCCATCTCCAGGAGAGCTGGACATTTGGGAAGACAAACACTGTCACTCCAAAAACCCTCTTTTCTCCTCCTTCTTCCTCCCACTTTATTTACTGAGCATGATGTCATATTGTCTGGAATATCCCTTTGGTCAGTTGGGGTCACCTGTCTGGGCTGTGTTTCTTCCCCATCTCCCTTGCAACCCCAATTTCCTCATCAGTGTGGCAGTAGGGAAAGCTGCAGAGGCCTTGGCTCTGTGTAAGTCCTGCTCAGCAATAACAAAACCAGTTCTGCATTATCAATCCTAGGTTCAGCACAAAACCAAAATAAAGCCACTCTATCCCAGCCAAAACCAGCACAATACTGGAGACGTTCAGATTGCTATGCAGTGTGTAACAGTGCATAATCTGAAGATAAATATGGCCTGGGCTTGTGTTTCTGTAAAATAACTAGTTTATGTTATGGTGGGCACATCAGCAAGGCTAAAAAGGGATATTTTAGCACATGGACACATTTCCCATATGTGTTCTCAGAAAGGGGGATAGGATACACATTAGGGATCAGGCCTCTTCCTGTCAGTCCCAACTGGAGGACAGTGAGGCAGAACAAAGGCTTCTGTCTCCTGGGAAAGATCAAGCACAGCCATGCTATTTGCTCTCAAAATCCCACATTTTCTCCATTTGATGACTTCTAGATGCAGGCACAATACGTGGGATATTCTGTTCCACTCATTCCATACTTGCTGTGGTCCTACACCTCAGCACTTCTACCAACCCACTGCCATATGCTGACTGTATTGCATTTTGAAAGGAATTAACAGAAAGGAAAAATTTCTTATGCTTAAAAATTAAGCACACTTTACCATTTTTGAAAGAATTAAGCATGGAACTTGCTTTTTTATTTTGATATTAGACTTTCCATCTCTATGTTCTCTTTTATGACAGGAGCTCTTCTGTTACTGAATTCATTGGAGCAGTTAACTTTCTAGGAAAAGAAGAGGGCTAGTTATTTTATCTAATTGTATATATGTGATTATTTTAATAACAGTAGTGGAGAATTTATTGGCTTAGATCTAAAATTAGACCATTAAAATGGTAGTATATGAAATTATCCTGAATACATGTCTCATTTTCTGTTACCAAAATATTTTTTTTGCTGTTGTCTTTAAGTTGTGCTATAGTCAGAATTGCCTTTGAATTGGTAGCGCTAATAGGGCTGTTAAAATATTGAGTGTTGCAGACTGATTGGGTGTGACTTCACCAGGAAATATGATCTGCTGTGGCTTGACTGTACTCCAAATCAGCCTGATTGCTTACATTTTTTGCAGAGCTTAGGGAAACTGAATGATGCTGGTGACATGCCACAAGATATCATAATGCAAAGCCAAGAGGAATTATCAAAGATTATGCCAACTTGATTTTTTTAACTACATTTTCTCAAAAATGAAATGTCATTATATTGGTCCTTGAATAGAAGCAACATTATTAATCCAAAATTTAAGATATTCCCCTAGGTCCCAGTGTTTTATTAATAATTATGGTCTTGGAAAAATATTCCTGAAAGAATAAAGAATATCCTTTCTTGTTTTCTGTTTTCCTTTCTCAGGTGTGTAGTTATAACCTGTGCAGTGACAAAGCTACTAGTCAAGAGAATTTGCAGGTGAGAAACCATATGCAGTTGGCAGCTGTAGAAGATTTTAATTTTTTTTTTTTTAAATCATGACTTTGGAAGTACTTGGACTGTGCCATTATTTAAAAAGAACAGAAACCTTTAATTATCAGGAAAATAGGTTTCAAAATACTTAGACTTCTTCTTCCACACACTCATGTGAGAAAGGTTTTTGGCCATTCTGGTGTCTGGGACAGAACAGAGATGTAAACTGCACATTGGCAGTATTTGGAGGCTGAGTTCTTTTGGTGGCAGCTTGCTTCCAGATGCATGAAATTATGGGCTCCAGGAAACTAGCAAGGGTCATCACAATAAGGAAAGGTAGAATATATCAGTAATCTTTTAGCAACTCTTTTCCATGCACTACTGTGCACTGCTCGTCAGCAGTGATGGGCAAAGAAGGAGGTGACTGCTAAGGAATTTTCTCTTTAGGGTCCATGACAGCAGGTTGGGCAAACACCTGTCAGGGATGACACTTGCGATCTCTTCCAGTTTTGGGATACTGAAATTTACAATAATTTGAGGAAAAAAAGCCCCTCAGAACAGCCTATGGATATACATAACTAATGCCTTGAAGTCTAGTCATATTAGTGTAGTGAGAACAGAGCTTGGTTCAGACTCATCTTTCATTTGGCAGTTGTAAAGTGTGACTTCTAAAAAAAATTACAAGAGGGCAAAGGTAAAGTAAGATTCATCAATTAGCTTATTCATTAATTATTTTGGGGAGAGAGTTTAATAATAGTATTAATGAAACTGAGTAGCATTAGTAATTAAGAGCAACAAATTATGCATATCATAATAGCAAGTGATGAATTCTGTTGAAAGTTTATCTTAAAAGTACATATCAAACTGGACATTGCAAAATGTAAGAAAGATAGGTGTTTTCAAACTTTTAATCTTTATTATGAGTTTAATAACAGTATTTTCCCAAGACAATAAAATACCTTTACCATACAAAGGCAGTTCCAATGGAAAGCCTGAAGTTTCTTGAGGTCAGATCTCATTCCTTTAGTAGCAAAAGGCACCACATTCCTGAATCAACACACAATATGCGTTGGGAATTATAGTTAGTTTATTGAAGTAGAATGAAAAAAAATCCAACTATTGTTTCTATCCAAGTATATATATAAAATGTATGGAGAAATTAATAGTCAAGTCCTCCTTAGAGAAAACAACCAGAGAAAATAAAATACAATGTTGCATATTAACCCTTGAGGTGAAGTGAGGGAATATCCTTGCTAAAGTAACTGTCCAAGTAATCTTTGCATGCTACACAGCATAGCCCGTGGATGGTTTTATATGAATGTATAGTTTAAGTTAAATGAATGAATGGAAAAAGGTTTTATGTGGATCTATAAATAGAAATTTGAAATGAAATGGTTTTTGCTCTAGCTTTGTGATCAAGTATCAAGAAATTAAAAAGAATTTAGCTTATTTTGACGAGACCTTTAAAATTTTGTAACAAAGCAGCTTTTATGAAATTAGGAATTTTGAAACAGGCAAAAAAGTAAAAAATAAATAAAAACATAAAGAAAAATTTCAATTCTTTATTTTGAACAAGTGCTTTTTAAGAGGTGTAACTAGAATATTATTTTATGTTGAAATATATTATGATTGTAAAATATTTATTATATGAGCAATTAAATTACAATTCAGGCTATTACACTATCACTGGTAGATTAAAGCTGAGATCTGAACATCAGACTGAGAGGAGATAGTTGAGACATCTTTCCATAATTTGCTCCCTTCAAATTTTAAGAATATAAAAAACTTCTCCTCTTACTCCTGTTTAACTATTTGGATTTAAGATAAATCTTGCTATTGTGATACAGTTGTTATTACATGTTTGATGTTTCCAATATCTTTAATATAGCAATTTTTATTAATTCTTCAGCTAAAATGTATTGTGTCTGCAAGCTTAATAAATTTGAGATCTGTAAAATAGGCTCAATAAATTTATTTATTGACATATTTTCACTTCCCATTTAAATAACCACCTAAAATAATTTCTTTAAAAATACTTGTCCCATAAAAATTTCCATAGCTGAGTTTTTTTGCTCCAAGAGTTGTGGCAGTTGGACTCTTGTCAAACACCCAAAAACATTGGCCAGAACGATGCCCAGGGATGTAACATGTAAAGTAACTCATTCTTCATAAACGTGAGAGTATGAGAGGACTCAAGGCTTGCAAAAGAGTGGTATAAACTGTGATATAAGATGCTATAAAAATCACATTCAAGATATTTTAAGAAAAAATTCTTATCTTTGGATCGTCATATTCAGGTATTATTTTTTATAACGTGGTCTGCAGTTGTGCAAAAATAAAAAAAAAAAGGAGATCTGGGTAGATTTAAGTTGAGACATGGCCAGATTCTGACAGGTGTAAACTGGCATAGCTTTGTGGAAGATTGGCTCAGAAGGAGTCTCTGGCTTGGGCTATGCATAATTGAACATACAGACATCATGACTATTTGATTTAACTTTGCTTAATGCATCTGAGCCTGCAGTATTGCTTAGGGGAATAAAATAAATGGCTTTGGATATAACCATTAGCTTTTTTCTTTCTGATTATTCCATTATGTTTGAGCTTTGACTGAGCTCATTTTTTCTGCCCAGCAGCTTCAAACCATGAATTGGGAAAGAAATTTCACTAAGGAAAAGAGTACAGATAAGTAAAAAGTTCATGGATATACCGATCTGTCATAACTTTCCTTATAAAAAGACATTAAAATGTTGGAAGATAATGTGATAACTACACATTAGCTGTTCAGAAATATCTAGAACAACTGAAGAAAATACCCTGGTTAGTCATTGCATAGAGATGACATAGCGGCACAGTATTATACTGACAGAACGGGTATGACTCTTTTATAGCAGAGATATCAGGCTGAGTTCTGACTTGCATTTTTTTAACCTTGGGGAAAATAATCTGGGATCTGCTGATACAGAGAGGAAAAAACCCGCATTTTCCAACATAGCAAACACTATGATCGGCTTTTGAAGGATTCTGTTCCTGGTTTTTTTTTTTCCTCAGGAGAGTTATGATGGAAAATGGGATATGTCTCAGATTCATTTGATAAAGCATGTTGTCAATCTTTGACTAATAAAATATACATGAGTTTGAAGGAACACACATTCTAGACAAGGCTTCTTCTAGTCTTTTATGTCTTAGAAAGAAGGGAAGACAAAAAGAAATCCATTGTTGGAAAATTTTATTTTTGAGATTGACATGTATAATATCAGAGTTTTCCTTCATGTCCTTTGCTTTTTCTTCTGGAAAAAAAAATTCTTGTATTTATGGAATATAAAAGTTATATTCTGTGGAATGTGGACAATTGGCCTTGGACAGGCTGAAGAGGAAAAAATTGCAGAAGAATTAAAAGCAGAAGAGAAAAGTTAATCTTTTACTTATCATAAATGGAAGGTTATGTTTCATTTGTACTGCATATGAACTAACAACTTCCATATTTTCTTTCGTAAAAGTAGAGAGATGATGGGTTAAGCTAGTTGAAATTTTATAGTTGTTTTTGCTGAGAAAATCTACTCCTTCATCTAATGTTTTGAGGACAACTTTTCTTCCTCCTAACAAACAGGAAATTTGAAGTCTGAGTTTTCAATGCCAAATTTCTTGTTTTCCTCTTTTTACTGAGGAATTAAAAAAAAAAAAGGGATGAAAAAACTCCAAAATTAATTGGTTGTCTCCAAATCTTCTTTGTTATATTCATGTTTACTAGACAATGGTGTAATCACAGGCACCTTCCCAAGGGAATATTATGGAACATATGCTGAGTTTTATTAATGCAAAGTGGTGATAAAATTAGCAGAAATAATCAACTATTCACGCAGCAAATTAAGAATGGGAAAATGCTAACATAGAAAGTAAGTCCTCATTACATCAAACATGCATCAGGAATGAAGCTTATAATTTCCCAGAATAAAATGTGCCTTTCTCCCATCTCCCTACAATCAACATACACAGATTATAAGTACATCTTTCCTCTAAAATTTTCTCTGGAATGATCTTTGGAACTTTCTTGGAACTTTACCAGACTGGACATAAACCAGAGCAATTGTACATGGCAAGAAAATAACAGATATACTTGACTTAGGTCAACTTGTAGTTCTGTCTTTCTCTTTTAATAGAACATATGTAATCAAGAAGGAAAATAAATTACTTCCTGCCTTCCTTTTTTTTTTTTTTTTTGAGTAACTAGAGGAATTTACTCTGGGAATTTGGTAAAAATAATGTAAAGAATGACTGGCATTTTTTCCTCCCTGCACACAAAATAATACATTAGAGATAAAATGCTCCATTTACTCTAGCAGCAGTTTGGAGATTTTTGGCACAGCCAGGATATTGTGACGCACGTTTCTCCTGGAAAATTTGCTTTGGCTTTTTGTGATTAATATCATTAAAGGGCCCTTCAAAATGGCTATTTTGCACCTTAGTTGGGATGATGCATCATTCTTAAGACTTTTCAAGACTCAAAGGAAGAGGACAAATGGTAGCTATCAATCATGCGGATTGACCTTACAAATACCGATAGCAAGGACCAGGATGTAAAGATGACTGGGGAAAAGAAAGGGAAAATGACATAGATGGACAGACATCTGGGTGGGACAGGCAAAAAAGAGAAGAGTGGGTGAATTTATTCTTTGCATATTTTGTCCCCATCAATTTATTCTGCATCTACAGTGGTTTTAGGGCATTAATGTCCTCATTGCTCTCCACCAGCAGCCAGAAGATTTTTTTTCCTTAAGTCTTCTGAGAAATTATGGTGTCCTTCAACCCAGCTTCTCCTTCAGTCACTGGGCATTCACTTGATTCACTTGAGGCCCCTTCCAATCTCCTGAAGCTCCCATAAATTATTAGTGTCTCATGCTGATCATAATAATAGAAACTTGCATCTGTAGCTGATAACCAAAAACAATAGCATCAAAATGGTGGATTTGCTGCACATTTGCATCCACATGTGCCCCAGTCTCTCTGCTTTTTTCTAGACATTTTTTCTCCTTAGAGTTTTAGGTCTCCCTTGAAGTAGGTTCCTTTCCGCAAATTTCTTGTAATTATGGCTCATCTTTCTACGGGTTGTGAAAAGATAAAAGAGACTTTTTGCTGCATAATCCTTTAAGGTTCTGTCCACACTTTACTCCTTGAGAGTCCTGCCTGAAGGGTCTGGCCTCACTATTGACCTAAGTGGAATTTGGAAATTCCTGTTCATAAGCCCTAAGCACAACCAAATAAGAATTGTACCTGACTCGGACATTAAATACAATTACTCTGGATTTTTTTGCAGTTGCTCTGGATTTTTTTTCTACTTTCACAGCAGACATTCTGTCAAGATAAATTTTTTTCAAACTAGATCCGTACCATGCGGGTGAAGGAGAGGGGCAGTGTGCAAAATCCTGCACTTTGCAGGCCAGGACCTAATTCCCTGGTTTCATTGGCTGAGTTGTGGGTACTGGAATTTAGTACTGAGTTTTCTTTAATTAAATGCCTCATTCACATAATCCTGGCATCCAATGACCTGTGGAGAAGAATGAGTTCTATTATTTGAAACCACTGTCAATGGTTCTGTCACTAGGCTTAGACTCCCAGTTATTACTTTCTAAGAGTAGTTGTCCAAAAATAAAATCAAATAAAGACATTTTGGAAGGCAAGTATGGCTCCATACCTAAGGACGATAGTCAACTTCTAGCTATGGGATATTAAAATATAACTTTCCCTGGACAAAGAATAACTTGCTGCAGGGCATTCTAAGGTATTTTTGCTTCTACCACTAAAGCAACTGGTACCAAACACCACTGATGATGGAAAGCTCATATACCTGTCTGCTCCTCCAGTGTGAGACATTTTTCTCTCTGGGAAGGAAAAACTGCAGAGCCACTTATGTCTTAAAATGACTTAATCTTATCTAGAATTGAATATTCCAGACTTTGTTGGGATTCACTTAAATGCTTTTTGGTGGTTGGCATGGATTGGTTTAGCATCTGTTAGCCACTAAACAGGTATCATTATGACCCAGATGGTAAAGACAAGTCATTACTCAGTCTGCAAAGGCAAATAGCATCAATGATTATACTAAATTCTATATAGAAATATCCTTGAATGCATCAGTACATATGGTCCTGTATCATTCTGTAAAAATATTTTCAGTGGGCTGTTGAAAGTAGTTTCTACTCAGTATGGAGAATTCAGCTAGTGTGCTGGACAAACAGTTGAGTGTTTCTTGCAAGGGCTTTGGACTTGCATGAGGAGGGGCTGAAGTTTATTGATTGGGAGGGTTGAGCTGAAGAGAAAAGCATGAATTTTTCAGTAACTGAAATGTTGTAACATCTATTTGTTTCAAGAGTTTGGAACCCAAGAAACCTCCTGGTTCAGCTCTGCTAAAATAAAGGAATGGGTGGGAAATCATTCAGAAGCAGTGACCAGAAGGTTTTGTTTTCTTGTGCATTTGCCAACACATGGCTCCTGCCAGGAAAAAAAAAAAAAAGCTGATGTAATTTGTCTCTCTATTTGATTACTAATTGGTTTTCATAGAATTACATTTAAATCATCTCAGGTTATGTCTCTTCCTGGCTTAATGTGTGCCCTCACTACCCAAAGCTACAGTCAGCAGTGAGTTCCAGGTGTGCACCAGCACAGTATAAATACATATACACAGTACACCCATCAAACACACACACACACACACACACACACTTCTTCATGCACATGCACAGACAGATATATGTAAACTATACATACACCAAATAAATACCCCACCACTATTACATGTGTGTGTGAGGTCCTGTACAGAGCAAATTCAAGCACAGGCTTCCAGTGGGAGCGAAGTCATGCTCCATGAAGGTTGGCAATAAAGATGGCCTGAGGGAAAAGCCAAAACATACGCTGCAATAAGTATCAAAAGATGAAATTTACATATAGCTACAAAAACTGATTGTAAAGCAATACATGAATGCATTTGTGAAGGATTTGGTTGCAGTTCTTGCTGTACATATGACACCAATTCTCTGAAATGCACTGGCTGGTTATTGAATTATGAGTAAAGCATAAGAAATTGTTTCTGACAGTTAAAGCCCTTTGTGACATTCACTTGGCTCAAACACTGTTGACATACTCTGGCAGTGGATCAGACCTTCTCTCTGAGTGCAGGCACTCACCTGAGTGAGAGTGGGCTGCCAGGTGTGTTATTTCAGCAAGGAGCCTTAGAGAAATTCACTTCCATAAGGATCATCTAAACATCAGAGTAATTTGCTGCCACTCTTGGATCTATGCTTCCAGAATTTCTTCCAATTTATATTTAGGAAGAAGAAAACAGATAGATTTGCCAGAGTAGTTAACTCACTTCTCTGTTGTATCTATGAGGTGAAAAACTCAATACTGTCCATATAATAGTTGGGTAGTTCCTATTTTTCTGTGTTTGTTCTCATAATTGAGAGAATAGTGTTTCTTAACAGCACTGGTCCTTTTATTTTCCAGGAAGCAAATTCAAATTTTCTTTTTCATTTCATATATATTTTCTGATTAGAAAACCTTAAGGATATGCCCTGCTATAATTTTAATTTAGACATATAAAAGGACCAAATTTAGAAAGTTCACATAAGAAATGAATTCTTGCTCTCTGTATGTAGTTTAGTCCTTTTTCTATATGATTTCAAGTTTGAGAACACACTGCACATGATTGACTACACACTGTTTTTCATACAGTCAGGTACACCTGATCAATATAGTTGTAAAAAAAGCCTTCATAATAATTTTCCACTGAATTTTGTGAAAAGATTAGTGACTGTGGTGCAAAAACCAGTAATTAACCTATCTTGTCTACTGATCTGAGCACTTGATATTAAAATATTTTGCATTAAAGATCATCAGTGAGAGATTTTTTCTTTTCTTTTTTTTTTCCTTCATCATCATGTAAATTCCATTGTACATCACTCATTTTGAAATTTCTCACTTATACAACAACTTTTTTACACAATCTGGACATGGAAACAGATAAAAGAAAGACAGTAGCCACTTGTTTACAAGTTGAAGTTGGATATTTGACATCTAAATTCAGAGCACAAGCAAAAGCACTTTGAATCCAGTGACATCAATGAGAACTTCAACAGGACCTGATTTGGAAAGAAAATATTCGGCTCAGGAATAAACTGTTAAAACTAGGATGAGTACTAAAATATACAACTTTGGAAAAGAAGATTGAAAGAAAAAAATTAGTCAGCAGAGATAAGTGTGCAAAGGAATGAAACAGACACTGTATAGTGTCATCCAACTAACCTTGTTTCATCTCAGTAAGATTTCACAAAGCTGCCTGTATGACTCTAAAACTGAAACAGGAACATTTTCTTGAAGCTACTTCAAAATTACAGAACACCCCAGGAGATCTGTAAACTTGTTAAAATATTAAGAAAGACGTAGCTCTTAAAAGAGCAGTTCTTAAATCAGCTCCCAGGTGGAATATGAAAAAAAACTTCCTAAGGTTTCAAAATAACACTGTTGCATTGAAAGCTGATGTTGCTCAGTTCATTTAGAAAATACTATAAACTCATTTACTATGGGAAATTGGTAAAGGAATCTTTCATTAATAGGAAAGATTGGCCTGTGCACTGCAAATAAAGTGATGTTTACATAATTTTGAAAGATCTTTCAAAGAGTCAATATCCTTCTGCTGTGGCTTACTGTAAGCACCCTAATAAACTTGCCATTTTTAATAAAATTAAAATGCCATAATTAAGTAATTGAATTGCGGGGAGAATGCTTGTACTTTGGACAGATACACAATTAGATTTTTTGCAGTTCCTGAGGTTTTCTGTTATAAACAAAAGCTTTCACACTAAAACACAGCTCCAAGTGGTACTTGTCAGCACGTGTCAGATTTAGTCTGAGACTAAATTCTGTGAGGTTCATAAAACCTAAAATTTTAGGGTAGCTAAAGAATTTATTTAATTTTGAAAAAAACTCCTCATGTTCATTTAAACCTGACTAATTTCATATTAGGATACAATTTGAATACTCCTCTTCAAGGTTCAGTTGTTAAATGAAAGTATAAATAAATTATATTTACCTTTGTCACAACCCATTCAAGAGTAGGTCAAATAGATTTCCTCACCATTTCCTCCTCTGTCTGATTGGTTGTTGTTTTCTTTGCAGAAACACTGTTGAATTGACTCCCACTGCTCCATGGCTAGGACAACAGGAGAGACACACAGACTTAAGTGCACACCTTGGTTTTGTTCTGTGCCCATCATTTCAGAGGGTTTGGCTGTCAGTTACACCTTTCATGTTAAATTTGAGATGAGAGTGGAAATAACTCAAACCCTGATGAAGCACACAAAGGGAAACACAGATCCTTGAAGACCTTGTTGCCCCATGATGTTGTGTCAGAGATCCTGGACAGAAGTGTGCATGATGAGGTGTGGGCTTGTTGGGTGTAGCCATTGCCTGGACAACTAGCACAGCCCATCTGACACAACTGGAAATAATATCAGTTTATATGCAAAGCTGTAGAAAGGTAGAGGGGTGTATTTTATATCAGACTTTGTTAAAATTAAATATTTAAGTTTAGATATGTAATGCAAATATAAGGTATGTACAAGTATTTCTAGATAGGCTTAGTAGTTTGGATTTTGTAGAGGTTTCTGGTTTATTTTAAATACATGAAAATTGAGTTTACAAGATAAAAAAATGTGAATTTCTAATGGAATGAAAATTATTATTTTTATCCAGCTGCAGTAGCTAGCCTTGATTGGCAGCAACAAAACAGAATTCTGGAAATGGCAGAAAAAGTCTGGTTAGGAGAAAGGAGGGAGAAAATTTCAGCGAAGCAGAGATGAAAGAGGTATGTGTACCTGAATGTAAACAGTAATGGACCTTATATCTAAGTTTCATTAAGGGAGATATAAGATTCATTATGACTATTTTTCATAGAGAATTTAAGAGAGCATCCTTTGTGTACTATCACATAACAGTGTAATGAATAAATAAATTAACAAGATAAATCAGAAATTGATTTAAAACAACCTTTATGGCCAGTCTAAACTCTTTTTAGTGCCTTAATTTGATCTAATATTTGGGACTTTCTGTACATCTAGGATAATACACAGAGTAGCCTTGTTCACTTGTCTTGAGTAGAAAATAAATTACAAAGGTTTTCTGACTTGAATGAATAGACATCTAAGGTTTCTTGTTTTTTAAGCTTTTGTACTGTTTACCAAAATCAAGAGAACAGAATTTGTCTTGAAATTTTGATATACACCTCACAATACAAGGACTGCAGCTCATAAAGAAATCCTGATTGAAAGATTTATCTTCTGGAAGAAATCCATGTGGATAAAGTGGCTAGATAAGAGAGGATGGAATAGCATACAGTAGAAATAGGTTCTTATGCTTTTTTCAAATGGCATTCTTTTGTTCATTGTGTAAAATATTCCAATATAAAGGTTCAGTGTACATATTAAGTGATGAGATTTGAAGCCCACACACACTACCTGTGTCTCAGAAATCAAGTTCAATGGAGTATAACGCAATAATAATATAAAGCTTATATTCTGGGTCATCTGAGAAACACCTGGACAGAAATCAATTGGGAATATGTGCAGAAAAATAACAGGCCTTCCTCTGTGGGTTGTTGTCTCAACAGGTAGCACAGTAAGAAGTAAGTTTGTTGTATAAGAAAAAGAAGATTGGGTCCCACTGCTTTTTTTATGTACTTGCAGCAATAATTTGTTTACAATTGATTAAAGAGCAGTTTGGCTTTTGGGCAAAGAAGACCAAACAATTAATCTAATGAAATCCATTATTTCTTCCTACAAATCTTAGTCACGGTCAGGAAAACATTTCTTCTGCTAAAATATAGCCTGGACTTGATCCAGGAAAATGCTGAGGTTTGCACTGAAAGCTGTCCCTTTCAGATTAACACCTAATGTCATAATTGACTTTAAGCACATCCTTATTATATTAATTGATTTCACAAGGACAAACACATACTTCAAATTAAGCATCTGCTTCAGTGCTGGCCTGCAGAGAGATGCTTTCCAGGAGTGGAGCAATAATAATCACAATTAGATCAAGCTGAACATGTCTATCCTATGCATAAATTCCTTTACTACTTCATCTCTCTTATTATCAATAGTCCTAAAAATTATTGCCACTTTTTTGTTTCAGTTTAACCTGTATTTCACACACACATGTAAAGTTTGCCATGACAGTCCTGATAATTCTTTTTATAGTCAGTGACAGATTGCTCTTTTGAAAGTTGGAATAAACATGAATTTGGTTAGTACAGGAAGGATAGTAAGAGTTTACATGGTCTGTAATTGTGGTCATCTGTATGCAGCCAAGAGGAAACCTCTAATTTTCTGCTTATGTAATTTGATTTTTAACTGGTGCACAGTGAAAAGTCTTTCTTTTTATTATTATTTTTCATGAGAGAAACAAATTAGAATTATAATGTATGAAGACTCCAACATTTAAATAAGCAAATAGTGGTCTATTCTTGACATTTCCTCTTCTGAAAACAAACAAACTCCCAAAATACTGAATAAAACCAGACATACATACATACAACAAAACCTGGAGGAAAGATTTGAATGTTTTACAAATGAATTACTTCCTATAATCAAAGTTGCCTTGCTATTTAGTCAAGGAATTCGAGTCTAGCAGTAATACTAAGGATTTTAAAAGACAACCATATGCACATTTCATTTCATACTTTCTATTTTTTCTCATTTCAGTAAGAACATATGAAGAGTTAGTGACTAGCAAGTATCTCAGAAACTAAAAAGCAATAGCAGCCTTAGGTTGGAATATTGCCATGGAAAAGAAGTGACCCATGTACATTATCTTCTCTTAAACTATACTTTGTTGATGAGTCTTATTTCAAATAAAGGAGAAAAAAAAAGCTATTTGGGGTAACATTTATAAAGTATTAAGATCTTTTTGGATGCTCACACAGTAGTGAACTATGCTCCAAGAACTCTGAAAACTGAAGTCAACCACTGTTAAAGAAAAATGATAGTTTTAGCGATTAGTTCTTGATCAGAGATACATATAAACAAATGCTCTAGAGAAAGCAACTTCAATAAGAAATTTTATTTTACCTCTAATGCTAAAAATGAAACAACAATTGCCAAATCTCATTCTTCGAAGAAAAGATAGTCATTGTAATGTGAATTGAAGGGTAGGAAGCATTTTTCCAGGCTTTATGCGTTTGCATAGGGTGCTTTATTATAAACTAATTTTACAGTACCCAGACCTACTGTCCCTTAAACTATGTGTGAGGGGGTCTCATCAAAAGCAAGGAGCCCTCCCAGGACTTCTAAGGGCCTTCTCCATTGGTCTCTTAGGTCTCTGTCTTTCAGAGAGCTGTTAAAAGGTGCTCTCTATTGCAGCAGTAATGAACAGCGTGAGCCTCACAGGCATCAGTTAAAGTGTGATTTAGGGACTGGGACGTAAATTACTACTGTCTGTACTCTTATTCAAGCACAGTCTGGTTCAATATGAACTTTTGCAATTAGTAAACCTCTGTCAACCTGAGTGGGAGAGGCATGGCACAGATGTATTTCTTCCCCCATCTGTGTGTCCTGCCATTCTTAGGTGTACTCCATATCCAGCTTACCCATTGACATTAGTGGAGAGGACTGCTGGAATCTTGTTTTGGTCCATAAGTGTTGGGACTTGTGGAGAAAGAAAAGGACCATTTTGTTAGTACTAGCTCTTTACATGATATTGCAAATTTTCAGAGCAAACCTGCATTCAATGAAGCCAGAAGGTTTCTTTGCAACAACTCACAGAATGATGCCATGAGGGGTGAATGAGATTATCAAGTGCACAGACCCATGAACTGGTCTCTTATAAATGGTGTAGGGAACAAAAGAACAATAGCCATCTAGACCCAGCTTACAGTAGAGAAAACTCTGATAAGAGAAAATTATTTGAACCATAGAGTCTAAAATGTCACAGTATTCAATTTCAATACGTCAAACATAGGCGTATTATCTTCCTGCAAATAAGGTGAATGTATCCGGATGCTTATCTCCATTTCGTTATGCGCTGATACGATGTCTCCTGCAATTCACATGGGGATTGATCTGAAGTCTGCTAAAATCAAAAGGAGTCTTTGTATAGCATTCATTGATTCATGAATCAGACCTCCAAAGAACAATAGTGAGCTGAGTTTTTTAAGTTCTGAACTGTGTCTCATTTTGTACAAACATTTAAAGGCAAGAATGTTTCTCCCAGTTGGACCAAAGCCTGCTTACTTGTGATTTCTAGAAATCATTCTAAGTTCCTGCAAGAAATGGTTTGGGATTCAGTTCATTTTCATTCTGTCTGGACTGACCTGTATCATAGAGGCTGTCATTATTCTGCCTTTTATAGCATTTCTGTTTACAGGTTATCAAACATCCTGTTCAAATTATCCTGGGTTCACTGGAAAATTTCTCAAGCATGTGATAATCCTGACCCTGTGAGAATATCTGTCAAGTCTTTTGAATAATTTACTGAAAAATTACCGGTACCATTTGCATCCTCAGGCTAATTTGCCTGCTATTATAGAAGAGAAAGTTTCTGCCATGTATTGATCAGGAAACAAAGGAACTAGGAATAGTAAATGCACAAAAAGGAATGTAAATAACAAGGTAATTATTAAAATATGGAAATGGAAAATAGTGGACTTTGACCTAGGAGCTAATATAATTATGAGACACCCTTAAAGGCAAAATATAATTTAAAACAATCAGGTATAAATGGGAACTGTGCATTAGGTCCTCAGAGATTCTTTAGCATCTAATTCAACTGCCCTATAGTCTTTACCTATATATTTGCCTAAGATGTGTAATTTTTCCACTGATGTGCAGGTATACTAGGGTAATTTGGTTCCCTAAAGCCCAGAACTCCACCTTAAGCAAAGTCTCACTGGTTCTGAGGCAACCCGCTTACAAAAAAATGAAGTTTAAATAACTGCAGCCATTCCAAAGTCCTCTAAAAAGCTTTGAGATCTATACAGTTTGGGATCATTGTGTGCTTCTTAAGCTTTCTTCTGTGCTGAAGAAGGAAGGAAGGCTGAGGATCAGATCCATGCTGCTTCTCAAGGCTCTGATGTGATCTCCATCTCATCCCACACAGACCATTCCAGGTGCTGGACAGTTGTTCAAGTTTGGATTAAATATTTCCCATTGTGTACATTTCAAAATACCCATTGACACCTATTTCTCAGTTACTAAATCAGTTACTAATCAATCAGTTACTAAACTATCAAACCTATATCTCTTTCTCCTTTTGCATTTCATCCTGCTTAGCTGCTATTGGGCTATTTAACAGATGTCTAACCTCCACTACTACTGTTAGAGGTAATCCTGGGAATATAAGGTCCAAGATCTGACAGCAGAGCCCTTGAGACTCAGCTTTTGAAATGTCTACACGCTTTGAAGGAGCTCATCTGTGTGCATCTGCTACTTGAGATAATCATTGGGGAAAATAAATAAAACCAAACACACCAGAAAATTTTCTCACTACAAAAGGGTACTAAGATATGAAATAGTTCAGCTGTAAGGAAGGAAAGCATGGAGAATCTACAAAACCCATAGCTGCAGCCTCTGCTGCAGAAAACCAAGACAAATGAAACATAGTCTGAAAAAAGACTGAATGAACACTACTTGTTCTAATGGCCTTGGATTTAGCAGTGTCTGTACCGTGAACACCATTTAGGAAACATTTGGCTAGAGGAAGGGTTTAACCCATTACACTATTACACAGAGGTATTTTTGATTGAGTACTTGCTTATTTTCTTAAGGAAAAAAGCTTCTGTTGAAATGAAAATGTATTATCAATTTTTCATTGAAAAAAAAAAGGGGAGCATTAGTGCTATGTTTTATCGAGGCAGCAGCAAAAGGAAGTTGTTTTAATGGCATAACTGTCAAACTCACCTAATGTATGATCTGGCTAAAAGCAAAAGGGTTGCACCAGGTAAGATTCTCTCTTCCTATGCTTCTGACAAATGTCTCTGTGTTTGAGATTGTGCTGCTTCTGCTGACTGTGATTACTGATGAGACACCAGCAATATTATATGTAATACACCAAATGTGGGACTTTTTCCACTGCTCTGTTGGAATTTCTCTGATTTCCAATGTCTATTA
The DNA here is from genome assembly GCA_013400175.1 of Phainopepla nitens. Classification (NCBI taxonomy): domain Eukaryota; kingdom Metazoa; phylum Chordata; class Aves; order Passeriformes; family Bombycillidae; genus Phainopepla; species Phainopepla nitens. Next base: position 1,081,607 of record VXBQ01010752.1, read on the forward strand.
TAAAATAAGGTGCATTGATCAGCACTGCATACCTGTTGCTTATCTTAGCATCCTGAAGGAGATTAAAAAAAATTAACAGAAGGGAAGTAAAAAAGCTGCTACTTTATCTTTGAAGTGGCTGGGTTGCAAGGGGAAGTAGTTAATTCCCCATGGGTAGGCACAAACATTCCTTCACTTGTGACATGTGTAAAGGTTGCTGTTCGGAGCAGACTCTTTTCAGGACCCATTTCTTCTGGGCACTTACATTTCTAAACCCCTCAAGAGGGCTGTACTTCTCAAAAAGAGAGTGGAAGCTCTGGTGTTCTGGGCTAAGATTACACCAGCATTTTTGTGAACAAACTTTGGATCAATCCAGAGTTGGAAGTGAACATGAAAAGTGTCAGTAACTCTTTCATAAGTCTTTTTGTGGTGCATCTGATTGACCCGCATTACGATATACAATAGCATGAAAGAGTCTTAGTAATCAGTGCTAATGAATACATGTACCTACCTGATTCATATCCTGGGCATTACCCCTCAATAATGCTTTTGTTTTGCATTCATTAAAATTCCCATCATGACACAAAATGCTGAACATTTACTATAACAAAAACAAAAGCTAACAAAAAAATGAGACACATTTATTGCAAATTTCAGTCAAAAAAGATATAAATAAGGAAATACCATAGTACTGGGACATTGTCCCAGTCCTACTTTATTTTAGTTCATTAATTGTTTTTAGAAAAGATATTTACAGTGAGACCTCAGGCAAATACTCAGAGAGAACTTGCAGCATAATCCTTCTTTGTCACCCCTCCTTTCCCCTTCCCCCACCTGCAAAGAAGGCTGGATATTCCTTTCGTTTCTTTTATTTTCTTTTTTCTTTTTCCCTTTAGAGTCCAGGAAAGACTTAGAGAAATTGTTTTCATAATTTAGATTTGTGTTAGCTTTTCATCAATCTTCTACAACATATTTACTGAGAAGGAAGGGAGAAAAAGGGTTCATTTGAAGAAGGCACTGTGATATCACAAAAAGGATTGGGAAACGTGAAATAGGCTTGCACAGTGACGAGACAAAAAGGCTTCTCTGCATGTAAGTGCATCAGACACCATCACAAAGAAGGCTAATAAACTATTTTTTTGCACCTTTCTTTTTCTCTGCCACTTACTGCCAAGAAGATGTGCTTGATTTGGTTATTTGCAGAAGGTCAGGAATGAAGAAACCCAGTGTGTAAAGAAAGGTGGATGGCCAGCTGTGCTCAGAAGGATGATTGTCAGCTACAAGTCTCTCACAAGCCTAGATGTCCAACTACAGGTACACTTTTCCAACCTGATAGGGAAAAACAGGGAATTTTTTTTTCTCACTGAAAAATTAAGAAAAAAGGGAAGAACGCACATTCTATTCTTCTGCTCATTGCTGTGAGAACATTAGCGCTAGAGCTAACATGTTCAGGGTAAAGTCAAATATAGAGAAATTTTTTGTTCAGATATCATGGGGTTTATCTGCTGATCTGAAATCTATCATACTGAGTCCTCTAGGGCTTTAGATTAAAAAATTATTAGTTTGAGGATTAATCTGAGGATTCCTTGTGGACATGAGTATAGAAGCTGTTCTGCTCACACCTTCCAAGGCAGCAGCTATTCCAAAGGTGAATGAAAGCAGGTATAAATTTATTAAAGAAGACACGAATATTAAACATAAAGAGTCTTAAAGCATGAATGAGTGGTTTCTTGAACATGGACTCCAAAATCAGACTTATATGTCCCTTCAGAAAATTAGAGGGTGATGTCCTTCAGAGACCACTTCTATTTCATATCTTCAGTACTGACATAGACAAAGGAATTGAGGGCACTCTCAGAAAATTTGCAGGTGACACCAAGCTGAGTGGTGCGGATGACACACCTGAAGGATGGGATGCTATCCAGAGGGACCTGGACAAGCTTGAGAAGGTTAGGAATGTCATGAAGTTTAATAAGACCAAGTGCAAGGTTCTACACTTGGGTTGGGGCAATCCTCACTGTTGATACAAGCTGGGGAATGAACAATTCTTCCAAGAACAACTTGGGGTGCAGGTGGGTGAGGGGCTGGACACAACCCAGCCATGGGCACTCCCAGCCCAGATACCAAACATGTCCTGGGCTGCATCCAAAGCAGCGTGGGCAGCAGGGCAGGGAGGGGATCCTGCCCCTCTGCTCTGCTCTGTTCTGGTGAGACCCCACCTGCAGTGCTGCATCAGCTCTGGGGTCCCAGCACAGAAAGGACATGGACCTGTTGGAATGAGTCCAGAGGAGAGACATCAAAATGATCAGAGGAATGGAGCACGTCTCCTATCAGGAAAGGCTGGGAGAATTGGGATTGTTCAGTTTGGAAAAGAGGTGGCTCTTTTCAGCCTTCCCGAACCTGAAGGCTGTCTACAGAAAAGATGGAGAGAGAACATTTACAGGCATGTAATGACAGAACATGGGGGAATGGATCCAAAGTGAAAGAGAGTGGGTTCAGATTAAACATAAGAAAGAGAGTGGGTTTTGATCAGATATGAGGAAGAAATTATTTTCTGTGAGGGTGGTGAGGCATTACAAAAAGTTGCCCTGAGAAGCTGTGGATGCCCTGCACTTGTAAGTGTTCAAGGCCGGGTTGGATGTGGCCCTGGGCAACTTGGTCTGATGGAGGGTGGCCACTTATGGCAGGGAGTTTAGAACTACCTGATCTTTAAGGTCCCTTACACCATTCTGTCATGTTTCTATGAGGTAAATATGGTTTCCTTTGCAATGTGAAATACAAAAATTCTGCTTTACATACAGAAAGTTCCACAGTTTAACTAAAACCTATTTTTTATCCAGGCTATACTGGAATCTCCTCAATGACTTATGTCTATGCAGTTTCTTATCTCATGAGATGAGAGTCTTCTGACTGGGACTTTTTTTTCTATAATGACTATTCCCATTCAGTCAATATAATTAATTCTACTCAAATCTCATTTTCCAGACAGTTCATTACCATTAAAAGCAACTCATGTTTGTTCCTTTGGAGGGAGGGTTTAGATTGACTCTGTAATTCATATAATCAGCCCTCTGATTCTAGCAATGCATGAGGCTCATGAAGCCCAGTAAGACATTCTGGTTTGTATAATTCAGCTGCAATCCTATCTGTGTCATTACATGTTATTCAGTATTTCAGCTGTGCTTTTATGCTTCTCTCATAGTGGTATGAATATTTGCTATTCATTTTACTTCTTCAGATTCCCCCATTTCATAGGTGGGGAAAGTGAAGTGCAGAAAGCAAAGGTTTAATTTAGTGAGAGAGGAGAAATGCATAGAAGATTTATGTCAGATTTCCTAAAGCACAGTAGTGCAGTAATCACCTACTACTGAATGCAACCTAATTCCAGATAAACACCTAACAATATATCTTATTAGATACCTTTTCTAGAGGTACAAATATTGGATTCCGTTGTTTCAGCAGTAGTCAGAGTATTGGTGTCAAATCATGGCTGTCCTTCAGACTTTGCCATCATTCCGTACAACTGGAGTTTCTTTGATGCTGCAGAAGAAGAAAATCAAACAGAAACTCCAAACCAAGAAACCCCAAACAAACAAACAAAAAGTTTCTTTCCTGCAGAAGAGCAAAAATAGACTGTAGCCAATCCCCACTAATTATCCTTGTTGAAAGCCTGGCTTTTTAAAGATGCTTAAAAAAATAACTTTACTGAGGGCAAACTCTATCACACTCTGAGTGATTATGGGGAAGCCCTGATTTAGGCATGCTGTACTTTGGACCTTACCCAAATCATCTGTTTTTCATCCTTGCTTACTTCATGATATGACTCAACTCATTAAACGTTTCAGACTCAGCTAAGGTCCAAGAGAAAGTATTTCCCTCCTGCCAAGGAGTTCTGAGATGGGTTCTAGAATCCATCACACTACTAAACAGAGACTTCCTCCTACTCAGTTCTGAGTAATAATTTGGAAGTGAGACTTTGGTATTCCCTCTGAAGGACTGCGCTGTGGTTCAGGATGAATCACTTGTGCAGTAGGTAGACTATGGAGAGGGCAAATTCTACTGTAATTGATTGTCATTTTGTAGGTGGGGTGGATATTTTTCACTCAGTTAATTTGCTTCATCAGCATCAATTCAGCCTTCCCATAAACCACACCCTTTTCAAAAATTATTGCAGGAAGAGGAGGCTGAGCAAGCATGGCCACTCATCTCCCTCTGGGCAAATTGCCTCATATCATCCTTCAGGGGATGCTCTCGTAAAGAAAACCAAAAATCTTATTATTTTTTATTCCTTGGTGATAAAGCCACTGCACCTGCTGTGTGATGGCAATCACGCCAAGTTCCTGTAGTTTCTAACATCCTCCAAGCAATGATTTCGCAGACCTTCTTTGGAACTCTTCCACTTGCCTCTCCTGGATTCTCTCTGTTTCCGGATGGAAGACTAGTAACTCATGAGATCAATAACCTGGAAAAAACAGTAGCCCAGGAGGCTCCATCTCAAAATTAAATTGTTCCAATTGAACTAGCTCTGAGCTGGTTGACATTCCTTCTGAACGGTTCCCCTATAAAGGCTGAACTGAATTCTTTGGAACATACCTTCAAAGGCTGCATTACAAAATCTTATTACATCCTTTCTGTATTGCAAGGGCCAAAGAGCAAAGATTTGGGCCAAAAACTATACTCATAAAATTTTCTTTAAATACTGTATCTGGTAACAAATAATTATAACAAGACTGGGTCTGGAAAGAAATCAATCACCATTGTCAAAAACCAGACACCTTTTCCCCTGTGAACAATCTGATTTTGCATATTTCACACATTTATTGGCTTACACAGACAGAAAAATGATGGCCACAATATTTACAGGTAGACTAGAGAAGTTGAAAACTGGTTCATGAGAGAATCAAGACTTTTAAAGGTTCAAACCTTGGGAAGTTGTCACAAATGGGAAAAAATTTTAAATAAATAGGAAACAGCTCATATTTAAATGTCAGTGGATGTATTTAAGGCCAGAAATAAACAGGGATTTAGAAACAGGGATGTTGAGCATAGTGATGCCTACAAGATTCAAGGACAGAACTGAAATCACTGAACTATGAACTATGATCAGCAGAGAATGAGGCTGCTAGAAGTGGGACCTTGACTGATTATCTCTTTTAATGGTAATACACCCTCTTCTATGAGCAGCAACAGGTAATAGCACATATCTGAAACTGTAGAAGGAAATTTTAAGAACTCATGGAGTTTGCACTGACCTAGAATAAAGATTCTGCAAGAGCTAATTCAGAGCATCTAAATTTGGATTTTCAGACAATTGGCTCCCTTTTTTTCTATGAATATGTGTGTGAAAGAGGCAAAATCCTGTCTGTCAGACCCATGAAATGAACCTAGGAACACAAATTATGAACCCACTTAGTGTATCTACATTGCTAAATGAAAGAGGGTCAGGGAGAAGGCTGGTCATTGAAACTCTGATTTTGCAATGTTTAATTACTATCTGTCTCTGGCTCTGTGCTAGACTTCTCCATCTAGATTTTTTTTCAATATCTATCTGTCTGAAGGAGCCTAGCTTTTGGTGGAAAGCCAGCACCTTGGCATTCTCTTTTAATTACCAGTAAAGCTGATGTGATTAGTGGAAGCTGATGTTTTAAGTGAAATAGGTCACTTCTGAAGGATTTGTATATAAGGATCTGTGTTTATCCTCCACTGACTTTTTTCAGAGCTCAGGTGAGCATCTGTCTTCAAAAAAAATTAATCTCTTCCTCATCAGAGCTAGATACCTAAAATATTTAAAAATGCCTGCATCCTATTTTGTCACACTGAATGCTAGATTTAAGTATTTGTTTTCTATTTTACCCACTGAGCACACATGAGTTTAAACAAAATATCAGTAGGCAAAAGAGATCTGTAGGCAATTGGTATAAGATCATCAAAGGTAGGACAGCAAGTAACTGGAGAAAGGGGAAGATATATTAGTGTTCTAGATCTATGAAGGAAAAGATTTCTAGAGAGGTCCCTGTACCAGGCATCCGCTAAGATAGATTTGAGATTGAGCAGTGACACAGAACTGAAACACTGAGAGAGTCCTGCCCTGGGAGGCCTGAGGCCAGCTTTGTTCCAGTTCTGCAGACTGGCTACAGGAAAGTATATTCACAGATTAGTTCCTCTCCTGCATAGAGGAGATGATAATGTTACCTTTATCTGCACATTTGTTTAGTTTGTCTAATGCCTGTGAACCAAGGTACAGAGATGAATGCACTATGTTTCAGGTCCTCTAAAGAAAATCAGTTTTCCAGAAAAATCTTGTCAGTACAGCAGCATGTATTTCTTCATTCAGAGTCTATATCTGCAAGGAAAGTGAGGATCAGCCTCTTTTCCCCTCTGCCTGCTACCAGGAATGGAAAACATGAGGGTGTGGAGAGCTTTGAAGCAGCATCTGATAATTTGCAAGTTACAACATGTACACTTTTTGCAGAAGACTTTTCATGGTGAATGTGATTGTAGTTTCCAAACTCACAGTGTTCACATATCCTTGTTAAGAATATGCAGTAACAGGTGTCAGTGGAGTTCCTGTTTCTTATGCTGAAGCCAGGTGAAGCTGACGGCTGCCATATACCACCAAAATGCCTGCAAAGCTACACAGAAAGCTTCCCTTGACTGTGGCACCTCTTATTCATGGGAATCTTTCCAGGGTAAGCAGGGAAACATTTTTCTACTTTATCTTAGTTTGCTCAAGGAACTGAAATCATCCAGTACTGAGTCACATGCCATTTCAGAGCCCCTGACTACAGCTGAGTTCTAAGAAATGCTTTATTCAGAGTGTCCTCCAGTTCGGCAAGGCCCTGGAATTTGGGTGACCACAGGAAGCACTTGAGAGGTTTTCCAGCCTGACCATATCAGTCGTCTCACCGCAAGAACTTCCTATTTTGGCTGACTCCCTTCAATCAATTTGAGGCTGCTCTCTATGATCAATAGGAGGCAGTTTAAGGATGGCTTGTTTGCCTTATGTTTGTGAAGCAGTTCTTGTTCCCTGGTTTCTCTATCATACAGCAGAGCTACTACTGTTTGCTTTAAGGCTTTAATCATTGCTAATTTTTACAAAGAAAATAAAAGAGTAAAAGACATATATTTCATACTAAATCTCTTTAAAAGATAGCAGTAAAATAAAGAACATGAAAGAGAAGCAGAAAAGGCTTCGGATAAATTGCATAGTAAGTATAAGGTAGAGGATGACTTTACAGGTAAACTGCACCTAAATAATAACATAATATCCAAAATACATATATCAAAAATATTTGTAAACTATTGAAATGAAAAATTCAACTCTAAAACTTATAATACAGACAGTTAATATAAATATGATAGAAAAAATGTAAAAATGAAATAATAAGCCACTAAGTACTCTTTGCTTTCATGCAACCCTTAAAAAGTTTCATAATCTTAGGAAGAAAACAACAGTCACAGTACAAAGCCATTAGTGTCTCACGAAAATATGCTAGTGAAAGCTACTTCAGTATGTGAAAGAGATTTGCATTCAGGGTTTTCTAGAGGTGTGGGTAAATGAATGATTTCAGTTACTGGAAAATAATATTTGCATTAGATAGCTTAACATTTGAAGAGGGCAAAAGGAGTGCATCTTATCTGTATCAGATCACTGCATCCTATCTCAAAAAGAACTATGAATTTCTTGTTTTTCTTTCACAGACAAGCTCTTCTTTTTCAAGAAGGGATATGGTAGAACAAGTGTTTAATTGTTTTCAAAGTCCCTGATCTTTTAATCTCAAACTCGGCACAGACATATAACACTGCTTAGTGAGGGAAAACAGAGATTTATTTGATTGAAATAAATGTTTGATCTCTAACAGGAGATATAGACTACCTGGAATACAGTGACTATCTTGTTCAGAAGTTATGCAAATTATAGTATAAGGCAATTTAGTTGATTTGCAACACTTTTCAGGTAGGAACTTTTTATCATTAGCTACTCTTTAGGAAATCAAGCACTAAAAAGCTTAAACACAAAACTGGTGAAAACTAAATTTTATTTAGTTATTTTTTACATTAGAGAAGGCCATTAAACTGTGACAATTTCCTTTAGGCACTGAGGAAGGATAACATGGAGGACCAATGTTGGTTTAGTTCTTTTAATATACCCACCCACATGTACAGTGCTGGAAATAAAAATAAATTCCTTCCTTACTTGGTGACTGGTTTCCAAAACCTGGAATGGAGATTACTGTCCATGAAAGGATATTTGTTCAGAGAGTGTTCAGCTGATTATGGTGTATGAACCAAGGCTTGCTCTATGAGACACATCTAATTTCTGATAAGGCCCAGAGGCAAAATCTATAGCTAAGGGAATCCTAGTATGTCACTTGATGCGAAAAAAAAGAGATCTTCCAAATCTAAGCAAGGTGAAAAGCAGAAGCAACCACCAAGCTTAACTTCCTGGTTTCACATTCACCAGAGTATGGGCCTGAACAAAAACAATTTCAGCCAATATCATATAACATGTCATATATCATAGGAATTACTCTGAAAAATATAACTCCATCTTAAAGGCAACAGTGATGAACAGTGGATACTACTTTAGTGATTAAGTTTCCAAAGTAGTTCAACCCTCTTCCACTACTAAACAAGCAAAGCTCAGCTGTGATATTTCACATGTACTCAAATGAAATATGCAGGAGTAAGAGAATTTGCAAGGGGTGGTAAAGTGTCTGAAAAGTATTTTAATGTTTTTTTTTCTTTCTCTTTGACTCTCAGATGTACTAATATCCCTTTGCTCAGTGTTCATTTTATGCAGAATCTTTGAAATATATATATACATCTGAATAATCCCATGATAATACTTCCAAAAGGCGATTCTCTTTGTACAAAAAAAACAACATTAAGATGTATTTTCTTGTTCTGCTCCTCTCATAGAGCTTCCAAAACCGGTGGAACAAGAGCTGTGCTCTGTTATTCCAAGGACACACCTTGCTAGACAGCTTACTGCTCTCTCATGTGGCTCCCAGTGTCCGCTTTTCCTTTAGGCCAACCCCCTGGCACAACCCTTTTGTCTCCGCTACTTTTGTCCAACAACATCAAACTGATTTGCAGATTTCAGGCAAAACCATTTTGAAGCTTTGGCAAGTGAAAAGAGAGAAAACAGGAAAAAAAATAAAACCCAATGTGAGATCACTTCAGTTTGAACCCTCAAATTGACAGAAATGCTCTGCTTCATTTTCCTCAAACTTGACCAGATAATTTTTATTCTGGCATATGCCAGAATGTCACACCTGTGGCATTTCAGAAGGATTTGCTTAGGTTTTATGGTGTTACCACAGGTCAAAATCTGGTTTATAAAAGGAAGAGGAAAGAGAAAACTATGGAGTGCCTATTTTGTTTCCCTTAACTATGGACAAAAGTTATTGTCCAAACCTAGCTTTTTTTCCTGGAAGCACAGTTTGTCATCAAGAAAATAGCTGATAAGAAATGCAGAATTAACATCTGTGTCACTGGCATTTACATATGCCCTCAGTGAAGTTCTTTTCATAATCACTGAGGGAGAGTCATAGCTAATGCTAAAAGTGATAAAGATAAATCCAAAACTTCTCTACAGTGAGAAGAGGAAAAGAAACTCTGGAGATCCCACTACCATAACACACTTGTTTGTTTGCTAACTTTTAGCGTGGGGAAAGTATGGAAAATGTGAAACCAGAAAAAAGAAAACATTAGACTTCAAAACATTAGTTGGACATGACTTTTTAAATGATACTGGCAGAAATTTGTTGTACTACAAGAGGGGGCCTTGGTTTGGTATTTTGCCTATGGTGAAGTTACAGAATATATTCTTCAAATGTTTGTGTTAATCTGCTATAAGATTTTATTAAAGTTCACAATATCCTTACACATCATGGCTTACTATGTCTCCCTGAAACAAGGTCATTATGTCTTAACCATTTAACACACCCTTCCTCCTTAATGTGTGCACTCTCTATTCCATGGGAAATACTTGGCTGTCCCTTGCAGCTTTGCAGAGCTGTCAGGAAGGAAGGCTTTCCCTACAGTTTAATCACACTTTTCTTTTCTCACTTACACTTCAAGATTTCCACATGCTTCTATAGCACTTCCAGCTGAAATCAGACATATAGAATCCTCTCGTCTCCTGGACAGACCATAAGCCTCTTCCAGGGTGTTTCTGGTATTATGGCTGCATTCTATTTTTTTAATGTTGAGGCAAAGTGGACCACAGCCAAGAAACAAAATTATACCAAAGTCCCTGCATTGCTGCCAGATCATCTAAGCCAGTGACTGAAAAACAATTAAAATGGATTCTTTGTCTTTCTGTGGAGCTGTAGTGGACATGGAGTGCAGCGGTTGTGATCTGGTTTATGTGCCATCATTCTCACCTCACTTAACTCTTGCTGGTGCATTTTCAAAGTGAAAGAGTAGCCTGTTTGGTGGAAGATGCAGTACTTCAGATTTCACACAATAATTTTCTTTCTTTATAGAGTGCTTAAATTATGCAGAATTCTTTTAAAAATAAGTAAGAGATAAGGTGGCTGACTTCTGCACATCATTATAGTGGTGTGAACCGGTAGTGGTTCTACTGATTTCACAGGGAGGAGATTGAGTAGGAATAAAAACAACAAAACAAAATCTAAACTAAAATCCAATCACTATTCACAGTTCATCAGACTCTGTCTCAGAGGCCTGATTACACATATAGTCAGTCCTATATGAATATTTCCTGCAGATCCTACACATTTGTGCTTAATGGATTTTCTGCTGGTGTTTCTGTGGGCCTTCTTATAGGTGCACTGCAGTTATTTTGCCAAGGTGCTGTTTTGATGTGACAAATGAGGGCAGAATATACCCTTCGGTCTTCAAATTACACCTGTATAATACCTGAACAAAAGTTGATAGAAAAATAAGCAATTCCAGCCAAAATTCTGTCCCCTAGTAGTTATATATGGAGACCTGGATATAGCATTTCCTCAACAATTGCTTCTAATGGTAAAAAAAATCTGAATCACTCTCATCACTGGAGGAGTAATGTAGTAAATATAAGGTGCTTTTTCTGCATAAATTTTTTTCTAAAAATAATTTCACAGATTTCCACATAAAAACATTTGATTACATAGAATAGAATAAAAGCCATTTTATGATAGGAGTGTTAAAATTCAAATGAATTTAGATTATGAAGTATTTCTCCTGGCCTGGACAGTGATTTTGTATCAGCATATGCACTATATTATGTTTGTTACTTATGTTCCATGTTAATCAGTCACCATGTCAGTTTAGAAACTATAAATTGTACATGTATAAATAGATGACACAATGAGTTCTGCCTTTAGTTAAGTATATGAACATTAGTGGGTATATTAATGCACATCCATATTTCAAACAATGCTTTTGATTTAGTATTTTTCTTTAAATGTGGTTCCAGATCTGATTTTATCTTGATGAATATCTTATTTAGTCAATATAAGTCTCACAGGTTGCCTATGATTATATATTGGATCCTAGGCCTCAGTCATGGGCAATAGTATCATACTTGTTGATTGTTCATCTGAATTTTGATAATATTTACAAAATAAGAGTCTAGGTACCTAAGCAGAGACACATAAAATGCATTCTGTTCTATATTCTGTCACACACAACACTGGATGAACACAAAAAGTTAATGTTGTATGTAGAGAATTCTGCAAAATAATATCTGCATAATGATTCAAGTGACTAGGCATAAACTGAAATTATTATCCCATGTTGACTTCCAGCCTTGGGTTTTCTTTTCATTTTGTTTATTCTAATGATTTTTTTTTAAATGAAAAAAATATAAATATTTGTCAACAGTTTGGAATTTCATACTTTTCTAGGTTTTTTATCTACGAGTAATTTTGAGGATAAAATTTTATCAATATGTACGCTGAAGGACACTCTCTTTTTTTATGGAAGAATCTACCTATACAAACCTGTTAAAACAGGTAATTCATTATGTATTTTGGAGTTGCAAATCTCAGTTTTGTTCAGCAAGACAGGCACCTCTGAATTCTCTCCATTTGTTAATATTAATGCTCTAAATAGAGAAAACCCAGATAGTCAATTTAGACTTCTGTCATTCTTGCATTTAAAGAACTCTTTGAAGTTGTTTTCAAACAGTAAAGACCTTGCTACAATATCTGTAGGAGTTGACAAGATGTCTACAAGGAGAGCTCCTGTCCATTGCCAAAGGACTTGCTTCTCTCCACACTTTGTACGAGTTTTGTAGTCAAATCCTTGTCTATGCTTGTTTAAATGGCTCTATAAAATGTTCCCAGGCTCTGAAGATCATTTATCCTGTTAAATATTTGAAGTCTGAGTTGTGCTAAGAGAAGTCTTCCAAATTCTGCACATTGTCTGGGAGGTAGTACAGTATGAAATCTCCACTGAGCAGTCTATAGACACAGCTCAGTGAACCACACAATCAGAGGATTACAGGACTGGTCAGGTTGGAAGGGATTACAGCAGCTCATCTGGTCCAATCTCCCTGCTCAAGCAGGGTCATCCCAGAGCACAGGGCACAGGATTGTGTCCAGACAGTTCTGGAATATCTCTAGTGAGGGAGATTCTACAACCTCTCTGGACAATCTGTTGCAGTGCTGAGTCAGTGCTGCACAGTGAAGAAGTTCTTCCTCATATTCAGGTGGAACTTCTGTGCCTCAGTTTCTGCCCAATACTCCTTGTACAATTGCTTGGAACCACTGAGAAGGGTCTGGATTCACCCTGGATTTACCCTCTTGGCAACCCCGCTTTAGATACTTATATACATAAGTGAAGTCATATTCTAGATTCAAAATAGAGTTCAAATAACTCCTGGTAAGAACAATTAAAGTTTTCCAACAAGATTAAATGCTTACCTGAAGGAAACCTACCTTTTCTGTCATTCAGAACTAAATAATATGAATTCCATCAATACAAGGGTAAACATAGTCTTGATTAATTCTGAAGTTAAAGTATATTTGTAGTTGTCATTTCAGTGATTGGATTGACATGCTGTCTCAATGAAATATACAGTTTTTTGATAGACTTGGGAGAGTACAGAAGGTTACAGTCATGCAGCAGTAGATGCAGAAAGTAATTAAAAAATTAAAATTAAAATTAAAAATTAAAACTGGACAGGTTAATGAAGCTGCATGGAACTCTGCTAACTTAATGTAACTATTTTAAGTTCTGTAGAAAGTTAATTCTGCTCCAACACCTTGACTAAAGACTGTGAAAATGTCTTTGTCAGGAAAGGGTACCAACATTTTAATCTACTTTGTGCTGATAAAGAGAGGGAGAGGGAAGGAGTTCATTTTCATGGAATAAGATGAAGGTGAAACAAAAAAACTCTTTGTCTTGAGAAATATTGCACCTGCATTAAGTTCCCTGCTGATTCCTTAGTAGAAATTTGATTTTTTTTCCCTCTCCTCCCTCCCTTCATTATTTTCAGCTCTGAGGAATGCGAGGCATGTAAGCCATCCTTCTTGTCACTGACAAAATTCTTTCTTCAACTGCGAAAAATTGATCTTCCTCCCCTAAGTTACCATCAGCAAGTCATCTCAACAATGCATCTGTACTGTGTAACACTATATTATACTTTCCAGGGCTTCATATTTGTGTGACAGACTTGAAAGATCCATTTCCTAGTCATCTAAAACCTATGGTTAGGATTTCTATTCTGACTAGGAAGGTCTTTTAGGAATGTATTGTGATTTCCAAACAACGGAGAAATTATTGTTTCTTTTATTCGAGATAAAACTTTTTTTCAAGAAAGGTTCAACTTCCATTGTACCCTCCTTCCCCAAATAAATCTATTGCACCTTCAACTCATTGCTTAGAAACTGGATTTTCTTGGATGTACTCTTCTCATTAACTTTATATTTAATGCCCAAGACTCAAGAGGGTATGGTCAGCTCAGACAGAGATCTAAGGTGTTCTCATATGCTTTGGTCACTGTGGAAACCTACAAAAACAGAGGTTGTGTCTAGGCTGGTCTGATAGCCCCAAAATCATTGCAAATTATGTAGGCAGGCAAGCATACAAAGAAAATCTCTATACAGGCTGTGTGATTATGAGGACTCAGTAGATTACACAACCTTGTAATAGATAAGCAGGTACTTCAACGTTCCCTAATATTTTTCAGACCCATTGGACAGGCCTTTACTGAGCAACCCCTAGGCTGCTAACAGTCTTGAAATCCAATTTATCTCCCAGTACCACCCTCTAATGATGTACCAGCCTGATACTGAAAGAAGCATAGCAATGTAAGTGAGACTAGCTTGTGTCCAAATTGGATCTAGTTGAGTCAATCAGGAGGGGGAGAATCTGTGTATCTTGCTTCCAAGAATGGTTATCAATATACTCATCTCAAATTTGCAACGTATTCCAGATAGGATTACCTAAAAGTCTACCCTGAGCCTGGATTAATTAATTCTGTGCCATAACAAGTTCAGTTACAGGGTAGAATTTATATTGATGGTATTTAGAGATGACAGCAAGGCCACAGAGGTAGTATAAATTTAAGAGTCTGTGATCAGAATTTAAAATAAAGTAGTGAGCACTGAGAAAGCGTTCAAACTGAACAAGATGGAGTATTTCAAAGACCAGTGTCATATGTAGGAATCAGAAAGCAAATTCATTCTTTTGGGAAGCAAAAAATCTCAGAATACTGCCTGGCAAGTTATACCAGTAAAAGAAAAGGAAGTCCTTAAGATAAAAAAGAAGCTCATTATGTACCAAAATAATTCACGTACTTTGCATAAAATGATAGAAATAATAATTCCATTTCTACTTTACCGTAATATACCCAGAGGAGATTCCTGTGACTTTCAACCTCCTTCTTAAAAGAAAGGTATTACTGGCCTGAATAGAGATCAGAAGAAAACAGTCCAGATGACAGCAACATCAAATATGAGAAAAACAAATTAAAAATTACATAGTGTCCAAGACCCTTGTACTCTCAAACAAAGAAAGCACAGGCACAAAGAGGAACCTTGTCTCAGCATGCTGCAAGACAGCATTGATCAGTTCAGCAAATCCACTGGCATAATAACAGACAAAATCCGTTGGACTGCTAACAAGATTTGAGCCACTTATTTGAGAACTGGCATTTGATTCTACAGAAGTGGAAACACTTAGGAATTATAGTATCTCTAAAATCTAAAGTTGGAGGAGAAACTTTTACAGATAGATTGTATTTGATCCTGCAGCAATGTAGAACTCGATAAGGTTGGTTTCATACTTTCTCAATTTAAATAGCATGGCATAAGTCTAATATTTTTTTACCCATAACTCTGTTGCAATTGCTGTTACCAGTGGTAGTGCCTCTTAATATTTTTGTTGGTAAAATCCAGTATCTGTTCTCCCCTATATTAGCTGTATTATATCTCCCCTATATTCTCCCCTAAATTAGCTACTAGTATCTAATCTTTTCATTTTTTTGCATTTTGAAAAACTAATAGGTTTCTGCAGCCCCTTGTTATTTCAAATTTTCCAAGACTTCTTTGAAATGAAGAACTTCTCACTGAAGTTTTAATGAGACATCTTCTTCCAGATGTTTTAAATATCTAGGGTGTGAATTTTCTACTCTTTATGATTTAAAGTGTCTAACTTTGGAGCTTACTGTTTAACATCATGATGAAATGGAAATAATTTCATAGTTGCCTTTAGTGACAGGAACATGTATTTCCCTTATGTTTTTTTTTCCCCTTTTCCCTCCCATTTTTACTTCTAATTCTTCTTCTTCTGTAAGGTGGGACGTGTGTGTAAGAGTGTGTTTAACCAAACTGAAAACTGAATGTTTAAAAAAGAAAAAAAAAAAAGAAAAGGAAAAAAAAAGTATAGCATCTGATAGCTCTTGTTATGCCTGCAGCAGATGAATTCATGGTCTCAGCTTCACTTGCACTGGAACACACGGGTCTGTACAACTAGGACACACACATGTGGGGGCCATGCCAACTATCCCATGACAGGCTGACTGGGGATGCTTTTGAGTGCATAATCAAAGTTAAACATAACCATGCTTAACTTTGAACCATTATGAATTGGATTGCATTAACTTGCATTTAGAGCAAATTATGCCCATTTTTATAATCACCTGTCGCGGGTCAATACCTTCTTAAGCTGTTGTAGCCCGATCACTTGCCTGAGATCTCATTGTCATAGGAAGAGCTTCACCGGCACTTCTAAGGATCATTCATATCATAATTGATGGAAATTTTGCACCAGGTGCTGATTTTTATAAAATATCGTTAAATGTGTTTGCATAAAAATATTTTCAAAATTTCATTAAGCACAAGATTATTCTTAGACACGAACAAGAAATTTTTATCTCTGGGATGCAGTCTGCATTGTCAAGTCATTGGGGGCATTCTCATCTACTTTATATAGACTCTGAAGATGAAACAATGTATGCTGATAAATTATCCATGTTTGTAAAATGAATCAGTTTCTCACAGTGCTATCTGTTAATTACATGAGCTTTTTCATGCACTAGACTTAGAAAATTGTTTTTGCTGACATTTTCATTTCTGTTTAAAAGGTAAAAACACATGAAAGTGTATAATGAATTATAGAAATGACCACCTTTAGTACAATTTTCCTGTCAGTCAAACATGGAATTAAATGATGTAATGTGACATGACCATGCCCAAAATATAAGTTTCAAAGTATGAAATTAAGAAGCTAAATATTGTCTCTAACTGGAGCTGTAAGATTGCCTGAAGTACTGTTAGGCTTCAACAATGTCCTCTTTTTGACCACCTATTAATTTCTAGCATGCACCATCTATCTGGATATTTGTTACTTCTGAAAGTTGTAACTAGAAAGTTTATGGATCACCAAATTTTTAACAGACAGGAAAGGACAGATATACGCACATGCAATAAATATATATGCACCTGTATAATGTTTTGCAAATTTTTCATGTCAATTGATACCACACAGCAGTAGTATCATCCTAGAATCCCTAGGCATAATACATCATATGTTCTTCCTCATTCCTTAATATAACATTTGATTATGTTCCATTTTGTAGTTTTCAAAACTTCCATTCTTATTGTATATGAGTTTGTCATTATATTCACATCAGTGTCACTAATTATTTTTCTTTCAGTAGATGAAATTTCCTAGCTGAGATCAAACTGAATCAACACTCATTAGCAGATCCCATGAGTTCAGTAAGCAGTCAGTATTAGAGGGAAAAAAAAAAAAAGAGATGTGCATTTAAAAACATGACAATTCTTTTCTAAAATGTAGATGAAAGAAGAATTAGTGTCCACAGTTGTCT
Organism: Phainopepla nitens; assembly: GCA_013400175.1. Taxonomy (NCBI): domain Eukaryota; kingdom Metazoa; phylum Chordata; class Aves; order Passeriformes; family Bombycillidae; genus Phainopepla; species Phainopepla nitens. The sequence continues at coordinate 1,098,879 of VXBQ01010752.1, forward strand.
GAAGAGCTAGCAGAACCCTGAATCTTAGCTAGTGGCAAAGAGATGTGTTCTGCACAGAGCTACACAGTAATTATTCCTTTAATCCTAGGAAATTAATAAAGCTTGATGGATTATGAGATTCTGTCCCAACGGATGTAGACCAATTGACGACATTGTTGGCACTTTAAAGACCTCTGTTAAGGGCAGGGTCACCGAACCTGCATGATTTGTTATTGCATTACAGCTCCATGTACTCAGCTATGAGAGGCACAAGCACACAGCGTTTGCCTTGCTCCCAGTTGCAGATAACAAAGGGGAAAAAAGTGTTTCCCATTACTTCCCCTTGATCATTTATTCCTCCCTCTGTTCTTCTTTCTATGGAAATTGAAGAAAGTCCAGGAAATTGTGTAAATGCCCTTCACTGCAACCACTGAGTTCTTAAGAAATGCAGAGCAAGTTCTGACCTCAGAGCTGTCCTTTCTTTGAGCAGAAGGGCAGAATAATGGCTTCCTGGAGTCCCTTCCCACATGAGTTTTTTTGTGATACTACACTTTAAAAAAACCTGCCAATAATTATAGACTTTAAGACCTAAAAGTGGTTGTTATCTAATAGTACTAAATTTCAGGCATGGAAAAATCTTTGTTTTCTTGCCATATGTACTGTCTCTCTTACCATTTTTAGACAAATCAATGAGTTAAAGAAATATACTATTCAAATACACAATCTTCATAAAAATCTGAAACTGCCTCATTAAACACCCCTGGAATCTGTTCATCTTTCACAGATATCAACACTATCCAGCTTCTCTTCAGCTTCAGTTATTTGGCATCCTATCAAAAATAATAAGTTAAATATGACACATATTAACCATGTGGTTGACCTTAATGTAATGATGTGAAATTGTCTAAATCTATCCCATACTGCTTAATTTGAGTAGCAGTTATGATCTTCATCCTTTGAATAGCATTTTGTGGGATGCTTCTGAATGAGAGGCCCCAAACAACTGGAATAATGTTGTGGCATTTTCTACAGTCCCTTTCACCTACAATTACATCAAACTTCATGTAACTACGACGCATGAGGAAATAAGCAGTTCTGATAGAGAGGTTTGACTCAACTACAGTTCTTTCAGTTACTTAGTATTGGCCATTATAAATATGTAACCAATAAAAATTAATACTGAAATTTGGAAAAAAAAATAACAAACAAATAGTTCAAACACATACTTAGAGCTCTAATTTCTGTCCAGTAGAATAATCTAAAATGTTCACCAATATCTATGGATATCTATGGATAATTATCTTTTTTTTTTTTGAATGTGTGGCGTCTCCATATCCATGTGCTTTGCATGACATTCTCCAATAAGAATATGTGCCTTACATAAAACTTTGATGTTCTCTCTTTATCTAAATACACTACATACAGACACTACAAAGACAATCCCTACTGTGTTTGCTGCTGGAACTAGGATTTTTGGTGGCTGGTTGTCCACTGGTATTTGTTCAAGAAAGAGGGTGGACCTGATTTTCTGTAGTCTACTCAGGAGAAGGGCTTCCATCTCAGGAGAATGGCATCCTTCTCTTTCACATCTCACCTTTTCTTGGAAGAAGAGAGAGAAGTACCTATTTAGATTAAACTGGATGGTCAGGATTATGCCACTAAAGTAGACACACAAAAAGTGAGGATCATATGTTTCAGATGACAAACCTTATGTACTTCAACTATCCTACCTGTTATATACAAAATATACCATGCATGTGCAAAATATGTCTTGTAAAGTCTCACAGCTTTATGTAATCCAAACTGGTGTGCTCTTTGTTTCAAATTTCAGCTTTGTCTTCTTAATCTTCTTTGCTTCAAAGAAATTAAGATTTTGAATTTTGTAACATATAAGAAACTTTATAAGTACAGGTAAAATAATAATTTTTATGAGAGCACCTGCAATGTGGGCAAAGAATAAATTACTTCTGTTAATATAGTGAATATTTTAGAGCAGTATGCCTTTCTAGACTGCAGAAAGAGAATTTAAAAAAATTTTTTTCCATGGTTTTACCTTAGAACCAATATGCCAGTATCACTCTCTGAGGAAAAAAAAAGAAACAACCAAACAAAACAGAACAGAAAAAAAAAAAAACACAAACCAGCAAAATGTACCCTTCAATTTTGCTTTGTTCTATTATCATAGTTTTTGATATGCTTCATTAAGTTATTTCTGCCTCTTTTTCCTTTTCTGCACATGGAGACCTAGAAAATATTACTTAATTTCTGTGCTCTCCAGCAAGATGTTGAGAAGTCTTCAGGAGCATCTGCTTTTCATGGATTGTCTCCATAGTCGGGGCTTTTCCCTTTTTTTGCTAACAAATAAAATATTTTTTCATTAGCACTTCAAAATGAGTTATGTTCAAGGCCAAGTCATTAAAACATAAAAGTAGACACATCTCTCTAGCAAGAAACACACAAAAGAAGTTTTCTGAGATTAATATTATTCACAGACAATAAGTTCTCATGAGTTTTACATAATTGACATATCCAGACTCTTAGAGGTTTTGGTAAATTGATGCTAGGCCATGGTGATCCCAAATGGCAATGACGGAGTAAACTAAATGATTTCAGATTTACAGGTTTTCTGCTTCATCCATCATATCGGGACTAAGTCCACAGACTAATCCTATCCCACACAGCATTGGTCCCTGCTCTAAGGCTGGAGACCAATAAGTCTAGCTGAAGAATTAGGTTTCCAATTAGATCTTTTTCAGAAGTTGCTATTTGAGCTGGCTCCAAACCACAACTGAATCACAGATTTCTTCCACATTGCTACCATCTTGGAAACATCATGATTTGTTGGTGATAATAAAAAGTGTGTGAAGTACATAGCCTACAGATTAAGTACATGCTCACACAGATAAGACTCCTAGGGTACACCCTGTCCTCATTTTTAACATCTACTCTTTGGTTATTGCTTGCTTTCTCTTTTTAGATGGAATGGTTTCAGTTTCGCAATTAAAATGTTCTGTTTAAAAATCCTCTGAGAAAGCAATGTGTATTTTTCCGTGTGCCACAAAGTATAAAAATACTAATATCAAGTCCTTTACATTCGGAAGTGCTAAGAGTGGATACTCAGAAGGTTTCTCAAATCTGTTTAAGATTAGGCCTAAAAATAAATTGGAGTAAAAGGAATGTTTTTATGTGCTCAGATATTAGGACCAGCTTGAGCTGCAGATCATCTTGGCAGACATTGCTGGACCTCCCTGGTGTCTAAGGAATTGCAAACTCCTTTCCAAATCCTTTCGGAAATTGCCAGTTTGATAGAATAACATTGCAGGAAACCACTCAAATTTAACATATTTGCTGTTTCATGTTCTGCCAAAACAATGACAGGACACCAGATTAGGTCATAGTTTGAAAAATAAAACCTCAGACAATAGATCTGAATGCTGCATTATATTATTTAAAAGATATCTCTTATTTTTGAAAATGTAGACTCAGGAGAATGTGTTCAGTTCCCTAGATCCTTCTTTTGTGGCTAGTTTAATAAAATGTAGCATGAAGATTTTGTTTCAAGGGATAAATTCTTCTTTACAGAAAAATGTTATCATGTAGCTGAAAAATGTATTTACATTTTGTATTCCTGGCAGTATATACAGAATACTTTGAGAGAGCTCATTAGAGAAAAAGTCTTGGTTTACCCCTAAAGAATTTAAAATTTGAGTAGAGGTACAGCTAAATGATCATATTTTAAAACTATTACATTCGGTTAACAAAGAAAATTAGAAATGATTGTCTACCTTCTTAACTTTTGTTTTAACTTGGATTAGAGCGCAAATTCAAACATTAACAAATAAGTTATTATTATTAAAAAAAAATCTGAAAGTGGTGCAAATAATTGACTTCTCCCACTCCAAGTTGCAGTGAAATGAAATATAGAAGTTAAATGTCAACAGTAGGTTTTATAGGAGCTATAATCATGATCAGACAGACACAGGTAGCTAAATTATATCCTTGGAGATACAAATTATGTATACTTTATATATAGATATATCATGATGGGACCTATTAGTAAAGGATTTTTTTTTCTATTTCTGGCTTTTAAAGATTAATTTCAAGGTCAAACTTGACTCATCACAGATCTGGAAGGGTTATGGGGAGGGATATGACACATTTTGAGAGCCACTGAGTGTTGTTTTAAAATGCACTTAGACCACGTGTATTAATTCCTCAGACATAAGATGTCCATAGCTCATGTATTATGTTATTAGAAGGAGTAACTCAAGTTATTCTCCCATGGAAATATTTTGGCAAATATTGATCCTAAATCTCACAGTTGATGGAAGATTAGGTAACTCTGCTCTTCTGTGTCAGCAAAGAGTTCTCCAGCAGAAGATGGGACTTCTCTATTAAAATACTGGTCTTGCATCCTTTTGTGAGATATGGATCTGTGACTGATTTTGTTCCCAGCCAAGAATGCTCAGCTCTGGAGTTTGAGCATCGCACTAAACATCTTTCCACTAATAAATTACGATTCAGCAAAAGCAAAATATTTCCTAAAAATACATTTTCAATATTTTCCATGAAATTTAGTAATATGTTTTTTCAAAAGATTTTTTTCTTTTTTTCTTTTTTTTCAGAGTGGCATAAATTAGAGTGCTTCGGCTTTTACACCATTTTATGGTCAATATCAATAACAATGTTATTAAAAAGAAATATTTTGAAAGAAAATTTATGTTCATATTTTTTTTCATTCGCTTAAACAATTTTTCACTTTAATGATTTTTTGAAAATATTAAACTTCATTTCTAATGGAAACGTAAAGCATCCACCAGGACCCATCAACACTACTTTTATTTTCCTTTGTCTGATATCTGCTGATATCTGATTTCTGAACAGAAATTATATTGTTTAGTGGGAGTATTGAACTCTTTGGAAGCGCTCCCATCTTCTGCAGTTTTCAGTTCCTTGTAACCTTGATACATAAAAATGCTTTTATATAAGAAAATAAATTATTTTTATGAAATGCATTTCAGTATTATTCATTGAAGTTGATATCTTTTTCAAATGTTGGATCTTCTATGTCATTAAATGTGTTTGACATGCACTAAAAATGAATAGCTGGATCAGTCTATTTTTTCTCCACATCAGATAAGAGGCCCTTGTTTCCCTTTCAAAAATTGAAATGGCAGCTGTTTTGGCAGCTGCATAGCCATGTAAACAAGATACGGTTTTCAAGTTTCCACATATTTATCATATTACAGGCGTTGGGAGACTGGATCAATGAAACAAAAAACTCCAAGTAGAGATCGAGTGAGTTAGACTACCAAGATGGAGATGTGTTGTTACCCTAACTCAAAAAACTCCAGGACAATGAGGAAATAGAACGTTAAAATTAAAGTACAGTTTCCTTCCTAACAAGAAAATTGTTGTATGCACAGAATATTACAAAAATACAACTAACTGAATGTATAAACAAAAATATAAATAATTTATATTTTTATTACTTAAAAAAAAAGTAAAAATATTTATTAAGCAAAATGACTTATAAGATGTACTCAGCTTCAAAATACTCCTAACAGACTTAAAATGTAAACCAGAGTAATAGCTATATGCATTTTCTTCCATACAAGTGGAGTAATTAATTCGCATTTTTCTTGTCACCATAGAAAACTAGTCTTAGGAAAAATAATATTCATCTGGAAGTGTGGAAGGTAGAATATAAACTTGTTTAGAATAGATATGAAGATGTCTTTGGCTTGAACTTTGTAGGTTTTTGCTTTTATTTTCAAGCCCTCTACATCTGAATCTGTGATGTAGATTTTGAATGCCAAGATAACCATAAATTCCTGGTAAAGTCAAATATAGAAATTATCCATTTAAAACAGATGGATCTTGGAACTCAGTAAAGTGGCTAAGCATTTTTTTTTTTTCCTTTAAACATGTGAACAGCCTCACTGACTCTCCTAGAGCTCACTGTTGCTCTTGTCCCTGTGATAGTAATCATGTTCCCAGCGTTTTGCAAACTTCTAGATCCTTTGCTGGATAGATAGCTATGATTTGTCTTTTTTTCAAATTAGACAGTTTGATGTCCTTGATGTCCTCTAGATTTTGCAGAAAACTCTTCTTCAGACACTCTTTACAGATTCCAAATTTTACTTTGTCTCCATCTTTGAAAGTTATTAAAAAACTGACTAGAGTGCTTTCAGAAAGTTATAAAACCTGAAAAAAAATTGATCACAGAGAATTTGGTCTAGAGTATAATGTTGTTTTTTTTTTTTTCTTTACAGAATAAAGAGAGCTGGGAAACATTCAGACCACATGAAGGCTGTCTTGTTTTATACTCAGTAAAAATACAGTTTGCTGTAAACCAAGAAAGTAATCCAGAAATCTTATTCCCAACATGCCCTTTAATATACCTAGTCAGGCATGATGAATTGGACTATGAAGTTACAAAACTAAAGGTATATATATATACACACAGACAAAGTTACAGTTACTTAACTCAATGATGTGCTTGGAAAATCTGGTTTTATGACCCTCCTGAAACTGGAAACATATTCTTTCTAGAAGGACAACCTTGATACTTCTGATTCTGCAGGGCTGGAAATAGTAGCAGGGTTTTTTAATTAATGTGTAGCTTCATTTTAGACCCATTTTTTCAGACACTGTTCTGTCCCTGGAGAAGAAAGACAAAAATATTTTATGGCAGTGGTGGCTGTCTGAGGTTGCCTGTATGTGTGTATAATTTCTATGACCTGTCCAAAGGGATCCAGGAATATAGAGAAAACACTAATTCAATACAGAATGGGTAAAAGCACGTACCTCAGTTATAATGCGGCTGTCTCAGACAATTAAATATGTCTCATTATGTGTGTGTTTGCATGTATGTGCATAACACGTAAACAATCACATACCAATACATGCACACACATGTGTGTATTTATATCTATCTATCTATCAGATTTTAAAATATATTGACTGGGCATGTCAGTTTTTTTAAGAAAACTTAAAAAAACCCCAACAAATCTCTCTTGCCTAAAGCACAGAACTTCTAAGGCCAGGACTGACTGGTAAGTTAGTTAGCATCAGATTGTGGCTTCATGTGCAAGAACTGGACCACAACATGTTTAATATTCATTGACAGCTTTCTCTCTCTTAAGGCAATAAAAAAATAACTTCTTTAGCACTTAAACAACCAAACCTAATCAAGGGATTCATGCAAAAGGATGTGAATCAGGAGAAAAAAAATAATTAAATGGTCTATTGGTCTTGCTGGAGGAAAGAAATATTGTATTCTGCTCTTAAATGTAGGGTAGAAAAATTGAAACAGGTGTCAGAGACAAACCAGACCTGCATCACATAGGTAGGGCTGGAAGGTTCATGTGCCAGCGCTGTGGTAAGCCACTGGTGACAGGATCTCTCCCTGGGTGGTCAGGTAGATACCTATCACTGCAGAGCTGAAGTGTAGCCAAAACATCAATTTTGAGTGCATCTAAACTGAACTGCAGGTGTGCACTGCAGTGCGCCCTAAATCAGAAATCTGGTGGAAGCATGTGGTGGCTCTCATCCAGACAGCACTCCCAGGTAACCATCCCCTAAAAAATAGATGAGAGAGAGAGAGAGCTTGCTCTGGTTTGGAGGCAGGGACCTTCTCCAGACCCATCAGCTCTGAAATGTTCCCAGTTCACCTCCCAGTTTAGATTGCAGCCTCCAAGTTTTCAAGCACCCAAGTTTTCAAGCACCCACTGTACTTCCTGTATATCTACCAATTTTTGTAATAATAATCATACCAATTTTCAGGGTGGAGTAATAGGACCATAACTCCTAAAGCAAGAAAAACCCTAATGCCTTCTTGCTTTTCTAGAAAAGAAGTCATATCTTAAGACAGCAATTCAGTAAACTATTTTGGCACTAAATATGGCAATTAGAACCCTAAATTTTGGGAGAAGCAATCTAATCCATTTTGCACTTGATGTATGTTAAGTACCTTAAAGGTGAGACAAAAACCTGTCTATATGCTCTGTAAAAAGACATAAGTGTTACTTAGGGTCCAAACTCTATGACCCAAATGCTTGAAAACTATTTTTTATGACAAACAACATCTGTTTCCTGTACATGGTTTGCTGAAGTCACAGGAGAAGGGGATCTAGATTTAGCCACTGCCTTGAAGACTGATGAGCTTTGCACCTTCACAGTTACAACACAGTATATCAGTGAGACATGTAGTTATCCTAATCAACATCTGCAATGCATGTTTCAGACTGGAACAGGTCAAAATCACTGTTTTGGTAGCAATCAGTACATGTGATTTATACCTGCCTGCATGGTTAAAGTTTCTAATGAAACCACAAGATCAAGCAGTCCCACAAAGAAAGCAGAAGAGCTTGAGGACAGTTTCTAATTGTTATAGCTCATTCATCATAATTTTATTGGTGTCAATAAACACTCTTTCTTGCTTTAAACTTATCTGCTAAGTCTGATAAACCAGCAGTGCAAATCTACTTGTTTGAATCTGGATAAATGTTAGGTGACTTAAAATTCTAGAAGAGGGATTTGTACCTGCTCAGAAGAAGTTTCAGTTTGTGACTAAATGGTTGCTAACTGTTTGTGACTAACTGTTCTTGAAAGTAAGAACTGTAATTTCCACAGATTTAAGGCAACTCTGATTTAAGCTTGTGACTGCGATCTGGTCTCCGTCTTCAGGCGGTTATCTCTCCATCTGTCAATCAAGCCAGGAGTTTTCTGAGGACAGAGAGAAGCAGCTGCAGATTCAATAGGAGCTCTGAGTAGCTCATCAGCACAGCTGTTCCCCTACATTTGTTTCCAAAGCAAAAAGTCTTTTGTGTTTATATTAGGTAAGGAAGTGTACTATTTGTGCGTATGAGACTTTTCATAAAAGCTTCTGAAAGGCAAAGAAGGGAAAAAGTATGCTTTAGTAACAGCTTTTGATGGGAACTTAGAGCTAATTTGCTTAGAAATAAAATGCTTGTTAATATTACTGAAGATTTTGTGCTGTAGTGCTTGTAAAGTGAATCATGGTCTGGCTGTCAGTCAAACTACCTTTTATGGATCTTTTCCTCTTCTCTTTTCTTTCTTTCTTTCTTTCTTTCTTTCTTTCTTTCTTTCTTTCTTTCTTTCTTTCTTTCTTTCTTTCTTTCTTTCTTTCTTTCTTTCTTTCTTTCTTTCTTTCTTTCTTTCTTTCTTTCTTTCTTCCTTCCTTCCTTTCTTCCTTCCTTCCTCTTTCCCTCCTTCTTTCTTCCTTCCTTCCTTCCTTCCTTCCTTCCTTCCTTCCTTCCTTCCTTCCTTCCTTCCTTCCTTCCTCTTTCCCTCCTTCTTTCTTCATCTTCCTTCCTACTCTTTTCCACATTTCTTTTCTTCTTTTTAAAAAGAAATGGTATAAAGTAACTACATTTAGCAAGATTATATCAATATTCATTAATTAACCTATAAATACTGCAAAGTCATAATAGGGTTGTCTCCAGTGCACGTGAGAAGAGTATATTCAAACATAAGAAAAAAAAAACAAAAAACAAAAACAGAAAAACAAAAAAAAAACCAGAAAGAAAGAGAGACTAATTGGATATTGTCCCAAAATTCTGAGGCATCCTGCCTCCAAAGTGCATGGACAACCAACACTAGACCTTCATCTTCATGAGAAGATCCATATTTTTAAGTCACTGCAACAGAGATTATTCTCTGATTCCAAACTGTTCTAAAATGATTGCAATTTTTCTTGATTTTGTAATGCTTTTGCTCACATAAATTCGTCATTGCCTGTCTAATGAGCATATCTAAACTGATTTGTGATTTGTGTTATTTTCTAGTAAGATTTTGAAGCAGCAAAACTTGTGAACAGAAGTTCCAAATCAAAGAAGACAAAGTGATTTCTTACTGTAATAAATTAAAAATCACTGGTTTGGTTAAAAAAAAAAAAAAGAAGAAAAAAAAGGATTCAGCAGCTTTCTTTTAGTCTTTTTACATTTAGATGCAGTGGTTCATAAAAGGACAGACACAAACCCATTGAAATCGATGAAAGTTTCTGTTGACTTCCAAAGGCTTTGGACCAAATCCAGAGTACACATTCATGACTTCAAAGTAGGAGACCCATTAAAAAAATGCAGCTCTTGGTGTGTAATGCTACAGTCCTTTGTGTTTTCATTATAACAATTACAACAGAAGACCTTTGTGCCAGATGTTGGGTCACTCACGAGAAACATCTGTTAGTAGCACGCAAAACCTGGCTGGATCAGGGCCATTAGGAAAAATAAACAAAAATACATTCTTTGTTTTCATTACAAGAATTATCGTAATTCTCCCAAGAACATGATCCTTCCCCACAAGAGGAAGATTTTGTGAGCCATATACACTAAAACCTGAAGACATGAGATCAGTGCCAGCAAGAGCTTTCTTGGAAACTTCTAGACTCATTTGGATCTGGCCTGACTCAAAGCAGAGAACCAGCTTCTCTTGTCTCTGACATAATAGATTAGTTTTTTCCCTGATGTCTGAGGGTAAGAAACCAGTTTCAACACAAATCATGCATAGGACATTCACAATTTCTTTTTTCTCCTCCATTTTTTTCTCCTTTTTTATTTCTCTTACTTAGTAAGGCATTTGGACTGGGGTCTGTTTCAAGCTGTTTGGATTGTTAAATGTTTAGCAAGAACTTAGGTCAGACTTTTAGGTAAAAGCTGCATGTCAAGTCAATTTTCAAAGGCTGGTAGCCAAAGTTCACACAAGGTAGTCTTGTACCCCAGCAGCGGATGGGAATCAGTCCCAGCAGATTTGCTCTTGGCAGAGCATATTTGTACTGGTTTGTGCTAGCAGGAGATATGTGGCCTGGGACACAGGCTGGAGGTCTTCTCTCTGGGAAGGGTCATATGCTGAGCTGAAAACTTGGGGCTGTGCCCAGCCATTCTTAGTAGCTGAGCTCACATCTGCAGAAGATCTCTGAGAGGAACTCCCAAAAGTATCCAGAGCAACCGAAGGAGACAGCCTGGTTTTCCTGCAAAGGAACATAGCTATTGTGCTATTAAAATATCTTTAAAGTGATGAGGGAAAGTGGAAAGTTCAAAAATAATGGCAATTGCACAGATATTGTGCTTTCAGCAACAAGACTGTTAACTCAAATAAAGTTCACTAGGGTCAGTGGTGATGGTGGCCAAGGGGTCCAGGGTAAGAATTAGGCCTGTTTGAGGAAGATGATGGAAGAAGACCTCTTCAATACTTTTTGTATAAAATATTGGGGAGACAGAGGAGTTTGCTGCAGGTGAAAATGCCTCAAAATTGATGGGTTTTTTGCTCTTTTTTTTTTTCTGTGCAGCATGTGGATTTGCAGATCAACAGTCACTATTAGACCAAAGGTGGAATTTCTCATGATACAATCAAGGAAATATTAAAACCTCAGGAGCATCAATAGTTTAATGACAACCACTTCTTTTTCACCCTTAATTTACCCAACCTATATTTGGTCATGACATTTTTTTCTTAGCTGTGCCCCTATCCTGCCTTCCTGTTTTTAATAAAAGCCTTGGGTTTTTTCTGGCACAAAAAAAAGGAAAACTGGCCTCATGGATACCAGTTGCCTATTATAGTCTTGCTGTTGGTCCTGTACAGACAGGCAAGAGATGGATGGAAGTGCAATTGCTGTTGAATACTGCAGGGGAGGGGAGGTTTAGGGGAATATTAGCCTGTTCCTCTTCATATATTAATTTGCTTGTGGAGCACATAGCCTGCATTGCCCCTGTGGGATGCTGCTGATGCCAGGCCAGTATTTTTCATGACCTGTCTTCATGACCAGCATTACTCTCTGCAAAGACCTGTGAATCCCCTCTGTGAATTTTGCTTTTGCTGGCTGACACTGGCTCAATACAACTTTTCTGCCTGGAAGGTCCTGCTCATATAAGGGAAGGAAATGCAGACGGTCACAAACCTCATCCTCCTGGAATGAAACAAAAACATGCCTCTCTGGGAACACCTGTTACTGGTTTAAATGTCTGTTTACACTGACCCTTAAAGCAAGCTGAAACTAAGAGAAGGGTGGGGCTTGGAAAAGAAAGGACAGCTGAGAAAGATCTGTTCTGCATGCAGCAAAGATTTTTAATTTGCAAAAAACCAGAACTCAGACAACACTGTCTAGTGGTGTCTTGATGGGGCAATAGGAGGCAGGGTCATAGAATATAACTTTTGTCTAATGTCAAGCCAAATGCCCAACAGGTGTAAATTCCTATAAATCACTGGAGCTTTCCTTCTGTATGCTGTGCTGCTCTGTGTTGGGGGGGCACACAGACAAGCCTCTGTTTGGGCTTTCTATAGGGCACCAGAAATTTTCATATGACCTGCCTCCTGTTTTTGATGTTTTGTCAAAACCCAACTGGTCCAAATTGCATTCTTTTACCTCTTTTAGTCACTTCTTACCTTCTGCATGCTCATGCTATTTGCTGGCCTCTGTTCATGGTCAAGCACACAAGGTACTTCTCCTAAAAGAGAAGCTGAGAAACGGATTTGAAGTCAGCTGGACAATGTGATGACTTGACAGCTTCATGACCAAAAATGTCCCTTGTTTTCTGGACTCCCCATGACTATCCGACACAACCTCCATGGAAGCAGAGGCAGATGTGCTGACCACAGCCAGCACGTGTGCCCTGGCTAAGGACAAGCTGTCAGGAATGAGTCATTCTAGTTTGGAAACAGAATCGATTACCCTTTCAAAATTATAACTTTCCTTTGTAATTAATTCTGAGCTTGCAGAAACACGTGCAAGACCCCCTCATGCTGGAGCGTGTTGTTTTGAAAGGGTCACCGACTAATGATGGAAATACTTAGTTTCTCTATCACTGCTTGTCTCTGCTAACCTATTTCTTTTTCTCCTTAGCATTAACTGTTCTGTCTGGAACATATTTTAATAGTTAAGAATTGAAAAACAACCATTGTTTTTTCTCCACCTTATGATAATTTCTCAGAACATCTTAACAGTCGGTATTTATCTATTTCTAATACTGATTAACTGGCTGAGCAGAAATTTTATATTTTTTTTATCTTTACCTGTAGAATAGATTATTTTCCCTGAAGCAGTTCAGAGTTCAGGTAATGAAGGTAGTTTTCTGTGCACAGTGGGTGAAATGGAGACTTACACGACTGTGGACCTGTCTTTAAAAAGTACTATCTGCTATCCAGTGTGGCTGAATGTAATACAGAAAGCAAAACTTAAAACCAGAGCAGTTTACCATGATAATTTCTAGGGGAAAATGGACTTCAGAGCTTTACTTTTCCTTGTAGGTCTTCAAAATTGCATATATAATATTACAAAGCCCAAACAATTACTAAACTTATTGCCTTAGATTTTAAATGTGTGTACAGAAAGCAGAGGGGAAAGAAGGAGAAATTCACATTGTTGACAGACTAAGTCAAATTTGCATTGATTTTTCCATTGACTTGCCATCCATGTAATACAGGAGAACTGGCATAATACAGAACAGTGCTGCTGTTCAGATACTGGGACTGCAAATACCAATTGCTCTATCAACACCCTCCAGGGCAATTAATTACTCACAGTGTCTAGCGTGTCATGCATTGTTTTAGCTGCAATTAGCTGACAGTATGTGGGTTTTCTGCATCTGACATCTGAGGAACAAATATTGTATGGATCTGGATCTGTGGTCTACAGAGCATGCAAACATCTGGTTAATAGGATAGTGTAGGTTAGGGCTTCAATAGAAGACAAAACTCTTATTTTCCTTACCTGATAACAGTGCTTATCCTGACAGCAAAAAGTTGTTTCTGTTTGGCTTTCACTTGTTGCTGTGATTTCAGAGCATTTGTAATTACAGGCACATTACTGTGGCACACACAGCACAGGTTGAGAAAGAGGACAAATCTCCATAATTGCAGCTGTTCATTATGCTTGCCTAGATTATTGCAGACCTCATGAAAATACCAGAGCAAATCTTATAGAAACTAAGATAAAGGCTCATCCCGAATTTCATTAATTCAACGCAGTGGTAGATAATATTCAAAACGTATTTCCCAGGCTGTGGTCTTGAAGTTTGACTAGAGGTATAATAACGCTGATATAATAATGGAATACTAGAAAGAAAAAGTTTTATCAAATCAATCTGCAACTGAATGAGTAAGTGCTTTTCTTACAGGCAGGAGTTCGGCAGTTTTGGAAGCTTTTCGAACAGAAGCATTTCAACACCTGACAGAAAAAGTAGTTTAGGTAATGTGGGAAATCTTTCAACAAAGCAAAGAAAATTGCTAAATGCTGTAGAAGATTTGGTTTCAGCATAAGCAAAATAACAGTCATATTGATCACTGTTATGGTACGGAAAGCAAGATTCATGGACATGTGTAGATGCAATGTGGGAAATAGATATTACACACTGTATAAAAATATTCAATAATAACAGAAATGAAGCATGAAAAGATGAAATTCCAGCGCCTTCAGATAAGAGCTTATCCCATAGAAATCATGGTAACAAATATTTCTCTCATATATATTATTTTTTCCTTTTGGTATTCCTACTCCTGTTAGAAGGGTCAGTGAAACCACCACTGTAATACTTTGGCTGTTGACTTCCAGATGCACCCCAAATACTCAAGTTCATTACATAGACTATGAAATCATTATGGTTTTCACCTAAGAAATGGAGGGGCACATATTTAAGAACAGAAAATTTGCGTGGTAGACAATGGTATTTTGTTACCTGAAAGGTTTATGTGTCCCCTTATCCCAGATATTTGTCTTATAAAATCCCCAAGTTCAAGTCATATATGATTTTGAGCATCTGATCAAACAGGCAGTGAAAAATTGAAAGAGATTTTTATGCACAAAGTTATATCACATCAGTAATTATATAGCCACATTGCCATGGCACTTCATGAACTGTGAACAGTATAAGGCAATGAATTATTTCAATTTCTCTTTTAAACCCTAGTGCATGCAGAAAACCATTTGAACAGTTGAAATCTAGTTTATTGCATAATGAGTTCTGATAGGTAAGTCCTTTAATATAGGGGGGTTTTGTCACCAACCAGCCCATAGTGAGCAAACAAATGGTTACTCATAAATTCACCTCCATCAGGGTATGGAAATTAGATTTCAGACAGAGGTTTTAAGCAGGTGGATTGCAAATTTAGTTTTGAAGAATTAACGATTTGCTGTACGTCTATGTCTAAAACATTGATAGGCTGGAACTTGACAAGATTCAGTGGTAATAACACAATGTGACAAAGAAGAGGATGTGGCTGAAGAGGGAGGCCATGTAGAGTATCATATTTCTGGGACAAATATCCTTGTTCTAATTCCTGGAGATACAGACAACACAGTACAAGAGGGTAGGGGGGGATCAAGACCACCAAAGTCCCCTAAATAGAAAGCAAGAGACTTATATCCAGGTTGGGGAAAACTTATCGATAAAAAGGTAACCCACAAAACCCAAGTGTGTGAATGCCAAAGGACCATGAACATGCCAGCTGGACTGACACTGGAGCCAGGACTGGTGATCTCTCTTTCTTTCTTCCATCCTTTTCCGATACCTCTGTCTCTCTGTCTCTCTGTCTCTCTCTCATTCATCTCTCTCTTTCTCTCTTCCTGTTCAATTTTTTCCAAAACTCACTGCTGCATGCTTATCCTAGGAGGTCAGGGACTAACACACCAATTTCCATATCAAGTGTGAGATTTACTACTAAAACTTTGTAAGCCCTTTTATTCTGTCTGACTTGTCATTCTTTCTGACCACAAGCACCTACAAATCTTGTATTTCCTTGAGGCTGGGAGGCCACAGCTGCTGTGACATATTTTGGGGTACACAACGACAGCCTCAGATGCAAACGCCTTTTTCCTTTGGCCTGACCAAATGCTCAGTGAAGTCAGGAGAAAACCTCCCACTAATTTCAAGTCATTATCAGTATACATAAAGGGTTTAAATTACTGTATTTAATTATTGCATATCAATTATTATTATTATTGTTGCTACTCCATGCTGAGGTCAAGAAACTAATGTATAGAACTTTTCAATGGTCAGTCACTAAAAACAATATATGTTTTTAGGGTGACCAGTTAGAAGAAACACACTCATATGGCTGACTAAGTAGCATATTTTGGCAATGCAGACCAGATAAATATTATATTTAAAAGTGTAACAGGTTTACTAGCAGCAAAAAGGTTGAAAGAGGCTTTACATTAATTGAGGTATTAAATATTGCAGAGGTGATGACTCATTACACCCTTTCTGGTACAAAATATGTATCAGAAAAACACATGGCTATGTTTTGAAAGTTTCAAAAGCCTTGTGGGAATGTCAGACCTCTTTTGATGAGGTCATTTTATGCATGTTTAGTACATAGAAGTACTAAGTGCAAATGAACGGAGCAGATACCAGTCCTATAGAGCATTTAGCCACGACACAGCTGGCAAAAAAAAAAAAACCTATTTAGCATAGTTTGGCTAAACTTTGGTTTTAATCTCAAGATGAGGAGTTCAAAAACAGCTTTATAAAATATTGTGAGGGAAAACCATATGGGCTCTGAGTTGCTGAAAAGCACAGATAAACATGCTGGCCTACAAAAAGCTGATTAGCCTTTAATTCTCTACAAAAGCAGTGCCTTAAAAGTGGTTTTCAAAGTCAAGAGCCGCATTCAGGTTTATGGCAGCTAAGGGACCCCTTTTGGTTTAAAACTATGAAAAAGAATGGAGTCCCAGGCAAAAAGGATGTTATTAGTAGAGTTCTTTATTAACATCTGTGAAAGCATACAGAGAAAAGTTAATATCAACACAGGAAAAGGGTTTTTTAACTATCTGTGTTAAGCTGTTTGTCTTAATATTGAAAAAATACAGCAAAATTTCCACCCACCAAGACCATCTCTTGTCTCCCCAAATGGCTTCCCATGTACTAAAAACCCATTATAATAAGAGCTGTGATCTGCAGTATTTAACAACTTCTAATTGGCATGTGTAAGCATAGACAGAGTTTTATTATAAGAGTTCAGAGTTGGATTCCATTGTACCCCATTGTCTCTAGCTTTGGTGATCCTGATTGTCTGTTGTACATTAAAACAGCTCCGTGATTGAGAGGCTGGAATTATGTTCTAAGCATTGCTCAGAGCGTGACAGAATAAGAATGGAAAGTTGTGTTTCAGATCAACACTGATGAGTAGCTTATTAAAGTATTAACAACTGGCTGCTAGTAAGAACACAACCATGGTTTCCTGATGAATATGAACCAGTTAAATGAGTAACTCTTCACTAAGTTTGTACTTGGCATAGCTTATTCATTAGTCTGCAAACAACTCCTTTTCTGCATTCAACATAGAAGGTCTGGGAGTTAATAAAATGAGGGAAAATAAAAATACCACAGAGCAATTCAAGCAGTGAAAGCTAAATTATACTCTTGTATATTTGGAGACTAAGTGTTTTACCTGGTTGGCTGCACTCCAATCCTATTGACATCAATTGACATAGCTAAAATATGTGTGGAAAACAGCACTGGAAGTGAAATTATGATATGCTACATTGATTTTGTAGAACAGTCGATAAAATGCTACAAATTACATATTAAAATAATTGTGTTTAAATAGTAAGAGAGGACAGAAGCTGCAAATATGTGACATTGTCACCATGAAATATAATAGTTAATGTTAATATCTTAGCAGAATCTTTAATGGTTCATTGGAGGAGTTTCAGATTTTATTATACATTTGAGACACTGTCATATGATGTCTTTTACCAAGACCAGTACAAATCCTAGCCCCACTGAAGATTCTAGAAGATTTTGCACCAAATGGAGTTGGGAATTTACTCAAGAATTACTGAGCTTATGGGGGGTTATATGCACCTGTTTATTTGACTTGACATAATAACCTTATTCCAATTAGTTTGCAGTCACATTCTCCAATAAACAGTGGCAGGAGGGATCCATTTTCCAGCCACATAGATGTAATGAGAAGCCTAGTGCAAATCCTGATCTAAAGTCATTGTAAAAGGGAAGTGGAGATTAGGATGTAGATCCACACACTGGGATAGATTTAGTTCTCAGCATGATACAGAAAACACCAAGACACAACCAGTGACAGCTCCCAGGTAGAAAACATTAAGGTGGATCCTAAAATTGTAGAAGTAACAAAAGAAACCTAAGCCTTCTGAAGATCTGAAAAGCAAAGTTGATTAAAAGGCCCTTGAGATTGCTAAATGTCACAAATAAAACATAGCCCAGGTAAATCAGGAATTTGGGCAAGAGTAAAGGGAAACAAAAATCCTGCAAGATATTTCTTGGTTTTCTTCTCAGTTTAATTAGATGCTTATGAAGGCCACTACTGTTATGAATTCTGAAGACATCTTAAGTATTTAAGAATAGATATAATAGTTTATTTTCTTTCCAAATCCATAAACAAAGCGGTGTAGGGACTTCTCACATAGGAATTTTCTTCAGCAACAGCAGAACAATGTATTTAGGTCAATATAGGATTGGTGATTCGTGTCTTACAAAGATTGTTTTTCTCTAAAAGAGGAGGGAGATTTTTCTCCTATTTATTTAAGTCACTTTTTAAATGGAACACATTAAACTGGAAAAAACACGTACTTCATCCATAATACAGTACAGAGATTTTTGAAACAATAGTGATTCCTATTCACAGCTCATATTCTGCAATTTGACTTTTTCAGTCAGATAATCCTTACATCATTAGGCTTTGTCTTTCTTACATGGATATGTAGCTGAAAAGATAGCCATGAAAGACGTCATCTACATGTATTGAAACTGACAAATCATGTTTAAGAGATATTTCAAAATGTTCTAAGATTCACTTGCTAATTCAGAATCTCTCAATGTGCCATGAGATGTATGAGCAACGCTTGTGCCCCAAATGTGGGACAATCTATAAATAAGATCTCCAAAGTACAGTCAAAATGTTATAGAAAAAGGCACAGCCCTCAACTTGTAAAATATTTCTCTTGCATTCTCACTGTTCACTCAGCTTTTCTTTTTGTGGATCTCATTTTTTTTAACAGTTGTCTCTGCCAACACATGAATCTCATTTGTTCCTTAAAATAGCAGCAGTAGAGATTATGATGAGTGAAAGTGATGGATTTTAAAATTAACTGAAAGAATAGGACAAAAACTAATTAACAGTCACAATAGGGCTGCATACAATCTTCCACCTTGGTGCGAGAGGACACAATATCATCACCTTCCCTGACTGGTACCTAAGGGATACTACCTGTTCAAATACTGCTACTGATAGAGTTCTGAAAAAGTATTAATGTGTTTCTCTAGTGGATAGGCATTTCTTGTGGAAAGGGAACATTCCTTCATACTTTTTTATAGCTAAACTAAAGCAGCATCTAACTGGTTTATGAGCATGAGACTGATCAAAACAGTTCATAATCTCTAAATTCTACATGAATTATTTTTTCCATGTGAAGGAATCTTACTCAAAAGAGTAAGAGCAAAAACATTCATTGATCACTTAACACTGATTAGTCATATCAGCAGTAAAGACAACTGCCAGGGATAAGGAATTTCTGGTTTCTGAACAACAAATTTAGATATGAAGATTAATAGGATCTGGGGCACATATATCTAGGATGAGGATTTATAACACTTCAGATTCTAACCACTTTTCTTGTACAATGTTAGAGAATGGCAGGGGTATAGGTCAGCAGAGCCTAATTCATATCTCTGTTTCTTCATGGGAATTCTGTTCTCTCTCACTTTAAATCACAGTAGTAGTTACACACACACACACAAACACAAAACCCTTTTGTTTTTTCCATGCAGTAAGATTTCATTAGCCAAGATTAATGACATAAGTCACAAAAAATCTAAATGTATTTTTGGAAAATGAAACCTCTATCCCACTTTTGTAACTATGGTCTTACTGACATAAGGAAAGTCAGGGATCATTCATTTTCTGTCTCCCCTTCTTTATCCACCTACATTTTATTTCTGGTTATTTCTTATCCTCTGATCAGCTTTATAAAAGCTTTGCAGTCTTGTGCTGGCTTTCCCACTTCCTTGTTGTGTCACTGCTCTTTGTGAAGAAATTTCTGCAGTTGCTTTCCACTGTGTGAGTGATCAACACGCTCAAACTTTCCCATGAGCTGTACTACTTCTTGGTCATCGCTGATCTACCAACAGAAACATCTCATCTTTTATATTCAGCTCATAGAACTTTACTGAGCTGGTGTGGTAGCTGTGAAGAACAGTTCTCTGCAGCTATTCTTTGTGCCATTAATAGCATTCTTCAAGTTTTAGTTAATGAATCATGGGGTGTTCTAGTAGCGACTCAGAGGTCATCCCACATCATTACACAATTAATTGATATTTGATATTTAATCTATGTATGATTTTTTTTAATGAAAAAACTGGACTAAAGAAGCAGGAAAATGTCTACTCTAAATCACTTGACAGAATTCTTGCATTCTGGACCTTAAAAAAGTTTTTTCAAATTATTTTTTTATACCTTCCCAGACTGAATTTTTATTAGCAACATTTATATCCAAAAGTGATAAATGTGATTGAAAAGAATGTTAAAGAGAAAATGAGTTATATGTGGGGTGAAATATTAACAATTCAGCAAGGAGCTTTCATATGCAAAACAAAAAGAGAAATCTTTTTTGTTGCCTGTTTTATAAGAAGGCAGGCAAGAAGGTGATAGTCCAAAAGTTACTTTTGTGGAACAATGAAATATGTACCTTAAAGTTTTAAATATTCTCTAATTAGAGTAGGCAAGCTATCCATTAAAAAAAAAAAAAAAAACAAACAAAAAACAACCTACAAACCTGACACTTTTTGTTTGCTGGGAATATTGAACAACTGTGGATATACATCTGGATTTAGACAAGATGTCTCTCTGAGAGTCAAGGTATCTGGAGAACGATTTGGGCAAGATCAAGACACTTCAGTCTAACATGTCATTCTACAAGACTTACAAGAGGTTCTTACACTTTGTTTTATACTTGTGGAAAGGCTGAAGTTGCGTAGGCATGGTGTTTTCCTAAATTATGTGGGTTTCCCCTAAATTATGCAATGACAGAGACTCCAAAACTACCTCTGACCTGATCTGAGATATCCACAATGAATTGTTTGGAGATGCTGATTTGTGCCTCTGTGTAGTGTAGCTGTGTTAGCATATCTTTGAACCCCAAATAATAATCTATCCTTTTCAAAAATGTGGATTTAGGCTCAATTATGTGTTGACAAAACTTTACAATTTCCAGTTTGGATAAGTCCCAGCTAAAGCCAGCTTGGAGGTCTATGGACCGTTGTATAGAGTTGGAAATAGTAGCAAGTGGACATCAAACACAATAACAACAACAATAACATTTTTTTGACTAAAAAAACCAAACCAGTCTAGGTGCAGCCAAATACATATTCCATGTCTTAGGTACACAGTATATTCTAAGAATTAAGTAGTATGCTGAAATTATTTAAGTATTGCCATGAAAAAAAGATATGGTAAAAAGAAAGTGATAGGTGAAAAAATGCTAGTGTCCCTTCTTTGGTAAATAATAAATATGTTCACGTGACAAAGACAAATTTTGTATTCAGTTTTTACTCTGCAACCTTGTCTTTTCCTTCCAACAAGAGGGACTGCACACATCTTAAAAGATTAGACGATTCACTCTTCACAGGTTATGAAAGAAGGAAACACTTTTACTGGAGTTTGGTAGGATGGCTGAAGAAAATCTTTGTATAGCTGTTCTAGGATTTTGTGAATCTTTGCAACTTTACAGTGCTCTGTACTCAAATCAGAGATAATTTTCTGACTACTACTTAGTTTATAAAAGTTATAACTTGTTCCAATCCCAACAATTTGCAGGTGTACTGATTCCTGGAAATTATTATCCTTCTTTCCATAAAAAGTAAAATAACAAGAGCAGAAATAGAGCTAATGGTTTAAAGAAACAAGTTAGAAAGCATCCCTTTCCCACATATCAAATTGTGGTGAAAGTCCAAAGGCCAGTTTACCATCTTTGCAGCACAAAAAGGATTAAACAGCTGTACTCATTTCTTTTTTTCCAAAAAGAAGATACTCATATGGGCAGGCAAATGTGACACATGGCCAATGAGAGACCCAAGATATTTAAAAGGAGCATTTGAAGACTAGTCTGTATGTTTTGAAATGCAGAAATAGGCTGACAATAGATGCATGCTTTGCTAATTGAATACCAATCCTAGTTTCAGTGATAGGTAGAACAAAAATCCGAAGTGAATATCTAACTTAGAACAGGAAAAATAAGGGGGCCAGTCAGGCTGCAAAACTGACAAACTTTTTCTTCTCTATGTTCGGTGCACAATCTATGAGAGCAGTTGTTGTCTAAATGTGAAATGAGGGGGGCTTTGTTGTTATTTTTCTGCATAAAGACGTCATAATGAGCTACCAAAAAAACTTGTTCATTTGTTTCTGTTCACAAAGATAATTTTTGCAGTCAGTAGTAGTAGACTGTATTTTGGAACTATAAAACTCATTAAAAGTGAAAGAATAAACAGAGCAATAGTAGATTTACTATGAACTCTTAGAAACAGAAAAGTTTATATTATCTATAAGGAAGATATTATTTCATAAAGATTTTCTCAGGCAGTAGAACCCATAATAAATATTTACAATATGTCTAAATAATGTTCAAGATCTGTTTTAGATGGCTGCAATGTATAGTGATACAATGGTACTTGTGAAAACCAGCTCATTCACATTCATAAATTTTTGCAAAGAAATGATCACCGAGAGCTGTGAGTATAGGAAAAACACACACTTAATATCCTGCATTACTTTGACCAGTAAGGAGGAAATGTTACAGGCTAATTATTGCCATGGTTCAGGATATGCTACTGTGATCTTACCTGGATAACCTTAAATGATGCTTCTTCATCTGTAACTAAGGTATCTGTTTAGCAACAATAAAGGTGACCACACTAAGGTTAGGCTGTCTCTAAGCAAAATCAGCATAAAGACAGAAAGAGAGAGAAAAACCACTTCCATTTAAACCATAACAGCTTATGGTCTTATATCGTTATTGTTATTTAAATATTGTGAACATTTAAAATAATAATGACAACTAAGTATATGAGTTTGGGCATTAAACTAGGATATCAGTTTTGAGATAAAACGTCAGAAGAGCTCAAAATATATACAGATTTCTTTTGTTTTTAAATTATTTCAAATAATTTGATGTGAATTATGTGCCCTTTGAGCTTAAGCAGTGCAGAGAAGCCCTGAATGAATCCAGTTTTGCAGCCCTTTTTCTCACATAAGCAATGTAAGAGAAAGGAACCCGTATTTATTCCTTTTAAGTAAACTTAAGTTTCTCACTGGACCTCTATGTGTTAATAAAGTTCATAGGACCAGGACCCCTTTACTAATACAATATGAGCATAGGAGCATAAAAAATGTATCATATTGGAGTTGAGAGACATTCTAGTGCCAAATGGACAAAATGTTCAGAACTAAAATGTGATGTCAGTTTATCAAAACTACTGCTCTAATTGCAGATCCCTGTTAGGAAGTCGGCTTAAAAACATGCACCTAACTATAGGAGGCATGCAGACATGTATCAGCACTTTTAGCTGCTTTTGTATAGAGAAATTGATTTGTTTATGTAAACACCAGCCTTATTACACAGTACTAAAATTACACAGTTAGCCAGTACATGCATTTATTTTTTGACTATCAGAAAAAGCATGTTTGTTGCTCTGAAAAATGGCATTTGTGGCTTGATCAAAACTGGTAGATCAGCATCATACACACACACACACACACACATATATATATATATACACACACCCCAGAACAACATTATTTTTCCACAAATTGTACTACATTGATGTGAGAGAAAAGCAGGACAAATTAAGCACCATGTATCACTCATTTTGTAGAAGTGCTCCTAAGATATCCTATACATGTGGGTTTTTCTAGATACATAGTTTATGAGCAGATGTATGTATGCAAAAGATAAAGTTCAACAAAATGTAGTTATTGTACAGAGTCAGCATTGAAAAGTTAATTTTTGGCACACTTTGGGCTTTAAAGCAACTGTAACATGGTCGAAGAATGGATCTAAATGAAATAGATTAGTCAGAACAAGATCTATATTTTTATTTATGTCAATGGGAATTGAACATATTAAGCATTTCCAGAATCAATTTCCAACTGTAGTCACTGCCTTGCATGATAAATACCTCATTTTCTGCAAAACTTTCAAGGAATTCCAACTTCAATTAAACTTCAGTTCCCAAGGTGGAACCCATGTCTGATTTTGGTCCTAGGTTAAGCATTTTCAGTTTAGGCTTTTCTGTCGCCTGTTAATGTTTCCTCATGTTTTCATATGTTCTCCTAATTGAGGGTCATGCTAAGTTTGGTTGTTTTCCAAATTACGTTGACCAAGCACTAATCAACAGTACTCATATTGGTTTTTACCATATACAAAGAAATGAAGAGAACCATATTTCCTCTAAAGAAGGGGTTTTCAGATATTTTTCAGCTAACTCTACTTCTGCTGCTTTCTCCCTCTCTTTCTCCTGCTTTCCATGAATCAAGCCCAACCCACCGCCCCTTTCTTCTGCTCTGATGCTGCTCATCAAAATCCTTGCATCTTTATCCTTGGGATAATTTCAACTCTTGAATAAAACAAGCTAATACACCCAGGAGAAAACCTGAGCTGCTCCCATCCCATATGTTTAAAGTTGGACTGTCTTGCTACTAAGAAATTGGTCTTCATGGTTCAAAACTGTTTCACACCATGCTTGAAGCCTCACCAATGTGTGCTTTTCCAGGCTCAGACTTGAGGCCTGAGACAAATTCTATCCGACATGTTTGCCACTAGTGGGGAGAATGGGTATGACTCATTTACTTTCTCCACATGTATGGCTCCTTATGTGAAACATCATTTTATGAAAGCTAGCATAACAGAGCAGTCCATTGTGATCCACTCAACTCAAAGGATACAAATCCAAGAGAGAGACTGGGTTGATTTCTCATGATGTTGGTGTACATGCACTTAGTTTCTTATAGGTGGAGAGCTTATGCACCTGTCTACAGAACTGCAGGAGAAAACAACCCCTGCTGATTCTCTCACCACAGGAAAAAGGACATCCACTATTTATTCAGAAAGAGATGGGACTAATATGTTATCTCTTCATTCCTAAACTATTTTACTAAATGCAGGCAGGAAGGAATCCATCCTTTCTTCTTCCTGTCCTAGAGACTGGGCACGTGTTTATCACCTTATTTCGTGCTGCTAAGCTGGAAAAAATTTCTTGTGTTTACATATGGGACATGTAGTCAGTATCACATTTCACAGAAAAGTCAATAATACTTATACAGGACAGTGCATAGCTAGAGGATAAAAAACATCATTGCAGAATATTAAGGAAATGTCACCTTTACTAATTAATGTATCTGTAGTTGTAATGAGAAGAGAGCCCTGCAGCTCATTGTTGCAACAGTGTTTAATTTATTTATTCCTATCTTTCCCAATGACTGATTTAGCCACTTAGTATGATATGATCTTCCCCGAAATGAGAATCAGGAATTTCCTGGGTTGGAAATGGGAATGGCTGCTGATAAAGTTTTCTTGAGGTTTCTGTTTTCAGAGTTGCTGAGCTAAGTGTGACATAACTCCTGCCACAGAGTTATGTCCTGTAATACAGAGTGTCATAAAGGAAAAGAATCTGGCCCTGCATATTCTGATGACACCTCAACACTCTTCACCGGCCTTTTTTTTTTTTTAGTACTTGTGGACATAATTTCTTTTACATATTATTGGTTTAATTAAAAGATTTCTAAAGACGATGGAATGGAGAAAAACCTGTTTAGCTTGCAGGAGTTCAATTTATTTTCTTTTCTTTTTAATACAGTTCATGTAGAGCTTTTGATTCTCCTTGAATAAGTGCATAAATCTTGAACCCCATATCTCAAATTAGCTTCACCTGAAACAGGCTGAAAGAGTGATTTTGCTCAGGTCTGTTTGGAACTGGTTCAACCACTGGCTTTTTTTTCTGCAAATTGTGAGGAACTTTTCAATGATAATTGACCAAACGGGGAGCAGCAACGTAAGAGAGTCAGGTAGCTGAGTGTGTTTATTAAGTTTTACTACAAATATTTTCCGCTCTCCTTGGTGGGCCAACATCATCCTGAATTTAAATTTACCAAGGTCAATGAATTTCTACCAAAGAACAAATTGGCTTATTAATTTTAAACAGAGTACTAAAGAAAACACTGATTGCATTTTTAATCTCCAACTCTTCTCTTTCAAAAGAAAGAAAGAAAAGCCAAACAAGAAATATTTATATAGAAAGAATATTGAAGCATCACCTAGTTAGTAAACTGCACACTGATGTGACACTGGGCATGTTTGCTAGTGGAGGTTTAAAGAGTTTGGAGAATGTATACGTATTATTGAAGGGGGTTTTGGCACTGTCGTTGATGTCTGGATTGCAACAAGCATTTCTTTTATTGCTGACAAATAGAAAGCGTGTGTTTGGCATTATTTATTGTTTTCTGTGGAGCATATGTCAAGGTCCGACAGCATGCATTTCCCTAGGCATGTACTAAGTTGAGTTTTTATAATTAAGTTGCTAATATCTGGCATGGAAAGCAGTCAGTGGGGTTTGATTCGACAGTATGGGAGATGAGCTTGACATCTCTACAAGTTGAGGAGGAGACATTCAGCACTACACTGAGATAAATACTGACCCTTTCTTAATGATACAGATCACACTTTCTAAAGTAGTCACTAGTTCTGGTGTCCCCATTTCTTGATGACAAAACCAGAAAATGTCCATCAGTAACTATATTTGGCTACAGCTGTAAAAAATGTCGCTTGGCTAGAGCCCTGAAAATTAAGAGATTTTTTAATTTTATTTTATTTTAGGTATACAATCAAGGTTTGAAAAGTTGCTATACAATTTTTCTCTAAAATAGTAATTTTGAAATTTTACCTTCTGATTCTGAAATTCTTAGCATGGCTGGTCAAATCTGAGCAAGACTATCCCATGAGAAAATCACAAAATTTAAATTAATCCAACTTTGCATTGGAATGAAAACAAATTACTTTTCTTTGCTTTGAAGTGAAGTTTTCCAAGTGAATTATATTTTAGTTCATTTTTATTATTATTATCACTTTTGCATATGAATATATGTGTATGAATTATAGAGAATATTCTAAAATTCAAAATCAAAATAATTATTTCTAACATTAAAAATAGCATATGACATATACTTCAAATTTCAGGTAGGTAACAGTGCTTCTACAAAACAGTTATTTTGAGAATTTTCTTTCAGTGAAGATAGCATTACACAGAAATTTGGACTTCTGGCAGTATTTCACTATGGAACTGAATGTGGACTACATATTCAATGCTACAGTAATTAGCAGGTTATAAATGTTATACACACAATGAAATATGCACTTAAATGCTACAGTATGAGAAATTTTCTTTGTCTCTTTATTTCCTTCATTATGTTCCTAGGAATTCAAAATATTCAAAATACATAGATATTCAAATGGAAAAATTCATTAGCTTGACAAAATAATCATAGTGGCTGAGAAGATCAGAAAGCCCTATTCAGACTCTGGTTTTCATACACAAATGATAAACATTCCATGTAAATCAAAAGGCAAAAATGAAGGATGTAATCCTAGGCTGCAGCTATGCCACTGCATAAAACAAACCAGTGAACAAGTGAACAAGTCTCTGGCCCTGGGGCAAGTAGTGTGGCACAGCTTGCCTCTGTACAGCTGCACTGCTCTCTGTCAGGAGCCAGAGCACCCAAGGGACACGGTAAGCAGCATGGATGACTGCAAATCTGTGCTCCAGCCTGTGACCAAGATCTCATTGAAATATAGAATGGGTTGGAAGGGACCTTAAAGATCATCAGGTTCTATCCTCCCTGCCATCCATTAGACCAGGTTGACCAAAGCCCTATTCAAGCTGGCCTTGACTCAGCATTATTGTCTCTCTCTAGCAGAGACATTGCTTCAGTGACTCTTGAAAAATTTACCTCTGTAAATAAGGACATTGGTACAGGGAGCTAGAGAGGGTCAGATAGAATGTTTGATAGTTTACATTAAAAAACAGCAACAACAGCAAAGTTATTTAAAGGATGGGAGCTCTATTAGTATCAAGAAATTAAAAGAAAGAAAATATTAAAAATGTGTCCGTAACCTACACTTCACTAGGAAACAGTTTGGGGACATGAATAAACTACACTCTTCTACTGTGAAATAAGTAACAGGTAATGGTTTTCAAAATTTGAATACAGAATTATGTTTCCAGAAGAGAAGTGACCACAGGACAGAGATCAAAAATGGAACCAAAACCTCTTGTTTCCAGCTACAGTATGTTTTGAAGCATGAGAAAGTTTTCCTCATTGTGTCAGTTTTTGTCCATGATGGCCATGGCATTGCTGCCTATTTTGTCTGATCCTTAATTCTCTCATTTTTTAGTCTTAGTTTTCTAGGAAAGAATCTTTCTAGTTATTCTAGTCTTTCTTAGTCTTTCTAGGGAAAATAAATAGATTGGAGGGAATATGACCATGGAAAGTTATCTGGTTAATTGTTCTCAGCAAAAAATCTCCTGGATGGCCTAAGCAGAATTAATGGACTCTAATACCCTCTGTGTTACAGGATGGACACTATTCCCTCCATTGTGCTGTTAATCAATAGAAACTATTTCATACACAGCTCCAGGGCCATGAGAAGCTTAGGTGTTACTTCAAGACATGTCAGAAAAAGCAGTCCACACACAAACAGAAGAAATCTTACCAGTGAGCAATCAGTAGAGATGACCTGAAGACTTTATGTACAGCCAGCACAATAAATTACTATGGGGCAAACTCAGAATGGGGTATAGGACTTGGTCTCTATTTCATCAAGAGATATGTTCCCTTCATCTTCAGGTGAAGTGAATTGGGCATGGCTATTTTTTCACACTATATGGGTAACTGAGTCTTGCACATTAGGAAAAAATTCTTCTCTGAAAAGGTGGTCAGACATTGCAACAGGCTGCCCAGGGCAGCAGTGGAATCACCATTCCTCAAAGTGTTCAAAGGACGTGTCTTGGTAACACGGCTTAGAGGTGAACATGGTGCTGGGTTAAAGCTTGGACTTGGTGATCTCAAAATTTTTTTCAGCCTTAACATTTCTTCGATTTTATATAAATCCCATTTATAAATAATAATTCTATTATTATTAACGACCACTAATTTTTTTTTTTAGCAATTATTTTTACCAGCATCTGCAAGGATCTGTCATAAGGAAGCTGAAAGAGCTCAAAATAGTTGAGCACTCCAAACAAGAGTTTTTTCCTTTAAATATTTGTAGTGTTATCAGTCTCATTAACATTTTCCATCCACTCTCACTCCTGGTGCCCTGGGTTAAGGTGATGTTATCTGAATTAGCAGGGCTCGCACAGGTGTGACTGAGGGCAATAAGTAGCCTATTCATTCCACAGCCTGTGCTTCTTTGAGGATCCCCAGGGAACATATTACTGGTAACAGGTATTTGTGGCACTTAGTAGTTTCATGTTCAAAGCTGAATACAATATCTTACTGTGTAGCTCTCCTAGGATTAACACTTTGATTAAATCTGAGACTGGACATGCTTGCCCAGGAAAAATAGGGAAAAGTTTGCTTTATGTGCCTGTGCTTCATAAACTTAGAGGGAGACAGAGTGATTTTTCTCAGCTACTGATTGATCTGAAGAGTACACACTGTTTGCCCCTTTTCTAGCATCATGTGTCTGTTTTTATCCAAAAGCTATAAACTCTGAAAATGCAAGCTCTGCCCAAAATACATTGAAATGTGGACTAACAATTTATGCCTCATTTCTGCTGCTCCAAGTGGAGCAGTGCCTGAGGAAAGGCAGCTGAATTTCACCCACTGGACACTGCCAAGCTGGAGATGCTGGTCAGAAATATTTTGGCAGGTGTACTACTTATCACAATCCAGAAGGCGTTATAACACAGTAAAACTGAGTTTGTGAACACAAGAGTCCAACTCTGCAGAGTGACATTGTGAGGCCACCATTCTAGTGTTTAAAAATTCCTGTCACACATAGTCTTATCAGATGGCCTTATTTACATTCAGCTACAGGTGTCTTTACTCATACTGCATGACTAAGGTGGGTGGAGATACCTACAGAAAAGAACTTTTCTTCATTCCCTCCCAAGAGCTGCAACATACAACTTTAGCTGGGCAAAGCAGTCTGGGTTAGGGGTTCAGAAGCATTTCTCACTGGTTTAATGCTCCTTAATTGCAGCTGATAGGAATTTTTAAATTCTGTTGAACTCTTGAAAATCCCAATGCTTCAGGGTTTGGATTTTCAATATTCAACACTTAAATCTGCTTGCTGTGTCCAGAGGTCTCCTACTTCAGCTAACCTCCAGATTTCATGAGCATAAGAACTGAGGAAGCCTCCTTTCTTAGGAATTTATGTCTTGTCCTTTGATCCTTCTACAATAAAGTGTGAGGCTTCAAACATTTGTATTCACACAGTTTTCACATGGACAGAATTTTTTGCATCTATAAAGATTGTACTGTAGGTTCTAATGTCCTCATGGTATCTCAGCCAATATACTCAAAAGTGAGAGGCACTGGATCCATCTCAGACAGTGAGGGCAGTGTGCCTTCCATTCCCTAGGAAGCCAGACTGAGAAAAAGCATTTAGGGAACATGGGACACATTTGACTTGTTGCCCAAGATTTAAAAGCTAAAGCAAGGCTTTTTAATTCCATGTGGACCTAATGAGTGCATGTGAGTTCTTCAGGTGGCTCATATGTACTGTTGGACAGCTGCATGGAAGAATAGTGGGAGAGGGATCAAAGACATTGTATATAAATAAAGTGATGTCTTCTGTCCAGCTAATGAGTCATTTTTCCTCCAGACCCCATCCTGCAGGTTTCTGTAGAACAATATTGCTCGTGTTTTCCATAGCTGCCTCAGCACCTGGTTTTGTGAACCCTGAATGTTTCTTTTCACTGAAGCAGAACTATAGAAAATTTCAGAATAAAAGAATTTTCTGTAAGGGAGGTGGGGAGGGGGAAGAAGAACAAAAAAAAAAAAATTGAAGTTTCATTGTAAGTTAAGCACTGCTTGTGCATTGAATTTGAAGCAATCAATTTCAAATACAGGTCCTTGGTTTTGGTGCCTTTCCTGTTCCCTATCTCAGCTCCCCAGTGTGCTCAGAGCCAGCATCTCCCATTTCCTGTAATCGGCTTTGGTGGATCATGCTCATGGCTTGCACGGCCACTGACAGATTGTTTGCTGAATTTTTTTGGATTGCATGTGAGATATTACTCATCAATATGACCAGTCAAATGACTTAACAAATGGAGTATCATCCAGTGAGCACACTCTGGTGCTTCAGCCTGACTAAGCCAGCTGTCAGGGATGGCAACAGCTGCTGATTCATGAAAGGAATGGAAATATTTCTTTGTTAAATTGGAACACATCCAGCAAAATCTGTCTTAAATGGAAATGAGTGACTATAGCTGTGCATCAAATAATCCCAAGTGGAAGTCTCAGGGTGGGGAGGAATTTTGCAATTGCAGAAATCTGTTTTAAACAAAAAGATGTAAAGAAAGGGAGCATGGATTTTTTAATTTAATTTCCCAAGATCTGTTCAAAGTCCAGTGAATTGGACACAAATCCCCATATAGGCAGGTGATTCTGCTAGAAGAAAAAATCTGCATACAGGTCTTCATTGTCTTCTGTATCTGTCAGTTTTCAACTTAGTCTTTTTAGATTTTGAGGTTCTGCTGTTCCTTTTCTTTCTTAAAAGGATAATTATCACACCCTCACATGCCCTCACTTTCACAGCCCTAATTACAGTATACAAAGGTATAGGATCCTGCTAAATGATGTTTTTTCCAAATCCCTCTTTGTATTCAGACTCAAACTCTGCAATTCACATCAGCAACAAACAGTGCGGACCAGGACATGCCATGTGAGAAACTTGCTAACACCTCTGTGATCCACACAGCAAAGGCTTTCAATACCAGACCCATCAAAATTCTTGGACCTTCTACAAAGCCTTCTCATAATATAACATATTTCTCCCATGTCAAAAAATGCTTCTATACAAACTCTAAAGACAAAACAAACTAATCATCATAAGTCTGAATAGCTTTGCTCAAGCACTCAGAAAACGATGAAGACATTCAAATCCCATTCACTCTCCCAGATGAAAAATATCTTCCATCACTAATATCTCAGCCCTGAACTTCAGAGCATATCTATAAAATAATTTTATAGGTGAGTCTAGACATTAAAAACACACACTCAATGCATGAATATTTTTTTCATTATACATATTGATTTCTCCAACTAACCACTTCAAAGGTTTTATTTTATGGCTTTAAAGAATTTG
>VXBQ01010752.1:1131255-1215212 GCA_013400175.1 Phainopepla nitens
TTATTATTATTATTATTATTATTATTATTATTATTATTATTATTATTATTATTATTATTATTATTATTAATGCTGAAACTGTATTTAGCACTGAAATTTGCTTCTTGAACTGCAGGCTTGTCTGAAAGTTAGTGTTTCTTTTACAGTGAGTTTTATAAAAGGTAGAATTACCACAACATTATTTTCCTGCTCTGTGCCAAAAATCATGATGATTACTGGTATAGTGATACAGCTTTATGCATTTCTTTTCCACACAGGAGAAATAGAAAAGAACTTAATAATATTTTATTCAGAAGTGTCCAGCCTAGATGTAATCATTAATGAGGTTCCACATAAAAACTTAATTTGAAAAACTGGAGGTTCCTGAGATAAGAAGTAATTTAAAACTTAAGTCCAATTTGTTATGTCTATTTTACATTGTCATACAGGAACTCAGATATATTCAACAAAATTGGAAGAACCTCATGTTTTCTGGAACTGTAAAGCTTTTCAAAGCTAACAAAGCTAATTTTGCAGCTGCTGAAGAGAGTAGATCCGGGGCTTTTATCTCTTGCTGTTGATACTTATACACCAGCATTCTCCATAGACTGAATAATGACTCTCCAATGACTTCTCTGGGAAGAATTCTTTCTGCACATTGAAAATAATTGTTTTCCTGTTTATGCATTTTTATCTTCCACTACAATATTTTATAGTGTCAGATGTGTGGCAGTGTTTACACAGAAGGATGTAAAAACCTCTGAATGAAAACTCTGGGTTGCAAAACCTCATTTCTGCTTGCTGGAAGAATTACATTCCTTGCTGTTGGGTTTCTTTTCCTAGAGCTAAGAAAATTTATTTCATGACAACACTGTGAAGAAATTGGGGGTGTTTCCTGCAGAGAGATACCATTCTCTACCAGGAGATATATTTGAACTTGATATTTTTAGGTCTGTTTTGATTTTGCAAGACATTCCCCTATGCAGGTTGGTTAATCTGTCCTACAGAAATTGTATGTGCTGCCAAGTTTCTGTTTAAACAGAATATGAGTTTACTTTCTGAAAAGTAAATGTGAGGAACAGTCTTTCTTAAGAGGAGTGACAAAGTAAACTGTTGGTGCTTAAATTCTGTCCAGTAAATGAAAATTATAAATTGTCCTAAAGAAGGAAAACACATTTTTAAAAGAAGAGTAATATATTAATAACCTATTTCTATTATCTACTCAATATATAGGTCTCTGTTATAATGGTGTCTTTACTGTTCAGTTATCGAACTTCAGTTGGCAGATAGGCAAAAATTATATCACTCAATAAACCAGCTCTGGAGAGGTAAACCTTTATCATAATGAGTAGACTGGTTGCTTGGACAAATCTTTTATATAGGGTATTAGTAGAATAATTGTAATATTAGCATTTGAAGAGACTTAAAAATTTCATTGTCTCTTTGAAGAGTCATCTCACCTTTCAACTGTTCTTCCATGGGAGGAATTGCAGTCTTTTAAATATATCAATGATATGGATCTGGTATTATTTTTATAACAGGAACAAAATAAGATAATAATGAAAACTTAATATTATATATAACAGATCAGTTTCCTTTAAAGATAAGGGAGGAAAGAATATTCCAAGGATTTGATCTTGCTCTGTCTTGTCAATGAGCAATTTCTCATTGAGTTCTAAGGACATAAACTCAAGACTTCAATAAATAAAAACCAGTACTAAATAGTCCCATTGGTATATTGAACTTATTTATTAACCAACGTAGAAAAGAGCTTTCTATAGGGTAGGGTACAGCAGAAAAGTAATAGATACTAAGTCAAAGACTCACCTTCTCTGTGACACAGGTGTTTCAGGCATGAAGGGCAATGTAGTGCTCAGCCCTACTTACTACCTGACTTATATAATTTTTTCTTTCCTGCAGACCACTTGGTGGTGGGCAGCAAAAGACAGAATAGTTCTCCACATGTCTACATTCACCCTTCTTAAAGACCAAGTATATTTTAATTTTTACTCACCTTTCTTTCCTTCTTTTTTCTCTTTCTTTCGTTCTTTTTTTTTCTCTCTCTCCTTCTTTCTTTCTTTGGTAATTTCCCTTTCTAATCTACAACAGTCTCTTTTGTTCAACATTCATAGTACAGGCTTCACTTCTGTTTTATTACATGTAGAAAACATGAGGTGCCTCAATTAGGAATACAGTTGTGTCTGATGACCTCCATAATCAATAGAGAAAGGGAGAGAGTAATCTCACTATAGAGATTACCCTCTGGAGGTCACAGTCTTTCTCCAGCCATGACAAAGGCAGCCATGGATGACCCCACACCATCAGATGCTGAAAGCTGGGCAGAGGAGAATGAGTTCTGGTATTGTATGAAATTACGGTGAATCAAAGTTAGATCACCTCTCCTTGGTGTGACCTTTTTGTTTATGAGTATTGTGACGTGAGGATTGGCAACAGTCTTCCCCCTTTAGTAAGGTCTCAGGAGAAGCTGAATAGTTCAACTATTGCACATTCGTTATCAGTTGATAGACCAGATTTTCTTCAAGTGTTTTGAACAAATAAAACTGTTGAAAATAAATAACATAGCTTTCATTTTTGTTGCTATCTCATCCTTCTCTTTCCCTTTTCATTTCCCATTACTCTTTTTTCAAATATTTTTTTCTCCCATTTCTTTTAGAGCAATTTCAGCAAATACAGGTCTTTATCTTTTGGATGCTGTGAGGGAAAATAAACTTGCCACAGTGGCATAAACAATCTTTTCCAATTTTAGCCAGAATAAACTTTCACTCTTTCTGTGTTTTAGCAGAATTACAATGACAGACATTAGAGACAGAAAATTAATCCTCCTCCTTAGGCTGACATTTATTATGTCCCTGGTCTTCTAAAATCATTGCATACTAAAAAGCAGAAGATCATTACTATCATATCACTTAATATATATTACACTTCCATGCAAACCAAAATAAATTTAAACACTGATTCAGTGCCTCTAGGAAAAGAAAGCAAAAACAACCTTGTCATTAATTGAGAAATGACAATGAGAGATTAAGAAATAGTTTGAAAAAAACTATTTGGTTCTTAAGGCTGAAATAATCCAGCCAGACATAGATCCAATACTTCCTCCACTGTGCAACAAAGTTTTCAGATACTGTGAAAGACATCTTCATGTTTTGGAAACCCTTTCTGTTAGTTTAATGCTGGGTGTTTATTTCTTTCTGTAAGACACACTTAATAAAGTCCAAAATGCCTTAACCAAATGGGAAATCTGTGAATCTAAGAAATGCCATAAGAAAGACCAAAACACTGACAGGCAAACACCCTTTTTTGTCAAAAAAATATGAAAGTTTAACAAAATATTAGAAGATGACATTTTATCTGACTGTTCATTGCAGAGGAACTGTTTTTTATCATCTGATATTTATACCGGCTTTGTGAAGAAATCCCTTCATCACCACTGCAGAGTGGATTCATGCAGCACTTTTAACATTGTCAAATACTCTATTCGTAAGATAAAGTAGTCAGCTGCTTAAGTGTATTGTACTTCTTTTACAAATACTTATAGATTTATTTTAATTAGCTAAGTATTTATTTATGTATTCATTATGAAAACATTTTTCAAAACTGTTTTTTGTTAAACAGAAACTCATTCTGTAAACTACTTAGATGGCCAAAACCAACACAGATTCCTAAAAGTGTTTCCCAATGTATGGCTGCCTGGATACCATAAAAGTGGTAAGAAATATAAATTAAAGATAAGAACCTTTTATTTTTTTCCTAAACCTGCAACTTATTTTGTTGCATTAAATATTTCTTTGTTGCCACTACACCAAAAAGACATGCTTCTTCACTGTTGATCTGAGTGACTCCTAGCCAGTCCAATCAGTTAAATAAAAATTTAATGGAAAAATACAGGATTTGCAGTATTAGACATTTACCAGCCTTGTGTCAATGTTTTGGATCCACTTCAGTTTCTCAAAAGGTGATACATATTTGAATTTCAGAGCTGGAGCTGGTAGACAATAGGGATGTAATCCAGTCAGCAGACTCTGAAGGCTACCTTTTCTTTCTTTTTTTCTTCTTTCCTTTTTTTTTTTTAATTAGTATAAATTTAATGCAATGTAACAACCCTTTTAAAAAGTCATGTTGATCTTTCCAGGCAAAGACAATATAAAAGGGAATCTATACATCGGTTATCTTCTAGCACTAATCTGTCATTCTCACAGCAAACCATGCATCATCTTCATTTATTTATTTACAGGACTATATACAAATGAATCTAACCAAAGAAAATATGCTTTTTTCACTTAGGGGAAAAAAGTGAAGAAAGCTGCAAATTTTTTCAATTAGGAAATTCTGTTCTAAGAAAAAAAACTGATCTAAGAAGTCATGCATTCTCCCCATCTTTTCAACGTCCTACTACATTTTTTTGTCTTATGGAAATCAGTAAGAAAGAGAAATTTTTCTATATGTAGAGGTCACTATGGACTAAAAACAGAGAATTTTGGGAAAAATTATAAACAAAGGGGGAAAACTCTGGCTTTTGAGAAGTAACAGTCTATACAAGTTTACAATTTTCTTCTTCTGCAGCATTTATTCTTCTTACAATCACTTACGAAATAGAAGTATTTTTCTGGAAAATTGATTGAACTTGGCTGAAAAACCAAATCTTGTGGGTTTAAATGCTACGGAACTTTCAGGGATCAGAGTGAATGTTAGCAAAAACAGTGGTAGTTACTTTGGTATAAAACATTTATATTACATGTTAGAATAATTTATTTTTATTGGGAAAAGGCTGGAGCATGTATTCTACAAGAACTTGCTGGTGATGCTTTATACAATTTGATGTTGACAATTTTAGCCATTTTTATACTTGTGCTGGAAAGATCTAACTACTGGAAGGCCAGATCAAGTTTCTCAGCTCAACAGTGCAATTCTATAAAATCATTTATAACACAAACCATCTCTGTGTATGCTGGCCAGAGATACATCCTGCTAGCAAGAACACTGTTTCAAAGACTTCCTTTTAAAATGTTTCCAGGACAAGAATAGACCGAGAATTTTTTCCCCATTCAGATTATAACTAGAATTTTTTTTTTTTTTTAAGGAAGTAACCTTGTTTCCAGAACCACCTAGGTCAGAATATATCAGAATGGGACAATATTCTTCAGCACTGGTTCCTTATACTCTGAGAGGAGAGGTTATTGGGTTGTACTCTACCTGAAGGCCAGTTACAAGCATTTTGAGACTTGTCCTTTTTAATGTCACTGCCAGAGGATGGAGGAAGTGAAAGACTATACCTTTATCCAGCTTGCAGATGGCAGCAAACTAGGGGTATCACTCAGTATGCTGAAGGGCTGGGACATCTTTCAGATGGACCTAGGCATGCTGAAATATTGGGCCAACAGGAACAGGCTCTTCACAGTGGTGTGTGGTGGGAGAATGTGGGCAACAGGCACATACTGAAACAAACAGCATGTAAGAAGAAACTGGATATAAGCACAACTGCTGAAGAGTTGAACAGGTGGAACAGATTGCCAGGAGAATCTCTCTCATGGAGATTTTCAAGAGCCAACTGGAAAAATTACAGCACTTCCTGATCTGACCTCTGAGTTTCTCCTGTTTTGGGCAAGAGATTGGACTGGGTACATTCTCACCAGAATTACCCTGTGATTATGTGGTTGCAGATCTTGTCAATTCCATCTGTTTGTTCATACTCTGCATTTCCATATGGACAGCATTTGTGGTAAAATGTCTCCCAGAGGTATTTTAGAGTATTGTTCTTCTGCCTTGATAAGGAAGAGGCCTGAATAAAAAAAAACAAAACACAAACACAGTTATGAAGAAACTATTCTAATAAAACTGTTTCAGATTGAAATAACTGCTTTAATTAGTAACACAGAAAATTAGGCCAATTATTAGCTATCGCTGAATGTTCTCATGTTAGTTTTTTTAGAGTTTTTCACATTAGTTGGATGTCAATGTGTAATAGCAGTTTTAGACCCTTGAGTTTTCATTTTGGCAAATTTTATCTTTCAACTTTTGAAAAAAATATCATATTTATCTGATCAGCTGTTTCTCAGTATATCCAAGCATTTTGTATCCTGACAGTGTATAAAATTATTTTTCTTTTGGACTGATGCACCTATCTTTGCTCTTTCAATACCTTACTCTGCTCAAATTCCTCTGCTAATTTTCGCGTTTTACCAAACTGATTGGACTAATTTACTGCATCTTTTCTTTTTTAGCTAAAACAGAAATGGAGGATAAAAAACCCAAAACAGACCCACACAGACAAAAAGTTGCATCTAATGTTTTCATTACGTGGAGCATATTAACTTACATTTTTCCAAGTTTGATTTTATTTTCCCGCTAGTATTTCAATTATCTTAGTTACTATCTTTCAAAAAATAAAATCTCACTAGTATTCTGGCACCTACTAAAAGCTTATATCTTAAGCACTCTATCCCTTATTTCATTAAAAAGTAACAGCTTTTGATGCTTGCTCTATAATCTGTGTCAGCTGCTGTCTCAATATTTCAATTATGCTATTGTGTCTCTGTGCAAAGAACAGGTAAAACAAACATGATATTACTGAACAGATATGCAAACTGTCTTCTGAAGCAAAAGCCTCAGTCTTCCATCAATTTGAATGTATATTCCCAAATTCTGCCTCTTTAACTCAGTTCTTCTTAAGAAAATCAAACTCAACTTTGTTTCCCCCACCAGAGACTGAGCAAAGCCAGTGAAGCAATGTCTTTGTTATAATAAGTATTTATTTGCTGAGGGATTTTTAGATCCAAGATATCAGCTGACATAAACTCAATTGATACCTTATTAAATGGGTTGGCAGCATACTGGGAGGTCCAAAGTTGCCTGTGCTATGTTGGCACCATCTGCTTTTTTTGTTGGTAAAACTGTTCAATTTATATGTATCATATCCTTTTGTCCAGAACCTTTGGCCTTGAAGGTACACTCTAAGATATATTGGAGAAGTGCTGAGTTTCATCTGGAAAGGTGGCTCCAGAGAGGAAAAAGCAAAGGATAAAAAGATGGACAGGGAGGAGAACAGGGACAGACTCTATAGCTAATCAGTGAGGGTATTAACCCGAGAAGTAAAAGAGGCCTATTACAGTTCTCATTTTTCTGGATTTGGAGTGAGTGAATTTGCCCCACCACTGTCAATTTATTACCAAATTCTTACTTGAAGTTGGAAAAAGTGACCATACAACAGTAAAACAATGCAGTGTCACACAATGCTAACACTGAAATATCTTTTACAAAAATGAGGAAGAAGCATCTTTGATTGACAAACCACTCAATGAGAAAGAATAAGCAGAAAAACACCAGCATTTGGATCCATCAGCTACTAATGTGAGGTCTTGAGGGATCTAAAAGGATGGAAAGCAAATCAAAATAGGTTAAAGCAGCCAGATAGCCTAGTTTCAAATAAATATAGGCTTATGATATTCCAATTACTGTGAGACAGCAGCTGCTGTAAGAATTCCATATGAATCCCAGAAAATGGCATTTGTACTGTCTGGAACTATAGATGTGAAGATTTAGCTACTCATTTCAAAACTAGACTTTGCTACACTTGAAAATCAGCTACACTTCCATACACACTCTCTCAGTAGCTATAAGACAAAGACTTATTCCACAGATATCAATCAGACATTAAAGTGGCCAGTACTGTACCATTGCTTAAGGGTACTTGTACGATTTGACTGAGCTACAGGAGATGCAAAGTACTCAAGGATGGGAATAGCTGAGCTATGTTTGTTGATATGTGTTATGTTGTATTTCCACTGCTTAGAGAATTTGAGACCTCATCTTAGTCTTTTGTCCTTAATTATTACTTCTGGATGCCCTTCATGTTTTTTGTAATGTTTACCTATCACAGAAACATGCTGCTATAAAAGCTGGGCAAATACTTTCACTTTTTATGCATTTGCTATGTCCATCAATACAAATTTAGCTATTAAAATTTCCTGTCAAATATGAGTGAATACATTCTACTAGGAAATTCCATCTCAAAACCTCTGAGTGATATTGATCTCTCCCTTAGTGTCCCAGTCAACACTCCTCTGTATCTTCCAGTTGCCCTAGCTTACTGGAAAGAGGAAACAATGAGTGTTTTGCAAGAAGAGGAAGAAGCTTTATTGCCTCATCCCATCTGAGCCCATTTTGCACATTTATCTAAGCTGGAAGAAGTCTCCCCATTGGGCTATTCTCTCCTGGTTAGCTGTTTCAAGTTTGGTTTTTTATTTCAAACAAGTGGATAAAACCAAGAGGAAAGACATCCCAGTCATCTGAAACAAGATAAGGTCTTTTATGCATCTTGTTTCCTTTGTCAGACTCTGTTTTAACTTGAGCAACTTTACATGATCATAAACCATTACAATCTCAGGTCTAGAGTATACATTTAGAGCTGCAGTTTTCTGGAGTCAGTTGGAGAATAAAGGTTTACCTTTCTTCTATCTCTATCATTACCACTGACAGCATCAGTCCTCCTTTACAAGTGTAAATCTTAGCTTTTGTTGAAATTAACGGCTCTGCCCAGCACATTGTTAACCTGCAAGAAAGAATCAGATTCTGGATATCTGCAGTAGTAAAACTTCCAAGGCAATGGAGAGCCTAATTACCACTTCAGACTCCTCCTGCCTTCTAGAATGCAAATTGAATGAATCACTGGCAAGTGGTATGCCAGGTAAAGCTGGAGTAAAAGAGAAGACTACAGCAGCAATCCTGGTCAGCCTGGTAACCAGCAACTTGGTCACATGCTTGTTCATACTATTTAAGGGGATTAAGATGTATGTAACAGATCTGGTTTTTATTAGCAATATGGAGATAAATGCTGGGCAGTAATAAGTATATGTTTTCTTAATTTCTAATGGTATCCTGCCAGTAAATGTCATACAAAGATGATGATGACATCCGATCCAAGATAAGGCACAGATGCACTTTTATAGAACAGTGGTACATGTGTAGCACTACATATATAGAACACATGCATTTGATTTTGTAAATGCTGTGCTGCCAGAGGCAATCACTATTTATTTTAACCTTAGAGAGTCACAAAAATTCTGTCTATGTTGCAGGATTCTGGCAAAACTGTAATTAATGTACTAGATGCTACATGCAAGTATGCAACCACTGTTGTGTGGGCATCCATGCTGCCCCTGAGACTCCCTTTGCACTCAGCAAAGCTAACCACTACATTCTCCACCATCCATATATCTACCTTTTTTCGGTGCAAGTCTAGACAGCAAAACAGGGCATAAAACTGGACTCCTTCAGCAGATTGTCCTCTTGCTCTCCCAGGTGATACTCTGCTCTAAGGTAATGAGTTAACCAACTTGAAATTGTTTGAATGTCATTCCAAAAGAAAATAGGAATATAAACAGGAGTATCTTGAGCAATTCTGCTTTCTTCCGTTCTGCTTCTTCTCAACAATAAACAAGAGGGATCAAAGAGTTCTTCTGATGAACATCAAAAGCCCAAGTTTTTACCAAGAGAACTCAAAAGCATTTCCATTTGTGGTCAGTGGGAAAAACTTTTTAAAAAACATTTAATAAGTTTTCTCTACTTTTAAAAACCCAAACATTTTACATTATAGTAAATGTTTTAATTTAGTGCTGCAGTAATCTTTATTCATCTTAAAAATGGAAAAATAATAACCACAGCAAAGAAAAAGCAAGAGAAAACCCTTCACAGTCCTGAAACTGTGGCCTCTGCTCTCCGTGTTTTCCTGGTTTCAGTTGAAGATAAGGTAGAGAATTATTTCTTGGCTAACAGTAATCGAGAAGAAAACATAAAAAAGTATCAGATATAGAGCAAGTTAAGAATGTTTTCTATGGTAACTTGCATGCCAGGACAGAGCAAGTCAGTGAAAAAGAAAAAGGGAGTAGAAGAGGGGAATGGTCTTTAAAGACAAAGCACTGAAGGACTGTGTGAAGTAGATCCCAACCCTGCAAGTTTCAGTGAGTGCAGCCATGCCTCAGAGAGTAGCACCGGATAACTGGTGCTCACAGGGCTATTTTTAGCAGAAAAAAAGTACTGTGGCAGGAACAAAGCAGGAGGGTTTCAGCCTTGGAAGATTCATTCCTCATTCTAAAGGAGACCTATTGGGCATTACACTGGAGTCAAAAGAGATGGAAAAGTGCATGGAGAGGGCTTGAGGAGGTTTCTGCTATGTCCAGGCAGTTATTAGTGGGAAAATGTGTTATTCATGGCAGTCCTGTCCAGGTACTTTGACTCCCTAAGAACCCCTTAGCTCATCAGACCATCACTGATCACTGCACAGTACAGTCCACAGGGCACCAGAGCCACCAAAGTGGTGGGTGCAAGCAGGGACACAAATCCTGCTGCAAGGAGCTTCTGGAGATACCACCTCAGCTCTCACCCTGGCCCTCAAGAAGTCTGCCTTTCCATCCTAAAGGGTTAATGAACAGAGAGCCTGCTAGCACTCTACATTACTAAAATCTTTTTGCACAAGGTGGGAAGAATGGATAGGGCCAGTAATGGGTACCACAGCAGGGATCCTGTGATGGGCCCCTTGAGCT
Organism: Phainopepla nitens; assembly: GCA_013400175.1. Taxonomy (NCBI): domain Eukaryota; kingdom Metazoa; phylum Chordata; class Aves; order Passeriformes; family Bombycillidae; genus Phainopepla; species Phainopepla nitens. The sequence goes on from VXBQ01010752.1 coordinate 1,141,794, forward strand.
CATGGGAGGGGATGGAGGCAGGTAGGAAAAGGTGGCTGGAGCCCACAACTCCGCCCTTCCCCAGGGACAGTGCAGTGCAAAAAGCCTCTCTCTAATATACAGGCTCAGGCCCTTGGCAACACTCCCTAGTTTAAGCCATTGCGCCTGACTGGGGAGAGAAATGGGATTACAGGAAAATAAACAAAGGGAAATCATAGCTATACAACAGAAACCATAGGAGACTGAAATTATTGATTCTGCAAATGGAAGTGGGGAAAACAGGAGGCTTGGTCAGGCTGCCAGAAAAGCCAGTGTGGTATCATGGAACTGAAGAAGTCTCCTGTACCCAAATAAGAAATGGGTACAGCCCCAGAAGTGCCTGAAAGGTGTCTGGAAGGTCTCATCCCAGCCAGCATGCTTACTGATAACAGAGGGCAAGCTAGCATGGAGGAAAGTAACGGGGAAAAAAATAAACCCATCTCTTCATCTTTTGTGGAACCTCACTGTGGCCAAGTCTGGCAGCAGACTTAGTAGTCTAAGTAGCGCCTTATAGAAGGAAATGGAATTTCCCAGTGTTTCCAGCTACGTTTTTAAGGAGAATGCAAAGAGCTTTTGAAGCAGCTCATCTGAAATTAGAAATGACTGTGCCTTCCTGACTTCATCAGATTTCTGAATGTGAAAGAGAATCCACAGGGCTCTACCTCTAGAATCCTTATGCAGGTGGCAGCTGTAAGATGAGGTTGTTGCCTGCTCTCACAGTCAGAGCCATGGTTGTTAACATTGAAACAGAAGCTGTTCTCCACTGGTGAGCTTTGAACTCTGCAAATACTTCACTGTAAACAGTGTTTCCTTTCAGACCCAAATATTTCCAGAAAAGGCGCCTGATTTGGGGGAAGAGGGCAGCAGCCAATTTCTCTATGACATGAACTTTGAAGAAACTATATTAATAAAGTATTGCAGCTACTGTGCCAGACTGGTCTTAAATAGAGTAATGCTGCACTTGACAATAAGGTATCTTGTACCTATGCAGTCCTGTGTATTTGTTTGTCTGTGCATGTAGTTGTGCAGATAAAGTCAGAGGTGTTCTTGTTTGCTAGAACCTCTCTGCTACTACAGCCTTAGGTCTTGAGCAACAATTGCTGTGCTAAAACCATCCTGTGATGGTTTTCAACATGAAACCTTTTAAGTGTTTTAAGTGTTTTCTTTAAGTGATGGTTGCATGAGGGGGAAAAACAGAAGGTAGGTAAACTGAGGTATAAAAGTGCAAACACACAATCCATTGTAATGCACATCACAAAGCTAGAAATAGAATAAATACTTCTGGAGTGCTGGCTAGAGAGGCAATCTCCTTTGCAAGCAGGTACCTCATGCTTACCCTCCAGTTATGGCTTGGTTCTAACTCTTCCCTCAGACAGGTCACAAAAAGGAGTGATTTGGGTTGTGCCAAGACCTGAAATGGGAGACTGGTGCAAATGGCAGATAGCCAGCTGTGAGGAGACATCTGGCACAAGACAAGGCGCTAAGGTGTGTTGTACATAGTTATGAAACTATTCTACCGTTGTTTTCCATGTAACATTATATTTTTAAGAACCGTGCCTGCCTGAGGAGACAGTAGTTGTTTTGTTCTTTGAATTGCTGTAGCCTCAGGGTGTCAAAGTCATTTAAGCACAGAGGGTTGAATTCCATGTTAAATTATGGTTCGTGGGTCACAGTATAAATACACAAATTGCATACTTTCCAGCACAACAGCATCCCAGTGATGTCAGTGGAAGTTCACAGAGAGATCGGCATCACTCAGCTGAACAATTTGCTCCCTTTTAAGATCACAATTCTCAAGCTCCATATTACCCTCATTCCACCAACAACTATTCATTTCAGTTCTTTGAGACATGCATTTCCGCCTCTTCTCTTTGCTACTTGTTGAAAGCAACCAGCAGTGATACAGAAATGTGTTTGGGGATATTCATCAGCCTGGGAGCACTTCAGTATGCCAGTGATCATGGGTACGTACATATGTATATGTATGTGTCAGCTGTGTGCAGTCACACTTGGGAGCTTTTCTTTGTAACCAACAAGTCTAGAAAAAGGAAGCAGGATTTTATATTCAGTGTCCCTGGATATGAAGTACAGGCTATGTTTTCATCTCCTTAGTGCAGGATGAACAGAAACAAACCCACAGCTCTATGTAACCGGGTGGTTTTTCTCTGCTAGTCCAGATCTATTTGAACCATGGACACATATCTGCAAATAAAATACTGCCATGGAACTTTCCCAAGCCTCTCCCACATGGACCCTCTGGTGTCTGATAGTGTGATGGACCATACTCAGCCTCAGCCTTTACCTGTCTGGTTGCATATTTCCATAAAATTGTAACATAATTTTTTTTTGTTTTGTTTGAAGTCTTTCGATATCTGTAATGAAGTTGGTTTGTTTGAAAAAGATGTAAGAATGTGAGCAGGAAGAAAGAAAGGAAACAAAAAGAAGGATGTGATATGACTAGTTGTTGTTCATGCTGCTCTTAAGACATTCTAAATGCTGACATTAAGGTTGGGCTGCTGCTCCCCAGCACAGAGCATGAGTTGCCTTGCACATAAAAGAATGGCCAATTTTCCACATGGGGATGTGTGTTTGCATAAATCTCTGTATATTCACATCCTTAAATCTCAATTTCAGCCCCCTTGTCTTGCTCATCCCATTCCCTCCTCCTTTTCCTCAGTGTGGGATGCGAATGTTGTGAGAAGATGGTGAGATTGGAACATCGATTTTCTCTTCTCCCTCACAAATGAACAGGAGATTGCTTTTAAAGGTATTAAATGGACACAGGTGGGACTGTAAACTTAAGTGCCTCCACATGGAACATCTGCTACATGTTCTCCAGTTCCTGTTATCTTTATAGCAGAACTTGATCTTTTAACCCCTTCACAACTACCTCCCTCAGTACTTGTGCGAAGATGTGCAGTGGCTTTTCTTTGATGTATGGAGAAGTCACAATGGATCTCTGTGATGTGACTGGCGTATGGTGCAGTTCTTTGAGCTTCAGTGTGCTTAGCAGTTTGCACAGGTGGGTGGGGGAGGAAGACAAGTGTTGTCCAGGTGTTCTTAGTCTTGCTACAGATAAGAGGATTCCAGACATACCGCAATACATCGAATATCCCCGTTCTCCCGCCTTCTGCCCTCCCTCCTGCACTCCTCCAGCCCCAGGAAATGTCTTTCTTGGGGAAGAATATATTTGTGGGGATACTCCAAGCCAGTTAATATAATCCAAGCCATTTGGGGTGTAAAATAAATTCTTTCTAAATGTATGCTATGGACCTAAAGAAAATAATTTTCCCTTTCATCTCCAGAATCCATCCCTTCTCCCTAGTGCTTCTTCCGAGCCGTCTTGCTCACAAATCCAGGTACAAACCAGAAACCTGGACCATGTTAGTGTATCTTTAACCTCTTCACTGCTGCCTCTTAACCAGTCCACAGCATTTGTGCAACAGAACTTTGTGATATCTTCCTTTGAAGTCCTAATGAAGCCAGAGTGGATCCTTGAGCTGGGACTGCAAGCTGGTTGCCAGGTGAAGCATTCACATATCTTTTTCATGTGCTCAACCTGAAGAAAAAAGGAAAACTTGGATGAAGGTGCACAAAACACGTAGTTCCAAATTAATTTTAATGCAGAATGAGATTGAAAGCTGTAGACTCAGAATAAGCACTAATATCAGTCGCTGACTGTACCTAAATGTTATAATTCTTAATGCCATATCCGAGTTCATTTGCTGCTGGAATGTGGAAGAGAGATAACATGGCACAGAACAGAGAAGAGCTGCATCAGTGGAAACCATACTTAAAGCTTGGTAGTTGTACCATATGGGATGCATCCCAACAATCCAGCTTTGGGCAGACAAGGTCCAGCATTATGCCATGGGAGCAATAATGAGACACAATTCTCAGCTCTCTGCTTGAATGCTAAGTACATGGAAAATATTACTATTCTGTTTAGCAGGATACATCCAGTTATGCAGTTGTTCATACTGAAGCAACTGGAGTAGGAAGTGAGCAATCAGGAACAAACGAATATTCCCCAACAAAATGAAAAATACTTCAATCGTCTTTGAAAACCCATGCCAGTGCCCCCCTATTCTGCTCTTCCTTTGCCAGGACTTAGGTACCTGTGTCGCTCTACTCAAATCAGTAGATTTGATTTGTGGTAAGCATGCCTTGTTCTAGTTTTTCGGAATAGATTTGCTTTCTAAGATAGGGGTTGGGAAAGCAATTAGTGCTTTTAGGACCCTGAAAATATGTCTCTCTGTGTTTCTTCCCTGTGCAACTTGAAAAAGAGTAGATAAAACTCTTCTATAAGGTAGTAGTATTTTTGGCATTTAGCCATGCACATTCTAACTGATCTGCCAGTTTCTCTCACAATCTGATGGTGACCATTTCCAATAAGGTGGTTACTACAAAAGCTATGGAATAAAAATGCTTGCATTTTCAAAATATTATTGCTCCTTCTATAAAAGGTACTGGGAGAGGACCAGGGTCTGATATCAAAATAGTCTACTCCATCCTATTTTGTCACAGCCCTTGAACTGTTATTAGATCTCTTTAGCCACACTCTAAGCATCTTGACATACTTTTCATTGGTGGTCAGGATATGCAGGAGCCTCCTGTAGTGTTTTCCTGCATGTTCTCTTTGCCTTGGATTCATTCCACTACTGTTCCAAGCATCTTTGTCTTGTGCCATTTCACTTCTTTCTTTTGTCTTTCAGCTTAGTAAACATCATCTAACAAAACCCCACTCCAGTAATTTAAGAAATTGCCGCTTCGTCTCGAAGAAAAATGTACAAGGGAACAACCAGGAAGACTCATGCAAATCCCGTTGCTCAGTATGTATTCCATCAGTTCTCTCCAGCCCATTGTCCAATTTGTTTACTTAGATCACAGCTCTCTTTCAGATAATAAATCTCTTGCTATGCCCATTCTTACTGGCAAGGACATATCAGGGCACTCTTCAGGTCTCCACAACACCCACACCTGATGCTCCTTAGAGCAGCGTTCACCTGGAGCAGGTGCCTGGGCTGAGGTCAGCTGGGATCAACGACTCTGCCAGAGCCTGCTCCTGGGGTGGGGACTTGGAACGGCTCCTAGGCGCTGCAGTGTACATGTCTCCTCTGTTACTCTCTGTGCCCAGAACAATGACATTTTTCTTAATTGTTCTCAGTTGGCCCCTTGGCAGTCTTGTCATTTAAAGAAAAAATTCTCCAAGAACATATGCCCGACTGTAATTTGCAGGATAAGCACTGCTGATGAACACTTAATATTTTTAAAAGCTATGTCTGTGCTTTTGGTTTGGTACTAAAAAAATAATCATTACTTAAACAACAGTTATGTCTGAAAAAACCTGCAGTTTCTGGGGTAACAAATGGGACAATGTTTCCAGAATTGTACTTATATCCAAGAGAAATGATCATGGCTGGCATGAGAAACTGTGTTCTCATAGAGAGTTAAATCAGCATAATTTTGAAGGATATCTTGTAATGAAACAAGTCTTAGTGGGACATGAAAAGTACCTCCCTAACTGTAAACCCTGTGAGAGGTAATGAAGCTTCTTGCTCTTTGTGGTAAATGCCTTAGGTCAAAAATGGCTTAGTATGTGCAGGAGGCATAATTTCAGTTATCCTCCTGTACTGAATCCTGGCCCTTTTAGCTGTAACAGAAATTCTAAGCCAACCCATACTTTTTGGATTACTTTAAACTCCACCACAGTGCTTTTCTTAAAGCATTTTATTTTGAATAGGATCCATGAAAGGATTCTGATATGGGCTGAAACTAAATCACTTTCAAGGAAATGCAGCTGGAAGCACACTAATCTAAAAGCTTCCCAGGCAAAGCAGCACAGGCCTCCATTCTGCAGCCTCTCCGCCCCCAGCTAAAGTGCACCATGGCTCTCTGAGAGCCCTTAACCCTTGCGCTGCATTGCCTCACCAGCAATATTCAGGGGATAAAAATAAAACAGAAACAGTGTTATCTTTCAACACCGCCTCTGTGTTGCTTGCAGTTTTCATCTAGTTGTCTGGGTACAGGACAGAGGGGTTTGTTTCAGCTTTCACAGACTATATGTGTTGAATTGCAGTAGTGGTTCTAACCCTGGCATACAAGTTAGGGTTGTTTCTGTTGCGGGCTCTTCCTTTGAGTCCCAGTAGAGATGACACTGTTTATGTTACATTTTATAAGGCCTCTCACTCCCACCTGCCCCACCTTGTGAGAGTGTGCAGCTGAGGCTGACGTGCATCAGGACAAGTCGTGACGGAATTTTTCAGAAGTATTTCAGCTGTTTATTAAAGGATTAGAAAAGCTGTAACAGAGGGTATGTTTTAGTTGAAAACAAAGCCAGGCAATGGTGTGGAGATTGGAAGAGAGGAAAACACCAATATGTATACATACATATATTGACAATATTTATAGAGTAGTTCATCTCTCCCACACCCTTTACATAGGAATTCTTGTTTTAAAACAAAGGGGGCAAGGGAGATGATCTGTGTAGAGGAATCTGGGCCTAACCAGCGTGTGGAGTGGCAGGGATTTGTTTTGCTTTTCCCACATGTGATTTGTATGCCTTTCTTTTTCATTTTCTCCTATTACCACCTTCAAACCAGTTACAGCCTACACAGCTATCAAGCCTACTGCTCTCCATGGACTCTTTCAGGATTCAAGTTAGTGACATGTCTGTCCAAAAGATCAGAGTTTCCTTTTGTTCATTTGAATGTAAGATTGCAGGAGGGTTTATTTTCCACAGCTGAAGAACATTGTCCCCCCCACCTCTATTCCAGGCAGCTGAATTTTTTTGTCTGTGGAGAAATGATCACTTGAAATGGGACCAATAAGCTTCTGCTTCTTCAGTTCCTAGCCTGGTATATTAACATTATCCAGTGCTCCTGAAGACTTACTTCATCCCCTATTGAGCAGTTCCTGCTAAGAGCAGCAACCTTGGGCAAGGGATTAGAAGAGGTGGATCAGGGGATGCCCTGTGCTTCAGCTGCCCCAGGCAAAACACACCTTCTGCAACAAGAGGGAGCCTTCCAACCCCACTGTAGTTCTGGCAGCTGAGACAGTCCTGAATACCTTTAAACTGCGTTTGCCCGTGGAATTCACAGATTACATTAATGAGCTCACTAAAGTCAATCTCTGGTATAATTCAAAACTGTTTTAAAAGGCACTAAAGTCTGTTTTGCTCTAGAAACAGCAAAAGTAGTGAAAACAGGAGCTGACCAGGTGATTTCATGCTATATCAGGTGATGCACTTACATTTACTTTGAGAAGTGTTTGTATACTGTTTGACTTTTAGCCAGCAAAGATAAGCCCACATTCAGGACTGAGCACCAAAGTGCTAATGGAGTTTTCCAGTGTTATAATTAATAGATTCAACAAAATGGGCAGGGATGGGGAAAATGTTTACTTCAAACCCTAAAGAAGTTACATGACCAGTTTTGAATCTGCTTTTATACTCACATATTTTAACTTGTATATCTACATAAAAATCTGTCCAAATGTATAGATCAAGAAAAAGATATTCACTGATATAAGATACATGTACATGAATAACACCATATTATGTTCTCAAATACCAGAATGTCTGATTTTCTGTATTACTTTATATATTATAATCCTTTTTAAGTTTCCATTTCATTCTTAAATGAGGCTATCGATCTCTGTTACCTTTTGCAAATGTGTTTCACAAGTTTATATAGAAGAATGTGGAAATCCAAAATTTTGCTTAATTACTGTACCATGAATTATATAGCAATTAAGAGCCACATTAGGCCCAAAAAACAAAAGGGAAAAAATAAATTTTGTTACTGATACTTCTTGTTGAGTCAGAGGAAGAAAATGAGTTTATTTGATGTATGAATGGTTTTCCTGCTTGCTTACATTGACATACTCCTATCATGACAGAAATAGGAGTCCAACCTAGAACTGACACTACAGGTACACTGACATCAGGAGAATAATCCTGCCATCCTTCCCCAAACACCCTTGTGCTTCCATTGATTCTTGTACAGACATGGGGTCGGGTCCCTTGAGAAGAAACTGCTGGGGAGGGCTTGGGATCCTGTGGAGATGGGAGTGTGGCTCAGCCCTCTTGGCAGCACCATGGGGCTTGGCTGGTGTTAACCTGGTCGCCAAACCACACTATAGCTCCCAGCATAGCCATGGGCATTTGCAACTCCCTCACCTTCAGATTCCCTCCTTTTACTTCAGCTCCCCTGTGTTTCAATTGCTCAGGTTCTTACATAACTTTTGGAAGGAAAATCTGTTACTGTTGGCCAAAGCTGCTATTTTTTCACTTTGGATTGTTTAGATGCCACGAAGAGGAGAAAGAGCATCCAATTCCCTCCCGTTAGGAAGCTGTCCTTTGAAAGGGCTTTGCTGCCCTTGCCCCAGCCCAGATGCTCCCTCCAGAGTGAGCGCTGTGGCTTTAAGGCCTTCGTCCCAGATCCGCAGCACACCACATATTTGTCCTCTCTTTGCACAGCCAGTGCCAAGCGGTGACATCTACTATAGTCTCTGGGACACGCTGGTCTCTGCGCTGGAGAGAAACGGGGACGAGGGGGAGGGGGCGGCCGAGGGAGAGCACAAACCCTGCTGTGTTCCAGGAGGATGAGTCACTTCCTCGCACCAGCTCTGCGATGCTTTATTTATTGCCGCTCCACTGATATGAAGGGCAGCTCCCTTGTCCTTCTTCGGCATCCCTGGACTCGGCCACCCCATTAATCAGGCGGGGCCATTGGGGAGAGCACGGGGAGCAGGAGCTCTGCCCGCTGGTGGCCTTTAGCTGTCTCCACTTCAATGAAATTACCTTGTGTGAAGACTTGTTTTATGAGAGATTGGTTTATTTGTAACTAAACTACTTCCTCCATTATTTGATAAGCTCAAATATTTGCTACTGATAGTCAGAGAGTGTCACATTTATTATCCCGTTTCAGGCATTGCTTAACTCCTTTGTGTTAGGCTTTTTTAACCCCTTTGAGGACAGCAGAAAGCAGACAGGAAAAGTCTTATTTCTCTTACTCATGCTTCAAAAAGAATTGGGGTTTATTCTGTAAGAGATGTGGCTTGATTAAATTAAAATGCTCTGTAGTAGCTCTTTCTATGTTTAACACAACACATAGCAGGGCTGACTCATGCTCTTTGTTAGAAATCCAAGGTAATAGAAAGAAAAGTGACCGATGTGTTTTTCTTCCCTCATATATTGTAAAAGTACAAGGTTTAGACAGACGTGTACATGAAGCACCATGGTCTCAAGGATGGGGCATGAATATCAATACTAAGTCCTGTTTGCTATCTTGCTCCAGTGGCTATGACATCTCTGAGCATTTGTACCTTGATTTGTGTTTAATTAACTCTGGTTGAAAAACAGGTTTGCTTAGCTTTTTAAGACATCTAATGTCTTTGGAAAATTAAAAGCCCTACAGCCCTAAGATCTAAGTAGTAGTTCTACAGTAACTTTCTGCCATACATTCTCAAGTTTTTCTCTTAGAAGAAAAATCTTTATTTTAGAATATATTTATATTCCTTTTAAGATATATTTAGAATATTTTTTCTTTTAGAAGTCTTTTAGACTTTTTTTTATTGTTTTTGTGGAGGTCAAGGGGTTATTATCTATTTGCTTCTGAGGATTCCAGCAGTAGATAACAAACCCAATACAAAAAGATTTTGTGTATGTTAGGAAAAAAGTTACTTAACCATAAGAGTGATCTTTAGGAGCCCCATCTGACTTCCCAGTACTTCTTACAAAACTTTTGTGGGTACTTGATGTTCCAGTAATATACATGCTTTAATCAGCACCATCTTGCCTAATCTGAGCATTTCTGCCAAGACCACAGACTTCTACATCACTATCCCCATAAACATATGCTCAAATGGAGATGGGACAGGGAGAGAATTACTCTTTGTCTATTAAAGATAAGTAGGAGCTTGGGATTTGGGATTGTGAAATGGAGAGGCTCTCGAATCCCATTTGGTACCTTCATAGCATCCCAGGTTCAGGACTTTGAGATGCCTGAGACCAGAGGAAAAATCTTTAAGAGAAAGCCCATGCCTGCCACACTCCATAGGGGTTATAGTTATATTTCTGTAATGAAAATTAGAGAATAGTCATTATTCTTTAATGGGATTGGTGTCATTCCAGAACTGCTGACACATTTTGCACAGAGAGTTTTCAACGTATTTCTGTTGGAGCCAGGAGGTTTTAGGGAGAAGCTTCGGGCTGGGAAAAGAGCACTGTGCCTCCCAACACTGCAGTGTGTTTGAACACAGGAGCAAATTTCTCTATTTGTGCTTATTAAGGGCTCCAGTGAGCAAGTCCCGCTGCTTATGTTCCAATACACTAAATCTCATCTGAAATGAATGGAACTGCTCTTACTGAAATTAAAAAATTGGTGAAAGGGCTGTTCTACTGAGAACAGGATGCGACTGGTCAGAAATCTCCCTCCTATGGAGTAAATAGGAGTTTTGACACAAATATATTTAAAACAGCTTAGATAAAAATAGACAACAATTTTATTTTCTCAATCATTCGGAAATACATATGAGTGAATTTATAAAAAGTTTCAAGATGTGAATTTTCAAGTGAAGCTTATAACTTTGCTGAAACTTTATAGTCCCTCAAAGTTCAGAGAAGTTAGTTTTCTTTCTCTCTGACTTAAAAATTATTGAGGCAAAATATATGCTCTCAGTGCTAACTAAGAAGGAGGCAATAGTTCGTTCCATCTCTGATGGATGAGTAGACATGCATGCAATCACTTGTGCACTTAGAGTCAGTTACAGCAAACTCACTGCACATGGCTAGGTGTCTGCTGGTAAGCCTCTCTGAAATGATAAGGATACATAATGCTTACTTAGGACTGCAGCCTTCCAGAATCTCCTCAGGGAGGATCAGGCCTTTTGCAGGTGACTGAGTTGATTTCTAACAAAGAGACTGCTGGTGAGAGTCCAAATTGGCCGTTTCAGCTGAGGTCTGCCTGAAAGTCAGGCAGTAAGAGCTGAGCCTAAGGAGGTTAAAGGTTCATTAAATGTGTTTGTCTTGGACTTTGACATGAAGATGTTGCTATTCCAGATGCAGCTGAACTCTTAATTCTTGGGACTTAGGAGTTACAGGAGGAGCAAAGCTTAGCTGTGATTTCTGTAGCACAACAGGCACTCACAGAGACAGCATTCTTCTTTGACATATCAGTTTAAAATAAATGCATCAGAGAATCACAGTAAGTTGGATTTTTACAAGAATATGTTATTTAGCTAATTGTAATTTTAAAAGCAGTTGTGCATTCTACATTTTACCATGAGCTCACTAGAACACACTTAAGCCCAGGTAATTGGTGAATTTCTTTTTCATACAATTTTCAAGGTACAAACAATTCTTGGTATGAAGATCCTAGCATATTATCAGCAATTGCAAAACAAAATAATTTCCAAAACTTACATACAAACTAAGGTACACATCCTTTTGTGTTTGATCAGACAAATGTTCCTCTCTTAAAACACTTAGGTTCCTCAGGCTCTTTGTACTGATGATTAATTCAGTCAAAACATCAGCTTGGTAGCTTCTTGAAAGAATTAGATTCTCTCAGAGAAATTACTTTTTCTTTGATTATGACCAAAAACTCTTCTAAGTACTTCATTTTTTCATAGGTGTGAACTATATTGTTACAATAACTAAATTAATTCTCTGCATGCTTCTTACAGATACTATCTATATTTGTAACTTATTGAACGGGAACTGACTTACACCTTCAAAATAGGAAAATACGCTTTGTTAAGCAGAAAAAAATCATATCCAGGCCTGTGTCCACATTACTAACTCATTCTATTCCAAAAATAGGGTGGGTAAGTCCTACTTGTGATTAGATACAGCTCTAAGTGTTTGCTGTTTATGCTCATCCCTGCATAATTGTTTTTTTTTCTCCTGACCCATGATTACTACTGAAAAGTAATTTACTCCTCTGATAGTTAGAAATCTCCTGGGTTTTTCTTCTCAACCAAGAGTAATTTATACCATTCTCTACTTGTGCCATCATTGTCTATTAGTTTTTGAAAATGTTTTTTTCCCATTTATCGTGTTTATCTGCTTGCCTGTTTCTAAATAATATCTGGATCTGCACAGGCTTAGCCTTTGTTTTGGGAATCTGAATGTTCTTCCAATTGTATCTGATTCTCAAGGAGAAAGTTATTTGACTGACCCTCTCTGTTCAGCATGCCTTGCAGGCATAAATACCTGTTTGCACTTGTTCTTCTTCACTGATTGTGTTGGAACTATTATTTCACAATAGAAAAAATGTCACAGGCAGTAGTACACAATCTTCTCTGCAAATGGTGGAGACTAAATGCCTGCAGACAAGAAGACACCGCCTAACTTATTAACTACTCACAACCAGCGTCTTTCCAGTAGCAAGCACTTGGAGTTCCTGCAGGAGACAACCGGCTGAACTGAAATATTGCATTACATCAGATTCAGATGCCTTCAGCACCTGTTTTTACACCTGTTACCTGTTTTTTTGAATAGTGAACCATACCAACATTTTATGCTGCTGTTCCTAGCACTCAGGTCTTTACCATGACTTTTATCTTTTTTCATGGAAGGCAGTGCCTGACAGGACTTGATTCCTTAGAGTTCTAATATGTGTTCTGCTTCCTTTCATCCTGATGGCATAATGGCTGGAGGGCTGTTCATTGGCACTTAGCTCTACCTAGATCTGAAATTCTTTCTGTTTCTAGGACGTGAGTCTTCTCACACCAGAACTGTGACCTGTCATTCGTGTTTACGAAAGAGTTATGTTCGTCACTAAACTGCATGGGAGATTCATATTGTTAGCAACTGTCACTCTAACTACCATCTGAGGTTATCTAGGAAAAGAGGAGAGTTTAGAGTCCACACAGAGGCCACATGTTCTGTTAAATTTTATTTCAGCTAAAAATGCCTTGAGTAGTATTGGGAGAAGTTTTCAGCGATTTGATACTCTAAGTGTCCTGCCAAAAAAGCAGGAGTCACAATCTACAAATTTTACTTTGCAACAAGTACATTGGCAGCCCAAGATAAATATCATAAACCAAATGGAAAGAAAAAGTATGATGAGCTCATGATCTCTGCTTGGAATTATGGAAGAAAAGACAATAAAGCAGGGTGAAAGAAGGTGTGATTTGATTTGGGATATGAAATAAGTAGCATCTAAATAGGTGAACTCTAGATATAGCTTCAATAACAAAACATATATTTGGATAAACTTGCCTAAGAGAAAGCAGTGAAATGAAAATAATGTGTTCCAAATTTTGCAAGGCAGACTACTCTAATGTCAATAGAAACAATATATTCAAGGACGACATTTTATCTGTGATTCATCTAGGATTTATTTAAGTGTTTTGATTTGTTTGGCATTCATTGTTTTGGAGTATTTGTCTCATGTATGAACCATGGTAAAACGTGAAGAATTTAAGCCCTTTTATTTGAATTTATGATATATAGCATGACATAATGGAATATGTTTTACTGTCCACTTTCCATAGTGGAAATCCTTCTTCATCCCTTTAATGCTGCCTTGGGAGACCTGTTTTCCTGTCTTAATTTAGATTTTTTTAAATCTTTGAAGACTATCAGCACAGTAATAAAACTGATTTCATCTTCATTATTTTAATTTTTTTTTTGGAGACACTGTTTCTCATCCAGTATTCTGAGGCTGAAAATTGCACATTAATTGATCTGCCAGAAATTTAGGGAAATAAAAAACCACCAGACCCTTGAGGGCTGGCTTCTTCTTCCATTGGAATCAGTGGGAATTTTGTCTTGATTTAAGTGTGAGTAGGGTCAGGCTCTTAATGCTGAGTATCTACTTTATTCAGGCCAAAAGACACACAGATACAGAGAAGATACTGTTCAATTTGCAATTTTAGTTCAGTAATTTTGTTGCTTGCTGGCAGTATGGCACCTCTCATGGAGCAAAATATTACAGTGTTAAGGAATGCTTTTGGCAATATTCATATTATAGCATGAGGAAAAACAGCTACGGTTATGTTTTCAAAGACGTAATGAAATTTTAGCTGCTAGACTGAGAAGTTAGCTGGAAATGCTAGACTGGAAGCCTGTATAAGTCATGTTGGGAAGTAGCACTTTCCTAATTTCTTATGTTTTAATTTTCATTTATTATCCTTCTTGAATTAAAATCTGAGTGGCAGACAGGAAGGTACACCTTGAGACGTAGATCCATTGCCAGGGGTCTGCCCTGGACATCCTGTGTGACCTCAAGCCAAGCATTTAATTTCTCTGCATGACTGTGCTCTGTTTGAAAAATGTGGATAACAATTCTTCCTTTCTTCTGTCCCCAGCCCTGCCTGCTTAGCCTTTAAGCCCCTCGAGGAACAGACTGTTGCTTACCCCGAGTGCCCTTGCTCCCAGATCAGGGCCTTGCCTTTGGCTATGACCAAAATATTTAAAATCACAAAATAATACTTGCTGTTCCTTACTTTTACAGGCAGATACTGAGCTTTAACACAGGTTAATTTCAACTGTATTTTTTTTTTTCCTTTGGGTGAGTCTATTGATGTTTGGGTGAGTCTGACTGACTCACCTATCTGCCATGAGAGCTGGCATGACTTCAAACCTATGACCAGTCTTTCAAAGCTCCTGCTTTCTCCTCTGGCCTCTTCTCTGCCTGAGTAGAGTTCCTGATGAACTTCCATTACCCTCACATAACAATGACTTTGCATATATAAATAATCTGAGTATGTGCAATAGCTCTTTTTTATCTAGAACACATGAGACCTGGTTTACATCTGTGAAATAAATTATATTTGTCTGGAGAGAATGGTTTGTGCTGAACATTGGAGGGCCCATATGTGAACTTCTCAAAGGCAGGGCACACACCACAGGATCTGACACTGCACCAGACGTGGTGCTCAGGCACTGTTAGTTCATGGAGAAGTGTGAATCCAGTGTGTCCAGGATGCATTGAATTTCCTGCATCTGCTTAACTCAGCTGTGTTTGAGCAGTAAACCAGAGGCTGGTCACTGGTGAGTTTATAAAAGCATTTAACAGCTCTAAATCTGATCTCTGATGTACCTTCACACTTCACTTCATATGTGTATATGAAACACCTCAGTAAAATCAGTGAGCCATACTCACACATAAAGTTTCACTTGTGGCTGGGGTCAATGGAAGCATGATGGTGTGTTTGCTCTGAAAATGTTTCTTGGATAAGCTCTCCAAGGATTTTTAGGAAGGATGAGCTATCTTTTTTTCTGGATCCTAGCCTAGGGTCCTGACAAGATGGATGGTGACATACTTTGCCATGCCATGAATGGTGGTTTTCTGGGTACATGGTAAGGCATAGCTTTGCGTGTCAGAGGAAGGAGTATGAAAATTTGAAGTGCTCTAATTGAATGGAAGTGTTTCCATAACTTAGGTAATTTGGTTTCACTTTAGCCTTTTGAGAATTCTATTTTTTTTTTTTTTTACTATGGCCCTAAATTATTTCATTTAATGCAGGTGTCGGGAAAAGAATCAGATCTAACATCACTGAAACAAAAATCCAATTTCTACTAGAGCCTTTCCGGAATATTGCGGTCATACCTGGATATGCTTTGATTCATAGAAGAATAAGACAGTCATTTTTATATGCCCCCTCCATATCTCATGCTGTTTCATCTGTTGGAAGTACTGGAAGGTCCAATTGTTTATTTCCAGGTCAGTCAGCTCATGAATTTAGAAAATGAGGATCTTTTTTTTCCAAGGGTCCATCTGCCTATAAACCAGGCATCACAGTCCTTAGGTCAGACGTCAGCTGGGAATAATGGGGAGAGCTCTTCAGGTTCCAATTCAACCCAGGAGATTGGTACCAGAAAGAGAGGCAGCACAATATCCACAGGCTGTAGCACAATGATTTCATAGATGTCTTTGAGCACTGTTTCTTCCATGGATTACAGACTTGATCACTCAGATCAAGTGATCTAGTGCAAAAGCCAATTTGCTTAATGTATTTTATAGGCAGAACAGAACTAGCCTTTTTTGAGGGAGAAAAAAATTCAACTCTTCTTCTAGCCTTGGTGGTTTCCTTATCTCTGCATGCCTGCCAAGTGGGGACAGGATGAACGCCATTGCGTTACATGTCACAGGCTAACACTACACAGAATGGACCTGGTGCTCAGAGATATTTCTAGTTACTGTGAATTATTTTAGAGGGTTGAGAGTGGCTTTGGCTGTGCAAAGACTGCTTGTGTGCCCTGGTGCTACTTTGTGATGAGGCCACAGGTATACATGCATGCAGCAAAGCTCAGTAACATATACATCAAGTGCCTTATCAAGATTTCCTGAGTCCCCAGAACTGTGCAAAAGACAGAAATAAAAGTGTAATGATGGTGCTATGTTTTCTTGACTGAGAAAATAACAGTTCTTCAACCTCAACAGTGTAGTGTTAAATGATCATATGTCTGTTTCATTACATAGATATTACTGTAAAAAATACAGAACCTATAGGTTCCAAATGGACATGTGAATAAGGTGATTTTCCTTGAATTAGTCTTGAAAATTTTTTATTCATTCATTTGGCACGTAGGAGCATTTTACTTTCTTGGCATGTTCAGGAAAAAGAAGCAGTAATCATCTCAGAGCATTAGATTGTTCCTTAGGACAAGAAGTTGTTATTGTTACTTCGTGTGTAACACAAACCTAGAACTTCATTCTCCTGTTTCTGGAATTACAGTTGATGTTACTTTTTTCCCGACAAAATAGGCTTGGTGACCTTTAGTTCCAGTATCTGTCTACTTTGTCAGAAAATAAGATTTGTACTCAAATTGTGATAAGAACTGGACTCTCATAGATTCACTTGCAAAATCTTTGCCAGAAATATTCTTCTCTCAATAAGAATTAAAAGTCAAGCTACCACACACACTGCAAAGAGAAATTGTTTCCCATGCTGAGACCTGATGAGTGACTGACTATATGATCATTAGTGCAAAAATTCACCAAAGACACCTAATATTCCATTTAACTTGTAACAATTACCAATTCTTGGCACGAGTCTTCTGAGCAGCCTTCATTTATTCTAGTCAAGCTCACTATCAGTGCAGTTATTGTGCATCACCAAAATTTATCAAGAAATATAGCTACCATGCTTTTGGTGTCTCTTCTGGAGTGAAAAGCATGCTGCTGTAAAGTACTTTACATTAAGCCCATTCTCCCTGTCCTCATTTTATTCTTCTGTGTTCAAAGATATGTCTATATTCCTAAATAATTCTTTTCACTCTACAGTGTTTGCATCTTTCAGACATTTGTATGCTTATATCTCCACATTTAAGAGTCCTGGCCCTTCAGGCAAGATTTTCTGGTTTTGCTACAGAAATTCAGTGAAGCAAAACCTGGCAACTTTGCACAATTCTGTACACATACAGTACTATAGGTCTTCTGTAGTGTGGCTGTAGGTTTTACCTTGTATAATATCATAGCTTTCAAAGTAACTCTCATTGATTTTAGCATATTCATGTTAAATATTCTTCATAAACTATTTATCTAACCTACCAAGGAATGCTACATGTGAAAAACTACATCTTAGTCTGTATTTTTTTTGTAAACTTGTCAAACATGCCGCTTGTTTCTTTTTTAAGTACTGTCTGTCTCTAAAGTAATGAAGCAAATTATGGTTATCAGTTTTCCTGGTTTGTTTTTAGTCTCTTTAAAGATAAAACTAAGAGAGGAAGAAAAAAATTCCTTCTTTTATTCCAGTAAAACATTTTCCAAAATTGCTTTTAACAACTCACTTGTAATAGAACCCTGTGCTTCTGGAAGGAAGCTCCCAGAAAGTGCTGGAGAGCTTTAGAGTCCTACAGTCCACTCATGTCAATACACATGGGTTTCTGTCTGCATTTCCATTTGTCATCACTGATCTACATCTCTACAATTTCTAGGTCTGAACTCAACCCAAAGGTGCGCTTCTGTGATTTTTTTTTTTGTATTTCATTAAAAAAAACAACAACCAAACAAACACCACGGGTAAAAAAAACGGTTTGAAGATTCTGATATCAAGGAAAGTTCTAAAGAAAAAAATCTGTTGATGTAATTAGTTCAACAAATGCTGAAATGCTGTCTAGTAAAAGTATACTCCATTTAATTTCAATATGTATACTGCAGCATTAGCACCTCTGGCATACTAAGCCAATTTGTATTCTTTATAATCTAATGCTTCATAGGGTTTGTATTACATGCAAGTAAGTCTAGCGTTCAACTCCTTAGAAATTGCCAGAGGTAATTAAACTAATCAGTCTCATCCAGATTCCTGTATTAAACTGTAATGTTATCATCCCCAAATGAATGTGCAAGAGACTCCACTGAAGATAGCAATGGAATAACTTGCCTACAGAGACAAGATATTCTGAATTCTTCAATGTAGCAGGTATGTTTTATGCTTTTTAATAGGATAGTTTAAACTGCATAGTGTATGGTCATTTTTTGCACTGTCCTTTTACACATAATGCTGAGCTTCTACTCTTTACAATATCATATGCCAATAATGTTCATAGCCTAATTATGCATAATTTGAAAAGGAATTTCCTTTCCTTTTTTTTTTTAATGTAATGACTCCTTATGCTGTGTTATTTAAGAGAATGAAACAGAGTATTTGGTAAAATTTCCCTCTGAAGTTTATCTCCCCATTTTTATCACATCACTTTTCTTCATTATAACTGCAGTTCCATTCTGAAGCTCATTATTCCAGTCTTTTCATTGAGTCTGATTTTGCCATCTATAATCTTGATAATCCATTATGTTTTTTCTGGATTACAAAAAGTCACTTTTCATTTTTTCAGTCACTTGGTTTTCAGTTATGAATGTTTGAATTAGATTATTTTTATTTAAATTTTTTGCAAGCAAGTATAAATTAAAATTTTATTTACTACTTTGAACAACATGGATTATCTAGACATCTGTAGAAAATCTATAGCATTCAAGGTTTATTTTTTCATCAGTAGCATAAACTTAGCAACTTTTCATGCTTACAACTTTGATACTTGCTGAAGCCTTTTCAGGTAACCATGTGAAATAAGAAGTACACATGCAATGCTCTCTCAGACAGCTGAAGGTTGAAATTTCTATGCTGTCTCCCCTAAAACTCATGAGGCTTTGAGGTGAGTCAGATGAGCTTTCTTTTTTGAGTACCTAAGCATGTATGAAAAAAAAAAGTTAAGATAAATCAAGTGTTTATTTTTATCGAGTCTATATATCATTCTGTCATTGTGATTATTATACTTAATTTTTTGCTGATAGAGCCCAAGGCACTGGTGAGCAATTTCAAAGCTCTGTTGGTGTGTAAAGTCAGCTCCTGCTACGGGTACTGTGTGCCCACCCACACGTGCATGTTTGGATGTGGGTCACAGGAGTGCTATTGTGTGATGCAAAATCATGGTCTGGGGTTCAACCACAGCACACCGACTCTGTGTACTCACCTTTGGACTACTCTCTACTCTTTGTGATGAACATTTACACCAAGAAGGATGACATTTTTGTTTCCGTAAGGTCTACAAGAACTGGCTGTTACTGTGGTCTGAGGCTGTTTTCAACTTTTTGTCTAGTAAAAATTTTTTTCCACATCAATGTTGCTCGTGTTCAAGTTAAATCATACTTTCCTTTTTGTAAATAACCAGAACAATATGATAACGAAGTGGAAAATGGGGAAAAAAGCATTGCTCATCATGTCATTTTCCATGCTGCAAAAGAACATTTTGCTTAATACATTTAATGGAAGTGTTCTGCATCCTGGACTCCATGATGCTGCACCGGTTTAGTCAGAGAGTTTAGGAGTCCAGTATTCTCAAAGTTTCACAGAGGATCCCCTCACCTACTCAAAACCGTGGTTATGGCATTCCTGTAACACATACATCATGAGAGAGGGTAAGAGCAAGGAACCTAAATTTCCCAGTATGAATCTCTGACTCCCAGCAGGTTGGCAATAAGAAAATCTGTACTACCACTTGCATGTGTGCAGCTACAACTTCAGCCCCTTAACCTTTTGCTGGTTCCCTGAGTCATCATCTTGATGCATGGATACACAGCTTTTTCTCCCTCTGTATGAGAAAGTATCATCTGTGTGTCAGGGATTTGCCAAATACACTCTACTTCTTACTCCTTGGACTTTTTCTCAGGAAGAGGTGCACCTGGACCCATAGCTCTGCGAGTGGGTGTTGCAGCTTCTGACTGGGAGATTCACGTGTGGAGGAGAGAAGAGTGGGGGGGCTTGAGAACTTCTATCACTGTGGTATGATTGGGTTGTCCATAACCTGCAGGGGCACACCATAATTCGGCTAGAAAGAGTTTAAATTTCTTCATCTGGACTTCCTTTAATATCTATTTTCTTTGCCTCCATCTGCCTTTTTCTGGGGTTTGGTTTTTTTTGTTTCTTACGGCTCTGTTTCCCACTCTGTGCTGGATTTCAGCCAAAGCATGCTTTCACAGTCTAGGAAGAACTTTTGCCACATTGCAGACTGGCATCTAGTGTGTGCACATTAGTTGCCTTCCTAGGTGTACATAGGAAAAGTGTCTAAAGAGGGGATGTTACTTTATTGGAGGTTCTTTATTGCAATCATAGAGTTGATGATCCTAAGAAGCTAATTGAGGTAGTTATAATTAATGATGCTTCCCATTCCTCATAAATATTTTGCTTCTCTTTGTGCATAATGTCTGTGGTTTTAATATTTTTTAATTGCTTTCTGACAGTTCCTGGCTATCAACTTTTATTTCATTTAAGTGTTTCAACATTACAGCTGTCCATTTCTTTCATTGCCTTATGACTTTTGCTGCTGAAGCCAGCATTATACTGTTCCAGAAATGTCCTGTTATGGTTTATATCGCCATCTCTATAAAGATGCTCTTAAAATCTTGGCTTTCAGAGGGCTTTTGGATGGCCTTTTCTAAGGCCTCTCTTATTTCTACCAAAACTGAGTTTGTCACTTTGGCTTGCTGAGTTCCTCTTTACTTTTATTGAGCTCAAACTTTTGTGCTATTTGTAAAACACCAAAGTGAAGTGCAAGTGGACTTCTTCATATTCAATCACCATTCTTTCACCCTTTTGGCTTAAGCAATCCTAGAAGAAGTTAGAATTTCCTAACAGGACAACTCCTGAGAACATTAGCACACAAAAACCTTTCTATGGTGTCCAAGTGTCCTTCTCATACAGGAATATCAGTAAAAGCATTTGCTCTTGTGCTGTTCCTCTACTGTGGAGGGCTACTCACTAAGAGTACATTTCAGAGACTTCTAGAAATACTTAGATATCTTTAGATGTTTATTGATGTCTTTTGCTGTTGCCACTGTTTCCATGTCCCAGGTTAAAAGGAGATAGGATGAAAAGCAACAAAATCAGATGCATGTGTTGGACACATGAAGGCCATTGGATTCACTTTCTTTTACCAAAGGAGATGGCAGGAAAATTATTAAAAATTCTCTTGTCTATACAGTAGATTTTTTTTATACTGGTGACTTAACTGAGAATTTATTTTTTTTTTTAGCTCTACTATAAAAGAAATGGGCATAGAATTCTTCCACTGACAGTTTTTTAGTGAGGAACTACAATATTTACAACTCCAGCTTGCACAACTTCTTGATGTACATGCATAACTAGAAGGTTCTGTAAGAATTTTGCTTTTGTTTTCTATAACACTTAGTTTTATGTCACCAAGATCATTAAATTTATAACATTAATTCCATATGTTGAAAATGTTGGCAGAAAATACACTACCTTAAATCCCATAGAAAAAATGGATACAGTTAATCCATAAACTTCTTTAGTTTTCATCTTCTAAACTGAGGAAAAGTCCAATAGTACTCAAGTGATTTTACCAGACCCTATTTTTATTGCTATTCACACTGCTGTTCCAGGGAAATAGTACATATTTCTAGGAAGTGCTCATTACCAGTTTCAAAGATTTTTTCTTCAACCTTGAAGGATTTGAATATTGATTCTATGAAGACAAAAACGGCACCAGGATACCAAACACAATCAATGAACTGTTTCTGACAATTGATAATTTGTCTGCTAATGAAAATGTCTAACTCACCACAGCATCCTTCCTTATGTAAATTACTTTGTGCTCTTAAGCAGTGCTTTGTTTAAAGAACATTTTTTGACTGTTTCCCAGGTACACATCTCAATGATGGAAACCGTTGGCACTTCTTACATCTAGCATTTATGTGGAAGAGCTGGTAAAAATCTGGACTTCTCCATATCTTGGGTATTGCTTGTCCCTTGGTCTGTATGTACGTTGATCGCATACTGCTAGTATTATTGGCACATCCAATCAGAGGAAAGGGATGTCAGGGACTTTCAAACTTGTGCTGTCAAAGTGAGCATCTAGAAGGTTATACTGAAGAAAATGCATGCTACAATGTCTCGAAAATGTAATCTGACTCAATGGTGAATGTGTTGCTTTATTTTTCAGATCCTTGGGGTGGGAAGTGGAGGACGGACTTCCACAGATCTTTTGCCAGAGAAGGGCTTCAGAGCCCTGTCCAGAGATAATGTCTGGTCTGAGCTAGGAAGATGTCCCTGCACTCACTAGAACTCCTTATTTTCTTTTCTCCTTTGTCTACATATAAAATAGAGCATTCCACAAGCAAATATGGAATATACCTGTATATAAGACTGTACATTATTTTTGTTTTTGTTCTGGGCTAAGAGGTCAGATGCCTACATTTTTCTTTGGCCTTTTAAAACATACATTTTTCATCTGTATTTTTTTCTAGACAGGTCAAATTTATACAACAATAACAATTCAAACAGCACAAGTTTCAAAAAAATGTAAAGGTTTTGCATTATATTAACTCCATCTGTAAGTGGAAAATACATTGGTTTGTACTTTTTCAATGAATCAATTTTCCGAAGTAAAAAAGCAAAGTGCAGATTTGGAGGGTTTTTGAAGCTTGTTGTGAAAATTCTGAACAGCCCTGTGTAACAGTAACTTCAACTTGACACAGGCCAGTTGTTCTGGTTCTTTATTTCAGGCTTCTTTATTACATGCACCTGTTTCAACTAACTTGTAGCTGTTTCTGAAACTCCTGACTGGCCTGCAGCCAGGACGCTCTGCGTGTTCCCACAGTTAATATGATCTAGGTCTTTAGAGGGTTCATGGGGATGTGGGTAATATGAAAGTCCAGACAGATAAAGACTTTCCCCTTACCTCTGCTCAACAATAGGTTTGCTTGTTTACTTCTGGTCTCTCTACCAAAAATTTTGGGAGAAGTTTTTCTTTGAAACTGTCTTCTGCACAGGTTGCATTTAAAGTTCACAAGTCCAGGGGAGTTTTGGATTTCATTACAACCAGTTCATGCAATTTTGGATTAATCCTGTCTGTCCAGTTCCATAGTAAAAAATGTGGGTCTCTAATGACATCAACAAATAAAAATAACCAAATAATTTAACAATAAGTGCCTTATGCAGTTGAATATTAATGTAAAGATACATTCTCTATTTGCAGTTTCATATTGGTTCTGGGTAAGCTTAGGTGAAATAAAGATTTAACAAGAAAATATGATATGGTCACTGTATTTCTGGGAAGAATTAGGCTTTTGTGAGAGTGCTCTGTAGCCGTGAAGTGAGGAATAGAGTAACAACCTCTCTGTAGAAGGGTTTGCCCGCTGAGTTGCAGTCTCCACAACTGGTCACCATACTTTTGTTTGCAATAGCCATATGCAAAAGCCTGCCTGCCTCTCTAGCACCAACCTATTGTTTCAGCATCTCCTCAAAAATGAAAATCTGGACAAACCTTCATTAAATTAATTATTAAACTTTCTTCACACAAATTCATTTTCACAGGAAAAACATTAAGAATCTGTTTCACCACTTCCTGGACCTTTTTATGTTTTCCCCAAGGGCACAAGGGCCACACATTTTCATGTGCCTCAGGAATATTTTTCAGAAAACTCAGCACATCAGAAAGTAGCTGCAAACATTTTATATGATTTTTTACAGGATTTGCTCTTTGATAGGAATGGAGATATCAATCAAAAGGAACAGACAGACTTTAACTGCAGGCACGAAGGAAAGCACTTAACAGGGTATTTTTCCATTCTGCAGCTCTGTGGTTGCATGAAAGCAAAATGTGATACTTGATGAGATCAGAAAATCAGAACCTAAATCAATAATACTGCAGTTGTTTCGGGGAGGGTCAATTTAAAGAAACAGCACTAAATTGAGATTTAATGGAGTTAAAGGAGAAAAGCTGCATTGTAATTATAAGGAAGGGTTATTTTATTGTTAGTAAGCGTCCTTTACTAATAATTTGGGAGAAAGCAGATAGATTCTGTCTAAGCATAAACGCTGCAATATTTGTAAATGCTATTAAACAGTTACTTAGGAAAAAATAGACTTCTCTAAAACCTCCCTAAAACAGATTTCTCTAAAGATTACTCTAAAGTAAAGTAAATTTGCTTACTGAACCCTACGAATAATGAGGAATGCACCAGGCCAAAAAAAAAGGGGGTAGGCAGAGGAACAGACTTTAAATGCAACCTGTGCAGAAGACAGTTTCAAAGAAAAACTTTTGCATTAAACACCTAATTATCTAATTATTTGATGACCTCTGTGCCGAAATCTCGCTAGTGGGGGAAAAAAAGGGCTCTATTTAGAACTTCATAAGCAGTCAACCTGAGATATATCTGCCCAGGCTATTGGGAATACCTCATTCACTCAAGGTACAAATGGTCTTTGACAGAAGGAAATCCACTCCTTGCTGTGGGTCACCCTCTGCCAGACAAGCTGGTGGAACAGGGTTTGCTTTGCTTCCTGTTCTGATCACCAGTCAAAAGGTTTCAAATGGGAAGGTATCATCTTTGATATTAAGACAATGGGAAGGTATTGTGTTTAATATTAAGACAATGAGGAGTGGAGCAAAGAGTGCTGTCCCTTTTTACCATCTCCGGCTGTAGGTGACCAATAACCAGCAGCTTTAGGCCAGAGCAACTTCTCAGTGAGTCACTGCTGGAGAGGATTGGTAAGACCAGACAAACCAGCCAGAGAGCTGTTGCTTGTGGTCAGTGGTTTCTGCCAAAGATTCGCTGGCATCCTGGGACCTTAACCTCTGTTTCAGTCTGCAGACAGCAGTGCGTGCAGAGGACGGAATTCTCTATCCCACCCCTCCCAGCTTTCTTCCTACCTGTGTGATCTTCTCACATTTTGTTACCTTCTGCTTCACCTAAACAGACTAATCCCTCCTCCCACAGTCTCCACATCCATTTTGTTACAGTATTTCCCCACTGGTCTCCTCACCTGCCCTCCCCCTTCAGTTTTTCTTTCTTTTTTCTCCCCAGCAGTTTCCATTTTTCTTTCATGAGACATTCTTTTGCCAACCTATCCTGATTCTCAAAATAATGGAAGCTAAAGCATTTAAGATCTATTCATCACTTTCAGACCTTTAGCATTTAGCATCCCATATTCAAGATCATCCTTAAAAAAAATCTATATTTTAGGAACACCTATATTTTAGGAGCAGGTCTTTAGTGCGGGATGCTGAAGAAATGCAGGAACTGTATGCTCTTTCTTCTTTGTGTGCCACTTCTATTAATCTGCAAAGGATAACATGAGGTGACTAGGTTAAAAACTATAGAAAATAGGAAAAATATTTCTGTGTATATGAGGACATCATAATTAGAGAAATACAGTTTGAATTATGATATTATGTTTTTTCCTGGACTTTCTGGTGACTGTTTTGTTTTAATACCTTTTGATTATGATGAGGCACTGTCAGGTTTTAAAGTGTGAAGAAAAGGAGTTATCTGAACACAATGATCAATAATAAATTACTAAACTGTATTCTAAATGAGCTGAAATATTAAATGACTGGTGGGCTAGCATTAGTAGCAATTTGTGTTTAGAAAGTGTTGTTTCAGAAAATGAGGCAAAAGTTTAGATACCAAATCTATAGTGATCCATCACTATAAGCTTCAATTCAATCATTAGACTTTCAGCTTTCCTGTACACTCTTATTATCTTTGTCCTCTCCAATTTTCTCCGGTCATTTCTCTTGCTCCTCCTCCCATTTTCAGTGAAACCAGAAAAGCAGCAAAATTTGCTAGTAACTCAGTGTTATTTCAGTTACTTAGGACAGGTAGATACCATGTAGAAATACGGGGAGCTTTAGTCACTCCAGGAAAAGCAACACAGCTGCAAATTACATTTTATGGTTAAAAAAAAAAATCAAATGCAATTTCTGGAGAAGCAATCCATTGTTAAGACCTTCAAGTTTGCATGTTTCCAGAAGAGTTGGTGGTGTCCTGGTAGGCAGCATATGAGCACTGTACACAATATCTGTTTCATTCTTTTAAACAAAGATGGGGGACAAAATTGGGTTGAGGGTGTGAAAAATTGAAATGGAAAGACCTAAGCAAATATAATATGGCATAGGGCTTAATTAGAGTACTAGTCTATAAATTCAATTAATTCTAGGTAACCAAAAGGGGAACTGTCTTGTGCAAACTATTTCTGTGGTCCAGTCACTGCTTCACAATGTGAGGCAGTGAGATGATGGTTCTGGGTAGCGTTTTTGGTTGGGTTTTCTTACATATAGGTGGTTTTATGTTTTATATCCAGTAGAAATTTAAGGTAAAATAAAACAGAAACATTTTTATTAGGAGGAACTAGACAACATAGGACTCCCTTAAAATTTTGTTTCCCCTAAAAAAGCAATGTCCCAGAGCCAAGCTCTTCCTTACCTGCTGCTCTTCTGGCCCTGTGACTTGTACATTCCTGGGAGTACAGACCAGATTTAGGAGAGAATGATGCTCTCACACAAAATCTTATTAGTTCAGATTCTCAAGGTACCTGAGAAACAGCTCTGTGCAAATACCCCTGGCTGCAGATCTTTCCTCTTAAACAGTCATTTGAACAACTAGGATATTATATATATACATATATATATATATATATACGGAGAGAGAGAGAGAGAGAGAGAGAGAGGGAGACACTCCTTCCTTCACCCTGAGAATACCTTGTCCATCCATGGGCAGTAGTCTGGAGATGTTAGGGTGTCTAATTCAGTGGTTTGATTTCACTTAAGGTTTTTGAGTTTTTCATCTATGGACATATCATCTGCAAGTTTTGTTAAAAACAGCAAGGTGCATTGACCCTTCTGTTTGTGCAAACTGAGAATGTTATGTAGTAGAGAAAATCAGAAACAATACACCTTCTTCTGTCTCCAGCCCTCTGACATGCTCAGAGATCTCAGTGACATGAAGTATGCATAATTAATCAACAACCACTCTCTGAGTACACTTTCAGCATGTTTGCCAATGGTAGTCTGCAACCTACTACTAAGCAATTTCTCATGGCAAGGTCAGGGATCAAATAACAGGTGGCTTAAATGATACAGCAGTCAGATTAGAAGACTTGCTCCAAAGGGACATGTTACCTTTTATCCCCGTATCTCTAGCTGTGTTGATAGAACAGCTTATTTGATGGAGAAAAGCTCATAACCGCGGTCTGATGAAACCTTTGTTGAGACAATCATCTTTAGGGAAGGAGTTTTATCTGAAAATATTATCCTATTTTATTTAAAGACAATAAATTGGATATATGTCCATATATATATATATATATATATATAAGTGATGATTTGGTGATGTTTTTCTTTCCTTTCAAACATATATATAGTCTGTTTTCTAACAAAATATAGTCTTAGAAAATGAGAGTTCTGTATCTAAATAATATCCACATTAGTAAGGTTATTTACTGAGATTTAAAGTATGTTTAGTCTAACATCATGTCTTCAACAGTAGCTGGTAGATGGAACCTTCCAGTGACCTCCCAAGAGTTCCTTCACCAGACAACCCAGCTATGCCTTTCTCTGAGCTTCAAGATGATAGAAGGATGTGCCTCATTCACCCCAGCCCGTGGAGAGCCCACACTGGTGCAGGCAAAGAATGTGAGTGGGCAGGAACAGAAGAGAGAAACTGCTGTGTACTGACCAAACCCACCTCTACCCTGGGCCTGTGGCACTTGGGGAGGATAGAGGAGTATTAAGTGGTGGATTGATGCTGAGTCTAGGGGCTGGACAAAGAAGAGAGTTTTAAGGTTTGTCTTTGTTTCTCACGACCCAAATCCATCTTCTCTATATCTTGCCATCGAGCGTCTGAGCCTATGGACAGCTGAAATAGCACTCTTAGTAAAGGAAAATAAAGAAGGGCCTCAGCTCCCTGAGGAGCTGGTGTCCAGGATCTGCTCAGCTTGGAAGGAGAGAGCATTGGAAAGGCAGTCTTGTGATAATGAAGTATGTGTTGGAGACTGACTATGCAATCCTAAGCCAAACATTTTAACAATTTCTATAAGGTCCATATTTCCCTCACTTGGCTCAAATATGCAGTCAGGTACTGGCCTGGAGCAATGAAACACTTATACGCAAATTGGGAATCAATGGGAACAGTGCCTAGTAAAGGTTGCTTGAGTGAGGAAGTATAAGGAAACAGGAAATACACAGTAAGAGTATTCCCTTTCTGCAGTTAAGGGATTTCCTGAGTCAGAGGACAAGCATCTGTCCTCCACAACTTTTTTTAACAGTTGCATTCAACAGCACTTTTGCCTCCTTGTCTTCCTGTGGTGACAGATTTTAGTAAGGAAAAGAGGAGAGGAGAGGAGAGGAGANGAAAGGAAAGGAAAGGAAAGGAAAGGAAAGGAAAGGAAAGGAAAGGAAAGGAAAGGAAAGGAAAGGAAAGGAAAGGAAAGGAAAGGAAAGGAAAGGAAAGGAAAGGAAAGGAAAGGAAAGGAAAGGAAAGGAAAGGAAAGGAAAGGAAAGGAAAGGAAAGGAAAGGAAAGGAAAGGAAAGGAAAGGAAAGGAAAGGAAAGGAAAGGAAAGGAAAGGAAAGGAAAGGAAAGGAAAGGAAAGGAAAGGAAAGGAAAGGAAAGGAAAGGAAAGGAAAGGAAAGGAAAGGAAAGGAAAGGAAAGGAAAGGAAAGGAAAGGAAAGGAAAGGAAAGGAAAGGAAAGGAAAGGAAAGGAAAGGAAAGGAAAGGAAAGGAAAGGAAAGGAAAGGAAAGGAAAGGAAAGGAAAGGAAAGGAAAGGAAAGGAAAGGAAAGGAAAGGAAAGGAAAGGAAAGGAAAGGAAAGGAAAGGAAAGGAAAGGAAAGGAAAGGAAAGGAAAGGAAAGGAAAGGAAAGGAAAGGAAAGGAAAGGAAAGGAAAGGAAAGGAAAGGAAAGGAAAGGAAAGGAAAGGAAAGGAAAGGAAAGGAAAGGAAAGGAAAGGAAAGGAAAGGAAAGGAAAGGAAAGGAAAGGAAAGGAAAGGAAAGGAAAGGAAAGGAAAGGAAAGGAATAATAAAAAAAGAATTTTATTCATTGATTTTATTGATTTTAATTTTCTGGCTGCTATTTTTTGCTGTGGTGTTTATGAGGCAGGTGACCAGATTCAGAAAAAAATGTCCAAATAGGACTAAGATGTTGATTTATAACATAGCATAAGTACATTATTTTTTTAAATATTTTTTCTTGTACTTTATAATATTAAAATTACATTTCTATAACTGCTAATACTTAAAGATTTTTTTTAAATCTGTCTGTAATAACTCTTAATTATCTGTCTTCCTGGGTGATAATAATGTAGTTGAAAGTGCATATTTAGTTAGGTTTGTTTTTCTCCTTCTATGTTTCTTTCTGCTTATTCAGATTAAATTTCACCTGATGTTTTGTTCCTCAGAAACCCTATTACCCTGTGATCCTGCTACATTTCTACACAGTCAGCTTTGACTGTCCTCAATTATTTTGTGTCACTGGCAGCAGGCTCTGTTACATGAGCGTTCATTCACTTTTTCTGTCTGTCCAGAATACACAGAACACAGTATACCACTGAGCTGATCATGTATTTACACCAAGTGCTTCCAACTTCCTGAGTGGTTAGGAACCTATCTGATAGAGGTCTGAGTCATGTAACAGATCTTTCAACTTTGCCATCTTCCGACTCCTAAAAACTTTAAAGGTTTCTCATCTTTTGTCTGGAATTAGTGACAATCTTGGAAGCATTTTCTATACCCTTAATCATGTGAATACTAGTTTTATAGCAAACACTGCCTTCACTTACAGCTCTTGAGCAGGAAACTCCAGAAGGTATTCTGGTTGACATGAGAAGCAGTTCTCTTGTGTAGTTTGCCAAAAGTCTAAAGAAGAGATCTAAGAAGTTTAATGCACGTTCCTGCACATGTACCTTTACTTTTAGCTGTTCGGCTTTTTCTTTCAAAACATATGGTTTATCACACACACAGCACCAAGTGACTGTGTCCCCACATCCCAGAAGGAAAGAGCTTGCAGTCTTTTATCTGTAGATGTCTAAAAACAATGGAAAAGCAATGTACCTTAAGACCTTCACTGGGGAGAACTTTATTCTCTAGTACAGGCAGTGTAATAGAAACAGGAGAAAAGTGCTTTTAGTGGTGGCTGAACAACGTCTAAGAAAATTATAGTCACTTTTTTTCAAGATACTGCAGCCTAGTGTATTGCTGAAGTAAGAGTCTTTAATTTGTGGAAGCTGGCATATGTAAGAATCTATCCCAGGACTTGTGGCATTCACCCACACATAATTGGGCCTGTAAGTATTAGTGACAGATTTATTTTTGAACATTTCAAATTACAGGTCCTGCCTTTCCAGAAAATTATCAGAGTAAATTATATTCTTCCCAGAACATACACATTGTAGATACAGACCTTCCTGAAAGGAAATATTTAATAACAATTATTACTGAAATTGCAATTTTGTGCTTTCATGGAACAAGAGACTGCTGGAAAGAAACTAGTTTATGTATTTAGATATTTCGCACATTCAGCAAGGCTGAATATTTTGTTTATTTTAAATACTTATATTTTTATCAATTGGGAGCATTAAGTTGTGAGAAGGTAAGAACCTTCACTGCTTTTTATAAATTAAGGAACTTCGGAGCTGCTCAGCAATTTGCAGATTTGGATTCCAGTTATGTGGGGTATTATGTAGCCAGCTACTGAGCTGAAAAGGCTTGTTTAGCTGAAAGACCAAGCTGAAAGAAAAGATTTGTTTAGAGGATGCCAAAGAGGTAAAATGAGGAGAAGTTTTGAGGAAGAGAATATGCATGGGTATAATTAGGTGAAATATCAGGAAAACACTTTCTAATCATGAGGATTATTAACCTACAGAACAGTGTCTCAAGGGAACCAATTCAGAGGTAAAGGAATATATTAGCTGAAATACAAGCCTTAGTCTTTGCTTTCCCTATGATTTGTGTTCCTTACCCTTTAAAAATGTGGGTTTTGCAGAAACTGTGTTTCTATTTAAAATATATAATATACATATAATTTTATATATATATATATATATATATACATATATATATGTATATGTATATAAATAGGTAGATATAGAGATATGTGCATACATGCCTTTAGTCTTCTACTCGCCCCGCTCCCACCCAGCTCTTTCCACAAAAATAGAAGCTACAGCACTCAATTTCTGCTCATTGTGCCTGGAACCAGCTCAGTGCTGCATGGTCTTGACCATGCAAACACATGTAGTTTAGCTTAAACATGTAGTTTAGCTTACTCTTACACCCAGCCCAGTCACTCTCTGTAGAAATCATCGGGGTGTGTGGAAGCAACAGCTTGTGTGGTAGTGATTGCAAAGAGCACCAAGTTCTAATATTGCATTTTATACTGATTAATTAAAGGACTCGTGGGCTTGGAACTGCAGTCAGCCATACTGCGGCTTTGCTAGAACTGCTCCTATCATATTTTTTCCTGTGACAGAATCCTCCAACAGCTTCTGGGCCTGGTTGGAGAGTCAGCAATTCCCAACAGGCGAGGGGCTGAGTTTTAAAGAATAAGAGAGTTAGATATATTCTTGTGGGCTCTTGCATATCAGGTGGCCTCAGGGTCCAGGAATGATCCTATGCTTCCAAATTACAGTCAGTCTTTAGTTTTGAAATGCATATAATCAGTTAGATTACACAGCTTTTTAGTTTACAGAAAGGCTTATTTACTATCAATTGCCTCAAAGACATTTTGTTTTCTTTGTTGCTGAAGTTAATACTTCAGAAAAAAATTATTCACTAATATTCAGTCCTCTTTTTCACAGCTAAGTAAATTTTCAGGGTGGAATGTTTTAGTGGTGCTCATCTGTTTCCTCAGAATTCTCTTGATGAGTTTCTAAACTAAGTTTTTGTATAAGACCAGACCGTGAGATTACTAATAAACCTCAAATAAAGTATAAGACAAATGGAATTAATTTGACCATAATAGTTTCAAAAGAAAAGCAGCAATTTCCCTGTTTACCTTTGCCTCCTAGTTTTACCAATTACATGCTTTTATTTTCAGCACCATTTCTTTAAAATTTTTTAGCTAGGTTTTCCTTCTTCATGTAATTCAGGGCTCGATGCCAATTCCTAACAATTATTACGAATACATCCTGATGGCTGTCAGTGCATGCACAGATTGTCAAAGACACATGTTAATGTAGACTTGTCTTGGAGTGAGGGTTCACAGGAAGAATTTTATTTCATTTTTTTCCACCTTCTGTATCATTCTGAGTCATTAATTCTTCTTTTATAGATGTAAAGCCATTCTTCTGTGTTTTTCCTTCTGATTCTCCTTTTCTTCTGTGAGTTTTGTTCATTGTTTTCTCTTTGATACCACCCATGTCCTGAAGACAAAGACCTAAAAGTAAAAATATCATGTTTGGTGGAATTTTTATTCTTTGCATTTATTGTTTTAAATTTAAGATACCTAATGTGAAGGTCAGCTGATAAAATGCAATTATATACAGGGCAAACCAGTTTTCAAGACTCTAGTTATATAATTCTTTCACATGATTAATTTTGTTTTAGAGAACATATCTAAAGCAGGTCAGATGAATTGAGTCTAAAAAGTGCTTATTTCTCTCTCAAGTGAGGATATCGGCAGCTGGACTTACGTAACTGTTATTCGTTATGTACCCAGCTCATTCTACCTTCTTTTCTGTGGTAAGTCAAGAGCTGAGCGAAGCGTTCTTGTCTAGCTTTGAGGCTAACCAGGATGGGATAAGTTGCCCTATTGAGGTCCTTGTTCCTTTCTGCTGGCAATTAGACAAAGTGATTAAAGTGAGTGGAGATCCTGCTTAATTTACCTGAGACCGTCAATCTTGTGTCCAGGACACAGTGATCACTTTTGCCATGGGAAGAGAGAAGAAACAACACAGAGGACGTCCTCATCCTTCAGGTTTTGCACAACTATTGCTCTGAACACACACATGCACATCAGCTGGCTGCCCTGGGCTGATGGCCTGCTGTGATAATCCACCTGACCTCTTCACTGGAGCTGTGGGATCCTCTTGGATTGGTACCTACTTCCAGCCCACTAGTTGTGCTGTGAGCAGCCTCAAATCCTGTGTTACATATCTGGTATATTGCAAGTGTTAGAGAGTTTTATCTCGGGGGATAACTGTCCCTGCTTTTAAACAATGTGCTGGATTTCAGAACTGTCTCTTGTCGACCTTTCACTCCATACAGTGCTGAAAATACCTCCTCTATAAACTTGACCTCATTAAGTCTTTAGCAAAAAAACATAGTTTCCAATTCTCACTTATTTGTCCTTTTCTGTGTTTGTCCTGTCCCTGGTGCATGTAATAACACATTCTTCAGGTGTGGATTCTGCATCTGGACTCAGGGTTTCAGTAATAGCTGCACGAGAGGTAATTTGATCCCCTTACAGCTACTTCATATTTCCTGCTCATAAATTCCAGAATCATTTTAGGTCTTTTCTTATTGTAGTCCTTTCTTAGATGACAATGGCTGAAATAGTTTCTCTTCCTTAAAGTGTGGCCTGAATTGTTTGTCCTGATATTTCATAACATACATTATTTCTGCTTGACTTCTATCAAAGAGTACAAGGGATACTTTAGATTAACTGTACTGACATTTACCATTCTGTTGGCTTTTTTTTTCACCTACAAACTTCATTAGCAAGCATTTGATTCTTAACAAATTATTATAAAAATATTTACTGCTATATCATACAGAAACATTTAAAAAATTTTCCATGGTGATTTTTTTTATTGTAGATGCATTTATTTATGGAAAAAGTTATGAAAATAAGTTTGGCTTTTTTCTCATGGAACTTCCCATTTTTTATTCCAACACAATCATTTTAGAAAAATTCACCATGCATAAATTAAAAAACAATCAATTAATGCTAATAGAATGAACCACATAAGAATCTTTCTTCCTGCATTTGATGTGACACTTTAGTAATTTTATCTGAGTTTATAAATTGACATATAAAAGGAAAATTTGAATAATAAAAATAAAAGGTATACCAATTTTCAGGACTTGGTTAATAAGATCACAACTTGTGCAGGACTTAGGCTGCCTGGATCTCAGGTAACTTCTCTACAGTATCTTCCACAGTAAAAACAGTTTAAATCCATGTGGCAGTTAAAGAACCGCCATACCAACATAGACCTGCTCATCATGACAGCAAATGTCACCCGGAGATGAGCTCAGCTGGTCAGAACATGGTGCTAATAACATCAAAATTGTGGGCTCAACCCCTTTGTGGGTCCTTTGCTTAAAATATGGACTTGGTGATCCTTGTGGATCCCTTCCAAATCAAAATATTCTGTGAAACCACCAAGCAGACTCATCTTGGGAAAACTGAGACAGTCCAAAAATACTTTTCTACATATCCAAGGTACTGTCAGTAACTATTTTGTTTGCAAATACACTGAATCTTTCCTGCCACTGATGCACTTTCCAACACAATTCTGCTGACTTTGTAGTGTTCAGCTGCAAGTGCACACTAAATATTACTGTTATTGCTATTGTTATTTTATTATACTGGCAAATATAACTCCAAATTTATAAATATAAATCTTACATGCTGAGAAAAACATGCTTTTATACATATAATTGAAGTTAATAGAAGAAAGATGCACTTCAGTCTTCACAGACAGTACTAGCCATAAAACATTGCAGACAAGCTATAGTGTTATTGATCCACTTCCTGCTTGTGGTACAAGCTTGCGGGTAAATTTTGAATTCAAAATCTGACCCTATTCTCCATTTCTTGAATGACTTCTCTATTCTCTTCCTAAGTATGTAGATATAGTATATATTGCATTCCAGAACTTTTACACTCTACACATTCCCCTTGAATGGATATTATATTTCTGTAACTACCCTGAGACAAACTTATCCTTTCAAATTTATTTTATTCCACTCCCAGTTTGATCTAGATATCTTGTCTGAATCATCAAAAAAATGGAATGACTTATTTTAGTGTTCATAGCATAATTCTCCAAGAATGCAAACAAAACAACACAGAAAACAAATCCCATAAACAGAACATTAAAAAATATTACTTCTTGCTGGAACTCCAATGAATGATTTACTTGGATTATTAGGCATCTTATAGTATAAATGTCATGGGTTTGGTCTAAACTTTTCTAAAGTAAGAAATCACAGTGATGCCAAATGGGACTACAAAAGCTCTGTTCTTTATGGAGAAACAATTATTCACATTTACTATCTCCCTTCTCAAAAGAGGAAGAAAATAAAGAAAAAAATTACCACAAAAAAAGCCTTGTGAGAAGTCCAAGGCAGAATGCCAAAGACAGCATTCAAAATTAGAGTTAGTTAAAATGAGAGGGACTGAAGTTGTATAAGTAGAGACTTAGCAGCATGACAGGTCACCCTACAGGCGCATGTGTCACTATTTTTTTTTCCTCCTAAATATAGAAAAGAAATAAGAGAGTAATTATGGTTTTGTGGCTTGAATATTGACCTGGGTTTGGTTCCTGTTCTGCTTCCAGTCTTACTTTGAAGAAATCACTGAGGGTCAAACCACATTCGATGTTAATGCAGCACAGTCAATAAAGTCATGCTGCTTTAATCCTGAAAGTCCTGTTGGTAATTTTTCTGTGCCTCAGTTCCTTACTTGTGGCATTATAGCCAATACTATTTCCTTTCTCCATCCATTTGTGAATCTTGCTTATTTACACAAAAGGAAAAAAAAAAAGAAAATAAAAAAGCCCTATGCAGGCATACACTACACTTTCATTAGCAGCTGAACAGATACAGTCTAAACCCTGAAAGGCATGGAAACTTTGCAGGTATTTTCTTTCTTTCATGTATTCCATGGTGCAGGTTGAGCATCCAGCTGATCACTGCAGTCAGGATTTGCAGTATTTAGGAGGTTTGAGGTACCTTGCACTCTCCTTGACCTCTACAGAGCCAGATCCAGGTTTATAGACAACCACTGTGCAGTTCTGAACATCTGTTTCTCAAGTTCCATTTTGATTCTGCATCCAGGGATTTTGTCATTGCTTTTCTTCACTGAAGTAGTCTAGTGATACACACACCAAACAATTGAGCATGAATTTTCTACCCCCATCTTAAATAATTCTGTTTTCCTGAATTCTGAGTAAAATACACCAAGGAAACAGCCTCCTCACAGGTGGTTTAATTGGCGAATTTGTTTGTTTGTTTGTTTTATGGGGAAGTTGTTTGTCTTTTTTTTCTTTTATTTGTTTTTGGGTTGGTTTGAGTTTTGGGGGCTTTTTGCTTATTTGTTTGGGCTTTTTAGGGTGGTTTTGGTTGGGTTGGTTTTTTTTTGGGAGGGTTTTATTTTTTGGTTTTTATTGTTGGTTTTTTTTTTTTTTGTCCAGTGTCTAGAAAGTAGATACACAAAGGCAATGGAAATGAGATGGAATTTTGTTCAGTTTCATTAATGTATCTCACTTCCAAGAGGAGTAATATCACTCTCACTAGGCAGAACGGATGAAAGCAAATAGTACAGAAATGTATTCAGAGCACTTACATAGAATCTGCATACTCTTCCCTAGCTAAAATTCTTTGAACTCTTTGCAGTTTTTGTATAATGCAAAGGACCTGATAGACTAGGTTCTTCAGATGTAATTGTATTGGCTACCAGAAGATTATCTCTTATGAAAAGTAAAGATTTCACAGTAACTGTTCTGGTTTTTAAATTTTATTTTATTTTTTTTTTTGCTTGTTTGCTTTAAGACAATGACAGAAATTCCTCGTTTAGGGAATCCAACTTTGATTTTCTAACAAGTGACAAGCAAATATGTGGAGAAAAGCAGATCTCCATTCATTAGAAAAACTATAGACTGTACTGCACCACAGTAGTCAGCTGTGCCAGTAATTTTGACATTCCTTTGCAAATTAGGCAGGCTTTGTGAGTACAGGTCTACTTTACTGCACAGGGGGGCTTTCAGCTCTTGGAATCTGGCAGGGGTTCAAGATCAAAGTGTTGCTTTGAACCCACTTGTTAAGCATGCAAAATAAACACAATTTACCTTGCAATAAAAAGCATCAATGAAGGAAAAAAGAGAAAAAAAATATAAAAGAACACTTTTGAAAAATATTTCAAGTGCAAATTCAATACTTACACTGTAGCTACTAAATTAGAATAAGGAGAAAAATGATTAAAATATTGTAAAAAATCATCTACAGGTAAAAGTCTTTGGCCAGGGAGGAGAAGTGGGTTTGTTTTTTTTCCTGATCACAATTGCAGACAACGTTTTAAAGCACAGAGAGCATCCTGATGCTGCCATAAAAAGTTCCATGGCTA
This sequence comes from Phainopepla nitens, assembly GCA_013400175.1. Taxonomy (NCBI): domain Eukaryota; kingdom Metazoa; phylum Chordata; class Aves; order Passeriformes; family Bombycillidae; genus Phainopepla; species Phainopepla nitens. The sequence continues at coordinate 1,179,351 of VXBQ01010752.1, forward strand.
ATTATTTGCCAGTACAACTGTTCACTTCCTGTGGTGGATTTATGCTAAATCCTGTTATTAGTCTTGCTCTGCAATTGCCATTGTCTGTGACTGGAAGCAAGGCTCAAAGGCTACAGTCAGCCTTTTATTACAAAACATGTGAATGGAGATTTGACCCATAGTTCGACTACTTCCCCTTTTGGTTTTATGTAAGCTGCTGAGCCTTTCCCTATAAATCACTATGCTGAAATGAACTTTTACTCTTGTTCTTCTCTTGCCACCCTGTTGAGTTTGGGGTTTTGGTTTGAGTGTGGGGTTTTTTGTTTTGGTTGGTTTTGTTTTTTGTTTTTTTTTTTTTTTTCAAAAAGTCATCTTCTTTCTTACCTTGTTATATTTTGTTTTCTTTTTTCTTTCTTAAATAAAATTAGAATTGTTTATTTATAATCCATCAGCAAGGTTTCCTACATCATGGGAAACAAAAACAAATGCTTCAAGTCTTGAGAATTATGCAATTCTTGAATCCTTTTGAATTTAAAAAAGAAGCAAAGGACCTCCCTTATAAGTATATATTGTTTAAAGTATAATTTAAAAAATAGTTTACCGTACAGATGAAAAACTCCCTATCATAATACTGGCTACATATTTCTCTGCATCATTTCATACTTTATGTGTTCAGGCAAAATTTGGCATACTTTTTCTATTGGACAATAAAAGTTTGCTAATGTAAGTATATAGAGATGCAGGGATGAGAACTAGCTGTAACACTGAAACATATCTGTGACATTCAGTCACTAGAGATGGAGGACCTAGTCTTGCAGTCATCACTCAGAGTAAAATTCTCATTAAACTGATAAAGCCAAGCACTCAGTAAAGGCAAAAGTAGATTTACTTGTGTAATTATGTCCAAGGTACCTGTTTTTGCTGTCACTTGAGTCACATACCTGTTGTTCTTTTTCATTTAAATTACAATTAAATTATTTAAATTAAATAAGCCCTTGGAACTAAAACTTATATTAAAGTATTATTTGCTATCTTTTACCTCCTCGTACTGACATAAACTGGAAAACTTTAACTTAAATTAATGTGGTTGAAATCCCTTTTTCTCTAGTTATATTCGTGGAGATATTCTGCTGACTGCAAGAAAAGTACACCCAAACTTGCAAACTGAAATAGAGGTGAATTCAGGGAATTGTCAGACTGATTCACATTTCCAAAGAAGTAAATTAAATCTTCCAATGATATCTAAAATACTTTTTACTGATTTGCTAGCCAGTTGCTAGCAAATAATAGGGTAATAATTTTTGGGGCTTTAAGAAAAAAAAAAAAAAAAAAAGCTAGTCAAAGCTCTCCAGTGGAAAAACATTAATAGCTAGCAGCTCTTATGCCAACATGGATAAAGTAGCAGGCTCTGAGCACTTCCCTCTAACTCATTTCCCCTACCAAAATAGCTTCTTTCTTTCAGATCCAAAGTCTAAAGTGCCTTGTCTGTGTTCTTACAGAATGCAACACCTTTATGAAGGCTGTGGGATGGGCTTGTCTGTGTTTGTTCACCCAGATGACGTGTGCCTCTGACAGGGGACTAGTTCATATTCACCCTCCAAACTCAAAACACCCCAGGAGCTGAGAGTTCAAACCGCTAAGGTAGTGTTCATGAGGAGTTTATTAATAGTTGGCTACTACTGGGATTAACAGTTAATTTGTCATGTTAATCCACTCATGCATCCTGTAGAGCCAAATCCTGTCTTCCCTGACCCAAACCTAAGGAGCTGGGTTTTGCTGAGGAGCACGCCTCAGGCAGCAGGAGGGTTTGATTGCTTTTTTATTTTTTTTTTCCTCTTTGCCACAAAGAAGTATTGAAAATGCTATCTACTGCCACCACTATAATATCTCCACTAATTTTTCTGTGGGTGAAGCCCACCTCCCAGCAGAAAGAGGAGCAGGACTTTTCCCTTTTTTTTTTGTCATTTTAAGTTGTTCAAATTTTAAGTTCTAATTCTTTCCTTTTTTCTTTTTTCATTTGCTTTGACTTCTGTTTTGTTTCCAAAGCATCTTTTACAGATGTTTTTTCAGTTATTTGTTAAGAAGCAATGTCTAAAATAAATTATTTTGTGCAAACTGCTGATCTAATTTGAGGAGAATGTATTTAAGGAGAATGTTTTACATATGACCTTTCTGAGAAAGTCACAATTTCTTCATGTAATCTGAAACGCTCATCATAATTTCTATAGACTTTGTTGACGTCTCCTGCTGAGTGCAGAGCTGATCAGCTCCTGACTTCCTGGGAAAGAGCCCCGCTAACAAGACTGCCCCTATTCCTTCCCGTAAGCCAATGTTTCTGCCTTCTGGGCTGAAGCCTGCTCACACTGAGGACAGCAGCAGCTTGCTCGGGTTGAGGATCAGCGTGCCTTTGTCTGTGGAAAGCTCACAAAGAGTCTGAACCTCCCCAATCCAAAAGCAAATCTGACAATTTGGAAAATCTGGCAAATCAGACAAATTTGCTTTGCTACTGTGTCCACAAAACTCCACATTTATTTACACAAAATATTAGTTTGCATGTTTCATGTGAAAGGAGGATGTCAGTCCTTTGTGAAAAGTGGTGTTTAGTTCATGATTAACAATCTATGTCCTGTAATTGTAATCAACTTACTAAATGAACAGCGAGCTGAATTTTAGTGTGTGCAGTGAGTGAGGAAAAGAAACCATTCCCAAGTCAATTAATTCTACACAGTTTATCCCTTCCTGGATTTAGTTTTGTTTTGCAAGTTTAATGTAACTATTTACAATGCTGTTAAAAATAAAATGAGTTGTGATTTAGCATAAAATTATTCTGAAAGTTCATCATGTTTTCACCAGTAACAAGACCACATACAATAAAAGCTATTAACAATCAACATTTGCCCATAGTTAGTGCACAGTAGGTATCTCCAAATATTTTTAAGGAAGTGCTGTATAGCACCAAGTGGTAATTGTTGACAAATGTTAGTTTTTACAGAAAACTTGGAAGATGGAATTTACAATAGATGTATAGAAAGTATACTTTTAAATTAACATTGATTATGGTTTCTATGAAAGGAAACATTATTTTTAAATTACTTTTTAAATTTCTTTTTTTTTTTCTCTACTTATTTTTAAAGTTTGTTGGCAAAAAACAGCGATAGATTGCAGCTCATTTTGCAAAGTGCTGTTTTGGGACAAAACCCCCAGTTTTTTTAGACAAACAAAGACCAAAAAAATCCTCTATAAAACCCACAAAACTAACAAAATATGTATCATGTCTAATTTTATTTTAGAAATTGCAAATGGTAAAAAATTATATAGATTTTCCTGTTGCAACTTATTGGGCAGAAGAGAAAGGAATCGACCAATAACTGCTACACAGGAAAAGACGATGGGAACAGTTCTTATTCAGTGGAGGGCAATGCTCAGAATAGGATTTTTACTTCTAAAGATCAAGATATTTGCCATGCTGCTGATGTTCCCTGATGGGAAACAGAAAGCTAAAAATGAGTGGGCTGCCCCACACTGTGCAGTTCTACATTTTGCAGGAGACTTTGTTTCTGCCAGAGGAGAAAGCTATCAAGTCTAAGCTACCTGTATGGAAGGGTGGTCCTATTAAGAAAACAAGAGTCAATCAGACCAGATAGCTGCTCTGGGCACTGTTCAGACAAGATTTCATACACTTCTCAAAACAGGCACCCGTCTGTGGGGAACATGCCTGAAAAAGAAGCAAAAATTGCTCAAGTTGGTACTGAAGGTGGGACAGATTTGCTGCTGAAGTGAATCTTTCTTACAGTGTTTTTACCTAAAAAAAAAAATCAAGTGCTAGAGATGGCAAAACAAAACAAAAATATATTATTCCCTAAACAATATATTTTCCTTTCTGAAAGAGTAAGGAGCATAAGAAAATCTTTTGCAACAATATTGAAGTTAAATCAGGCTCCAGCTGACATTAAATTTCAGACTTCAAAATGGTTTGAGTGATTTCATGTACTTGATGAAATTAGTACTGCAGTAAGAGATCACAGTAGAATTTTACTACAGAAAGACCAACAACAGCAGTTTAAATACTTATATTTTTATGGGGACCTTGTCAAAGCAAAAGAAAATTTAAAAGAAACAGAAATTATTGGCATTTGAGAGGACCATATTTTCCACAAATTTCTACATTTTTGTCTATAAGACTATTTCCATCTGTAGAACATTTGCACTGTATTTTCTGGGTATCTCCTGCATCACTTTGCTAGGCTGTGTCCCACCTCTCTTAAAATCAAGTCCTTGATACAGCTTCACAACTTCTATGATACTGCAGGTATAAAAAATCAAAGGCCTGCATCTCCTCATGGTTCCCTTTAAGCTTTCAAGTTCATGTTGCCTGTATTTTGTTATATGCCAGGCTGATGTGTCTTAGGCTGAAATTTAAATTACTGAAGTGCAAACATCCTTATCTTGACACCTAAAAGTCTTGGTCTCCCTTTTGGGTCAATGGAAAAAAGAATAGGTAGTTCTAAGATGTGATTCATCTTATCCCAAAGCAGATATCTAAAATAAGTCAGATTAACTACATCTTAAAACTGTTTGTTTCTGTCTGCTTACTGTAACGGGAGCCTGGGGCAGATAAGTTCAGACGTACACAAGTCAATATTTGCTTCAGTGAATGCCACTCTTGAGGAAATGAGTTAAATATACAGATACCATGTTTTCAAAAACACAAGGGTTTCAATAGCTGCCATTGTTTTCCACATTTCATTGGGAAGTATTAAAAACTTCTTTACATCATAAGATATGTTTACAGTCTATAGCACAAGCACACATGAGTAGGTTCTGCTTGTGTTCCAAGCTGTAAAAAGCCACATGACAAAGGCAGCATATTGCCAAACCCCAGCTAATACACCCTGGAAAGGTTTCCTAATTCAATTTCCAAGCTGCATGAATTCTGGTAAAGAGTTAAAGAAATAGACTTTATGTACTTGAAAATCAGGATGGCATTTGGTAGAATCTTTGCATTTCTATTTTGCAACAATGTTCTCGTTCTTAGTAGCTCAATTAGGATACTTACATTGTTTCATAATTGATTTAACGAGGAGGATAATTTAAATGCAATATGTTGAGACAAATAATTAACTACAGTGGGGTTTTTTTGGAACGATGATTAATGATGCTGTCCTAGATCCAAACGCATGTTCACAATGATGCATTCATAGGGATGTGACAGGTGATAATAAATGTGTTAACACTCAACTATTGTACTCCAGTATGATCCAAGCAGGATTTCCTCTTATTACATAGTTTACAGTAAACTTTACTACAAAGCTAAAATAGGAAAGACTGCTCCAGTGATTTGTAGACTGCTGTAATTTTTGCTGTCTTGAAACCCATAATTTTATAAATTCCATCTTCCACCAAAATGAGCTTTGAGCTAATGTAGTTTAAGGGAACTAAAAGGAGATTTGCCCTGAAAGTCTTTAGCCTCATGAATGGCACAATATACATTTGTTTTAGGCTAATTTTAGGTGCATTTAATGCGCCTTGTCACACAACATGCATAATTACCGATACTGTACGCAGTGGAGCCTCTTCCTGTCTTCTGCATAAAGTCTAAAGTGTTTTCAAGCTTTGCATGGGAGATTTGGAATTACAAGGGAGTCAGGGTGTTATCTTGGTTGGATCAGGGACTCTCACTTGTCTTAAGAGTGAACTCAAATTCATTTGAGAATATCATGGTGATCCAACACTAATAAAATCCTCCAAGAAGTCATTGGGACTTTTCTTGCTTCAGAGCTGCATCAGCAGACCCAGGACAAAGTTTTGAGGCTAAGTGCTGTTTTGCATGGAAGGAGATGGGACATGAGGGTAGTCGTTTTAGCTAGACAGGACAAAAAGTATGAAGAATAAAATACAGATACAGAAGCATCTATTTAACGTTCAGTTGCCATAAACAAAAGGATGAGTCTGCTGTTTGGTATGTAATCACACTGATTAACAAAATGTGAGGTTTATGAAGCTCCAAACTGTTGATAATTTTCCTTAGAATACAAAAGAGGACATCTCAAAATGTTTTGCTTAATTAGTGCATGATGATTTTTCTGGCTCTGTGGAGGCTTGGCTTTCACAATGACATTAACTTACCCTTTCCATTTATTAACATATCTACACACTACTTAATTATATATACTCACAAAAATTTGGTGCATATCTCTGAGCAGGCTCAAGGCCCAGGTTTAGAAAGAATGCTTGATGCCCATATGAATGCAGTTGAATTGTATACTAATGCCTATATACTTTAAAGACCTGCACTGTAGCCAAAACATGTCTGCTTGCATTCCTCATTTCACTTAAGTGGCTTTTCTCATGAAAAGGTTTTGTTTGTATTTGTGCAGTTAGTAAAAGAAGGAGCTACATGCCAAAAAAAGGCCCTAAAACACAGTGGAAAAGGTCCTGAAAAGACCTCTGCCACCTGTTTTAGTTCAGATATTAAACTAATGTTTAAAATACTTAACAAGCCTCTAGAATTTATCATCACCAGTTTACAGCTCAGGAGCTCATGATTGTGAGGGGTGAAGCCTCTTTGCACAAGGAAGGAAATGCTGGAAAAGTAACTGCACAGAGTAACCATTTAAAGAACAAATGTACAAAAGTAGCATTTTATCTCTTCATTCAGGAATTCTGTAGAGTCAAACTGAAGCAATATGGTCCACCACAATTTACTTGGTTTATTTACTCACTACTGTAAAATTCCTGATGCAGTTCTTGTTGGATTTCCTCAGGAATGTAGAGTTCAAATATATTAGAGAAGCACAAATGCAGTCTTAAGTAACTTCAGTAAGTTTGCTCAAGATTTTTTAAAGTAACTTTAGTCAGTTGATTCTTCTCTGCAACTCTAAAACCTGTTGATTTCAGCTTAACTCTGTTAAATTTTTGCATTCCTCTGCAATCTCACAAACGCATTACAATCACTGTAAATGTTTTCACATTGAAATTAAAGATGTAAATGAAGTGCTTCGGTTTCTGTCTGGTTTTAGTTACAATGTCTGTTTGTTGACATCTCACATTAAGGCCTGCTGTGTCTCTGGCTCTGTCTACTTCATTTCCCCTCTAATTAGGCTTTGCCCTCAATTAAGTTAATGATGCAACTTTTCCTATAGATCATTTGCCCCTTCAATCAATTAGTGGAATATGAAGGGTGCATCCCTCTTTGGCTTTGGATTTGCTTGCCTCAGGGCAGAGTGTTCAGTTCACAGAAGTACTTAGGCAAAGCAAGCTGTTTGCTCTGAAATATATAACCTGACCAAATTAGGGCTCACAGAAGTATGATCTTGATTAAAACAGAGGAACCAACCAACCAAAAACATTCCCAAACCCCAAAACTAGACAAACCTCAATTATTTATGACAGTATTGAAATAGTTACAACAATCTGGACCACCAGAGAAATTATACAAATTCATCAGATATTAAATAGCAAAGGTTTTTGAGTGCAGGCTTTCTTGGCCAAAAGAAGAGCAAGACTAAGCAGTGGCACTCCACATGTTCTTTTTTTCTAGATTCCTGCCTTCCTTAGGTTCCATCACTGTCTTTTGATGAAATCCTCCCTTCCCTGCATGTTTTTTTACCTCCTTCTCAGTGAAACAACTCATCTGGCAAAGCTTATCAGCAGAAAGTGGTCCTCAATGTCCTGTGCTCCCCTGTGAGCTTGGTCCATGACTACATTGCATTGGATTTCCCATGGTCAAAATCAGTCCACCCCTGGTGTGGTGCAATCCCATCTTGCTATCCTAACACACTCATGGGCTTGTTGCTCATGCTTGCTCTTTTAGCTTCATCATCCAGTGCACTTCTAAATTCAGCCCAGCACATGTTTTTCCTTATAGATTCTTATTGTTTAAATCCCACCAAAGAATATTTGTCTCTGCATTGCTTAGCTCCACATCATTACTCTACCATTCATTTCCTTGGTTTTTTACCTCATTTCTCCTCTTTCCTTGTTTTTGTGGGGTTTTTTTCAGTTTTTTTTTTTTTTGGTCTGTTTTTGTTCGGGGTTTTTTTTTGTGGGTTTTTTGTTAGTTTTTTCTTGTTTGGGGTTTTTTGTTTGGTTTTCTTTTTGTTTTGTTTTGTCTAAAACACTGCTATGAAGTAGTTGTACATGTTATTCAATTACACTTACCATTTCTGCAATATATTCTGCCTCTTACGGTACTTCTAAATTTCCTTCTTCCTCTTGAGGAAGCAAAGAAAACCCTGCATCCCCTCCTTTGATGTCTATATGCCATATATCAGCTCTCATTTCTTCTTATTTCTAGTCTGTTTGCTTCACAGACTTAGCTTTGGTGATAAAAGAAGGTGTGATTTTTACCTTCAGGTAACTAACAAGCAGGAGCTGTCCTGAGGTGAAAACAAAGTAAAGATCAAAGCCTGTTAGTTTTACCACAAGATAAACTTGCTGAGGTCAGCCATACACTCTGGCCAGGAGCTGACCTCAGCAAGTTTACCTGGTGGTAAAATGACAGAGATTGCTCTTCATTGTGCTTTCATACAGGAATCTACTCTGCCTTTTAATTAGCAAATTTGGGGTAAAAAATATTCCCTCTTTTCATTAAGCAAAGGAAATTCTTCTCTTTCTCATTTTTCTTAGTCATATCTCTTAAACTGTATATGACAGAGTTCTCTTTATTCATAAAGAATTTTTATTTATAAATAACTCTCTTTCTAAAACCAGGTAACTCCTAAAAATCCCTCTTATATACAAATGATCCTTAAGACAATGGAGAAAAGAGGTCCTTGCTTAATGGCCTCCGTTTTAGCACTAGCTAAACATAGGATGTTATCATTGACTAATTCCTGTTATAAATTATTTTTATTTAAAAAAGGATCCAATAACTCATAGCTACAGTGGGAACATTCACTGAAGGATCTACAAATATGAAGACTGTAGAGGCCACAAAGACAGCTCTAGCAAGGCAAACCCAGCAGCAAACAGGGAAGATTCTTACCTTGCAGATGCTGGAACACATTTCAAATAGAACTTTATAACCCTGAGGAAAAGCTTCCTGAGTCTTAATGTAACATTGGTGATTTCAACCTGGGTATCAGAATATGCTAGCACCAAGCCTAGCAGTGCGGCACACCAGAGCAGGAAGTTTTCTTCACCTGCACAACAGTTCTTGGCAAGATGCTTCATCAAATAGAAAGCATTAGGATTTCCACTGGACAGAAATATTTTATACTGACAGATGGCAGAGTCATGTTTTATGTTTATGTATAGCCTGAAGAAGAAAATAAGAAGAAAAGAAGAAAAAGCCTTGGACTGTATTTCAGAACAGAAAATCAAAAGAAGCAGTTTTACAGTATCCTTCTTATCCAGCTTCCCTCACACCTACATGCCTGCCCTGGACATAAACGTGTCCATCTTCAAAACTGAGCATTTTGTAAGGGGCTCAATTCGCCTTTCAGTACTCAAATGATATTTTGACCCTGCAGAATTTCCCTATGGAAATAGGCAAATCTAAATTATACCCATTTTACTAAGGGGGGGAACAAAAATAGATCATAGAAGATAACTTGTCCGAGACCACAGAGCAGGTTGTTTTCAGCACTGGCAAGACCCCAGAACTACCTGTTGCCTGTCTGTATCCAATCCCCTCTGCAACTTATGCCATAGGATCCTATAATGGTTTCAGTAGAAAGGGACCTTAAAGATCATCTAATACCAAGCCTCCCACCAGGACACCATGGCAGGGACACCATGTGAGTGCTTCAACTGACTTCAGTTTAGAAATGGTATAGAACTGGGGTTTGATTTCTTTTTGTTGTTGTTTTGTGGGTTTTTTTGAGGGGGGAGGTGTTGTCTGGTTGGTTGGTTTGGGTTTTTGTTTTTGCTCGTTTGTGGGGTTTGTTTTGTTTTGATTTGTTTTGTTTTGTTTTTGAGAAATATATTGTAAGCATTCTTGAGGGTTTGTATGCACCCTTTTGAGTTGTACATAGCATGACATCTGCCTCCTCTGGACTGTTTGGTTGTATTCATTTGCCACCTTTGCAGCACACATTTTAGTACACTCCTAAGCTTGCAAGGTATGTGCAAAGTTCACTTTGATATAGCACATCATTCTTCCAGTGGTAAGAATGCTATTGCTCTGTTGGTTTAAATCTGATTTGCTCTCAACAAACAAGCAAAAGAAGACAACATTTTACCATATTTTGAATAGGCAGATAGCCAAAGGGTCTTTTTTTTTCAGATAAATAGGAAAGAAGCAATTTATTTATTTAATATACATAGTTAAATAAGGACATTTTTATAAAGTAAGTGTGTCTTAAAATTATACTAAACATACAGTATCTGTTCCTATCATAGTTCATGATATAGCCTTACAGCAAATGACAAGGGCATGTTCTTAACACTTCTACACTGCCCACAGATTTCTTAAGGGAAATTGAATAAAATGCAGAGCAGCATATAAAACTGGATGCCTTGAATCAGCAATCCAAGAGGCACCAGTATCATGGAGCATGTATTTGAACGTGTATTTGACATACCATGTGTGGAGAAGCACAGCATTTTGATGAACAGTTGTTTACCACCTCAGCCATCAGCTGTCTTAATGAGTTGGGTAAACAATAAAGATAATGCAATCACAGTAACTGCTAAACATTTAAAGCAATGGGGTCAGAATGCTAAAGGATAGGATTCATGTTGACCAAAATAAGGTATCAAGTCTGAGTTTAATTTTTTTAGGCTCTTTATGTCTGCAAAGGGAAATGATAGACATCTGCAAAGATCATGCCTTTGTAAGACCAGTGACTAAGAGCAGTGGAAAGAATTGTCTAGTGAAGGTGACTTTTTTTCTTAATTGATTATTGAGGGCCCTCGAGTGACTAGACCAAGATCCTTCTTTCCACATGCCTTTCAGCAGCAGAAATCCAGCTCTGATACTGCAAGTGCTAAACACATACAAAAATTTAAGCCCTTGGCTAGCCCTAGCAAAGAGGATCCTTCCTCTTGAAATATTTTGAAATATTTGATTGCACATTTAAAGGCTAAAGTAAGCCTTCATCAACATGTTCTGAAGTCTGGCTTGCCATACCTATCTAGAAACTCCAATATGTCTGTGATTTTCTAATTTTATGATGTGGAGTCTACATTTTTTTTCTAACTGGAAAAAAACATATAACCAGTTGCATAGACACAATCTTTTTAATCTCTAGTAGCATAGAAAACTTTGGTCTGAGTAAGAATTTGTTTGAAATAACTTGGCAGCTGGATTTATTTTTCACCTAATCTACTCTGAAAGAGCAACAGATTTGAGTTCCCTCAAGCACACACTTGAAAGTAAATTTTGCTTATAATATGGTATTAGCTCTCTTCAGAACTCAACTATGTGGACACAATGGGAAGGACCAAAAGTAAAGCTTTGCGTTAGTTATATTGCTTCAAAAGAAAAAACAATCTGCAACATGGTGGATGTTCAACCAGGTAAAGAGTCAACTCAGCTTTCCACCTGCTTCTATCCAGTGCTGGGATGTAGGGAATTATATGTCAGTGACAGAGCATGTACTTCTTGGAGGAGCAAATCTTATCAATTATTCTTGGTGACACTTTTAAGTCATTGCATTGCACTGGTTTTAACTTACATCAAGAAATCAAAAATTTATTGAGTTAAAGCTATCAGATGTAAATGGCAAGAAGAATCCATTACTAAAGTTCAATGAGAAGGAATGTCAAAGGGTTTAAAAAAAATCAGTAATTTTCATATTTCTTTATATTTGAATGTTTCCTTCCTCTTACAGAAAGGAAACAAAAAGAAGAAGAGTGGAAGGGTATGTATAAAGAAAAGAAAATGTATAAATAATGAGGAAAACGTCCACCATATGACTATGTCATCATGAAAGCTTTTGTAAGTGAGAGAAAAAAAGTGCATTTCCTCCCTCAAAATAACCAAATGATCTGATATGAAAAATTAATAAATAAATAAACAACAGGAATCAGTTTTGATCAAATGTGCTGGTTTTGCAAAATTTGGAAGTTTTATTGATCCAAATAAATTCAAAACATTTGATGAGTAAGGAATGTGATAGCTGATCTCTTGTCCCAGGACAAAGGCCCTAAAGTCAAAATAGCTATCCTCCTCCTGAGCTATTCTCTCATCTATGTAATGAGTACTTCATTTCAACTACACTGCTTTGTTTTATTCTCCCAATAATCATAAGATCCCCTTTTTCCTTTACTTTCCTATTCAACAGGAGAGACGTACTTTTTCTCTTAGCAAGACAAGTTGGAGTTCTCTACCTGTTTTCCTTCTTTCCTAATGCCTCAAAGAGGGCTCATAACAAAAAATAAAAAAAAAAAGGAACAATCACTTTCCTGTGGAACAGGGAGTTGGAAGAAAGAAAAGAAGGAGTTTTTGAAAATTGAGCTGTAATATATTTGAGATTATTTCTTTATCTTCTGCTGCTTTATCTATGGAGAATTAACTCTTTGTCTATCATTTAGGTCACTGCAACGTTCTTTCCAGGGTCTGAGACATGTTCTGTGCTGTCTGGACATGGGACTCTGAACACCAGCATTAATGGTGAAGAAGGCTGTCACTGTGCTTGGTGCTGCTGTGTGCCACACCACACATCAAAAAGCCTAAGATTTGTCAGTGAGATCCTTCACCTCCCCCAGGTAGATTCCACTGAGGAAAATGTGCAGAGGTGACAGAGTGTACCGATCACAATAGTTAGGAAAAACTCTTGTAGAACAGGTACTAATAATGTGTGTCTGGAAACCATAATGAATGCAAAAACAAACAAAAGTTGAAACAATGACTTTGATGCTACAAAGAGGTAATGTTTGTGATTTGGTTTTTCTTCATTTTTTAAAAAACTTTTTCTTTTTCCCACCATATCCACACGTGTCTTGTCTGGATTTTGTTTCAGTCAGCTATTTGACACCTGTCTGCACATTTCAGCAATGTTCAGTGCCATATTCCTTTCGGCAGCCTTGCTCTGTGTGACTGATGTACAAGTTTTGAACTGTCAAAGGACTCCTGGGTCAGTAATTCTGGACTAACACCTAGGACGCAGGCAGCAGTATTTTTCATTATAGCCCCCAAAAACTGAAATGGCATTATTTAAAAGGGAAAAAAAAATCAAAACAACAAAACCAAACTAGATACATATTTTCCAACAGCTGCAAATAGACAGTAAAAAATTATTTTCTTCCATATATTTGAACTTCAGAAAAGGTTTGGTTGCAATGGGGAAAAAGTGAGGAAAAACTGGAACAGCCTCAGAGCCCAGAGCCTCAGTAGGGTGCTTGTCCCCAAACACTGAAAATGGTGCTTTCTAAAAAGCTTCCTGTTCCAACCAATGTAATCCTAAGCCACCACACTTCCTTTTTAAAAAGATTGAAAAGCTGTAGGCCTGCACAGAAATTATTCACTTTTTTCAAGCTGTCTGACTGAGAAGAAAGGACAGTTTACAATTTCCTTGAACAGTAGTCATTGAGCTTATCAATTATCGGTGGGCAGATCCTAAACAATAATTTTATACAGCTGTTTAAGAGAGCAAAGACCACTTACAAGGGAAAAATAGTATTAATTTAAAAGTTTTTATGGTCAAGCTTCTTTAAAGTACTTTATTTGGTATTGGCCTGGTACATCAATTCTGAAACATTCATAAAGGTTTTTCTCATGAACCAGAAAAAAATGGAAGGGATTTCTTTTTATTATTGTTGGGTTCCTACGATTTCGGTTCCACTTACACAATTTTTATTGCATATCAGAAAGGTATAATGATGCTTCAAGGTAAAAACAACAGTAAAAAAACTTTTTGAACAGTTTTGTTTCTCCTCCAGACCTTTATGCTCTTACTGAAACGCCAGCAGGAAGGGTTAAACAGAGAGCTTTGAGGAAAATGTATGCAAACTTCATAGTGGGATTGAAAGAAGAAATGAGCCACAAACTATATGTAGAATATTGAAATTTTTAGGCACTTGTTGAAGGAAACTGTTTTATTTAACTTAATACAAAACTACTAAAGAAAAAAAGAATGCCAAAACAAATATCATCTTAAGTATTGTTCATTAAATTTTCAGGACAGTTGAAGTATCACTGTGAGGCAAAACATACTTTTAGTTCAGGAAAAGTCATGATGGTAACCTTTGATCTTTATTTCCTACAGTTAATACCATAATAATTCCTTTTATCTCATCATGTACATACACATTCCTAGGACTTAAAGCCAGTGGTTGTGCAAGAAGATATTTGTAGTTGAAATGAAGTACTTGGACAATAAATCAAGAGGTTTTATACAATACTAACTTGTGATAAATAATTTTAATGCTGTTTTACTCTCTCCAGTACTGCACCAACTCCAGCTCATACCAGCATATAAAAGACAATGTATGAACTATTGCCTGCTTATTTATTTAAATAAATTGCAACCTTTTGGGTAAAGGAGGCCATTTCTTTTGTGTTTGTGTTGCACTAAGCACAATCTGAGTATTGTTGCAGTAAATGGAAATAAACAAAAGTGAAATGAAGGAAAGACTGACCAATTTTAGTTGGAAAAAAAACCCCCACATTCCCCTAAACTGGAAAATTGCAAGTGGGATCAACCTCATCTAACTTTCATCTTATCTTGAAATAATTGTATCTAAAATAGGTCAGCAGAATCATGGTCTGGGAATGTTTCCTTGTTGACAATAAAAGGAGCCTAAAATGGCTAGGTTGGATGTAGACATCAATATTATAGATAAGGAAATGATTCCTAATATAAATTATTCTTTACAGAGCACATACGAGTTTTAATGTTATGATGTTGTAATTACAATAGTTTCTTCATGGTACTTGTGGTCCATAAAGCCTGACTTCCAGAAATGACAAATGTTTACAATTCTGGCATATTTCAGAATTTAACTGTGTACAGTCAATGTAAAAATGAGTCTCATTAGGGCCCTTTTTAAATGAGATGCACACACCTGCTCAAGGGCAGCCTGAAGCCCAAGACTGAAACCAGGAGTGATTTGGCTACAATGACAGCCATTTGTTGCAACACTGATCAGGAAGAGGAAAGGGACGTGGAAAGGGGCAGTGTAACTACCTGGCCACCTTGCCCTCATGAGACATGGCCAATTCTTCAGCATTATAGCAGCTCAATGCTGTAATAATGGGGTCTTCCCTTTCCTTCTACTCTTCCCCCTTTCCTCCCAGCTGGAGAATTTTCCCCCTGCATAGGTCAGTATCAGTAAACCTGTTTACGACAGTGGCTTTTAGATAGTTTTTATCATTTTTTCATTTAAATAGGTTCAAAACTGCAGAGAAAAGTACAATTAAACACATCTATAGACAGGGTTGTCTCTGGAATGCATTCACCCTTATGAAAAAGAGTAAGCACATAGAAATAGTCCTTAGAACATGAGAAACATAATCAGAGTTCAGGCACATAATTGTGCCTCTGTTGCACTTTGATAACTTATTACAGTCAATAAAGCCATTTTGCCTTGCTGTGAATACAAGCCTGATGTATATCTATGAATTATCCTCCCAGAATATCCTTCCAGAATAAGAATGCAATCAAAATCAATGTAATGCCTGATTAATAACACAGAAAGTTGTCCAGCAGCCAAAATAGTCTCAGTGAGTCCATTTGCATGTATATATAGAGAGAGACAGATGTAGATACACTGACTCGCCTATTACTCTTATCATATTTGTTCCTGTTAAAAATTTTATGAGTCAGTACAGGAACAAATAGACAAGCGGAAGACATAAATCAAATAAAAATATGAAATGTGTTTCTTGTACAGCTAACTATGCGCAGTTAGACATGTATATTTCTCAGAAAGGGCCCTACACAACTCATGTCACACATAGCATTGACATCTATGCAAGTTTTGAACAAAAATTAGGAGTAGATGACAACTACTATGAACTACATTTGTTCTTGATTATATTTTGATTCAACCCTGAATATAAACTAAGTGTAAAGAATTGTTTTAACTAAATATGGATCAAAGGTTGAATCTTGCAAACATTCACAGCAGAATAGTGCTACTGATAGGCATCTGATCCTGGTTAACTCAAAGTGCAAGGCAAGCTCCATGTCCACAGGAGTTTCCTTACCAGTAGGTTTAGGCATCCTAAATTTAAATCAAAAGTGAAAAGGTACTTTGGAAAAAGTCTTCTGCTTATGCATTTCTCTCTCATGTCAAAGTAATGTTAGATCCAGGACTAATTTGTTGTGATATTATGCTGTAATATTTCCCTTGGCTTGTGTCCCTCTTTATTTAATTAAATGTCATCAAAGATTTCATTGTCAGACTAAAACATTTGTATTCTATTTTTTATATCTTAATGGAGTCAGCGAAGAAATAAAAAGCGGAAGTGCCATAAGGAGTGCTTTCTTCTAAACATTTTATGACTGTGGACTGTTTGTAGGTAATTTAATATATTCCTTGCCTTTCTTGGTATATTGTGTACTAAAAGATCACTGAGATTAATTTAGATTCAAATGAAATATTGGATCCAAAACGATTTTTGTTGTTCAATTTCCATTTCTTGCATTATAAGATTACCTTGTTCATTACTGATTTGCATGTAAATCAACCTATTTCAAATGGACTCCACTGTCTTAACGGAGGCGGAAAGAGAGGAGGCTTTCACTCAGCTGCCCAATTTGGTTTTCTTTTATCCTCTCCAGGATTCACAGGAGGTATGTGTTTGCAGCTAGAACAAGCTTTGCAGAGATACAGCATAAAGCAAACAGCATGTGTTTCCTCACACTGACCTGCTGGTATGTTTTTACTCAGGGGTAATGTTACCAGCACTGAGGAGATCAGTGCTTTACTCCCTGGGCTGCCTGTTGGGACCGTCAGAATGAGTGCGGAGTAGCATCCACTGTCCCACCACACACACACACCCGTTTCCAATGGGATCACTTCCATCACTTCATAAACCCAGCCTTACAAGACTCATATTCTGGATTTGAACTGGCTACCAAGGACTAAAATGTTTTTTGTTACCATTACTGATCTCACAGGTAATATTGCATGTTGGAAAATGGCTTTAAATTGGCCAATTGAGTACCGTGGCAGGAAGAGTTTTAACTGTTGCATGCAGCTGTGACAAGATAATAACCTCGGGCATTTGATAGGGTGACTGTGCCCTTGTGATAAAAAGACTTGCAAGTACTGAGGAAAAAAGGGAAAATTTACCTTCACAAATCTAGTACTACTCTTAGTCTGCGTTCCTGTTGGTGACATCAGATGCCTTCAAAGGAGTTGTTCTTAGCTTAAGTGAGCTCAGCAAAAATGGGGGGTTGTTGGGAGTAACGAGAAAAAAAGCACACAATGTCATTTGTACCTGGGGACAAACAATGTAAGACCAAATGATTCCCAGGGAATACACCCAATCCAACATGTTCATGGTCCCACTTCCCTGTACTCCTTCCGATTGTCATCTCACAGGCTCCATTGCCTCATTTTGAAATCAGGTACCCGCCGCTCACTTGCTGAAGAAAACAATTGAGTCCTTAGTGATGGGTAAGGAAACAAACCATGAGATTGGCAGTCATGGCAACCTCAGGTAGGGTAAAGGAATAGATGTGGAGATCAAGGAAGGGGAAGTAGAATGAGAAAGAGGTAGCTCTGACCACAAAAAAACCTGTAAAATCAGCAAGGAAGAGTGTTGGTATGCTTTATTTTTCAAAATGAAAAGCAAAAAGAAAGAGAAATAAAAATATTTAAATTTCAGACAGATTAGATGTCAATGAATGCTGGCATAACATTTATGTTCTGAATGTCTGTGGATTCAACTTTCCCTTTTTTAACAGATCTTGAAATAATCTACAATGAGAAACAAATTCACATCAATATTGCTTAGACCCTCAACATTCAGAAAATATAAAAAATGAACTAAGGTACAGACTGTGTTGTTTTATTTTGCATTAAATGTTCAATGTCCCTTTCAATGACAGAACAGAAAGTGACATTAAATTTAATGTGAGAAGTATCAAAATTTATCTGCCTCTCAACAACAGATTTCAAGACATTAAGGTTTTTGTAAACATTAAAGGAGTCAGACAGGCCTATACCTTTCTGTATCTGTCACATTACTCATGGGTACAGTCTCATGGACTGTTTACTTGAGCCAATGCACATATGTGCGTAAGCATTTAGAAAATAGAAGCCATTACCAATCAGTTTCCAGCAAGAGGATTTTTATTCTGCTGGAGAAATTAACTCGAACATAACAGCTCACTTTGATGGTTTGGTTCAGACAGATGAGTGATTCAGAGCATCTTTTATTTATTTATTTTCCTCCTGGTACTCAGTAAATATAACTGGGCAATTAGCAACAGTTAAATAGCTGCAACATTACCAGCACTGAATAATTTACTAATTGGCAGAACAATTCCCATCTCTTCCATTTGACCGGATATTTATTTTATGTGTGTGCTTGATATGCAATATTTACTCCTGATAAATTGGGGGAGGCAAGTGTATTTGCTTTTGCTAATTCAGGACTAGCAAAACTTGTGGTTAAAGTTATGATTATTATGAATATGACATTGAAAATTAAAATAGAAAAACACTTCCATACATTTTTTTTGTCAAATGTAAGATGTCATTTGTGCTCTGCACTTTTTAATCATGATTATTAGCTATTCAGTGAAAAAGAATTAAATGTTAAAGGTCTCAAAATGTTCTTCAAAGTCTTTTTATCCATCTATTAACTTTTATTGCAGCTTTTCTGCTCAGGTAATTTAAAACATTTTGGAACATTTTTCCTCTTTTTTTCTCTTCAAGATAAGAATTTAAAAGTGAAATTCTAAAAAAGGGCTAAAATGATGAGCTGTTTGTAAGAATACACTTGTAACACAATTTCTCCTGTTATTATAACATGGGCAACCTATATTCTGTTCATATGGTTTTCAAAGAGGAAACTTTGATTTTCCTCATTTGGTATGAAAACAATATCAAAGTAAACATGGTTTGCTCTCAATTTCTTTGCACTATCTGATCTTTGTAAGTAATCTATAAAGACTTAAGCCATAGGACATGCAGGATACTCAAATTACAAGTGCCCCAGGGTCTTAAGAGATTTTGTCTGTGTCGTAGAGTTGAAACAGAGAACATGTGAAGTTAGTGATTTAAGTCTATCAGTTCTGCCATTTTAAAGGTAGCAGTGCCATTATGAGTAGGAACAACATTTTATCTGCCTTCTTACATTAAGATTTATTTGCCATCATTATCTATGTCCTCAATTTCTGGTCAAACTGATAATATCCCAAATAGAAAGAATTCCAAGTAATTCTTGGAATTCTAGAATAGATGGAGTTCTATCCAAATAAATGGATCTCTCTTCTTTTTTAACATTCAAATATGATGCCAATGATCAGGAATAATTTTAAATTTTTTTTTTAAATATTAAATAAAAATAATTCAGCAGTGATAGAAAGTTTAGATAGTTTGAGAAAAGCAGCAAGGAAAACTTTATTTTAAAATAACACCTCAGAAGTGTGTTTATTGGTTTCAATGGAAGAAAAGCAGAAGTTTCGTTGTTTCTCCAGTTGTAGATGTATATACCTGAGAGGCTCGAAGATGTAAGTCACAGAGAGAAACTCAGCTGGTACAAATCAGCAGGGTTATTGAAGTTGGTGGAATGATAGGAGGGTTTCACCTCCTCGGTATCTGGTCCTCCTTCAAAGTGAGCAGCTGATGATTCAAAAGGTGCAGAACGTTTGTACAAACAAGGGAGACACCTTCCGTGTGCATCTTGTTAAAAGTTTATGGCTTTGATTAAAGTGAATTCAATGTCTGCCTGACAGGCAAGATTGACAGAACAGGAAACCGATGTCTTCCATTAGCCCCAGAGTAGATAAAAGCAAAGGCAGGAAGATGCAGCTCCCCCCACTCAGGAAGCATTTCGTTCAGGACAGAGCAAGCCATTAGCTTTCAAAGGTTTTCATTCCTTGTGATGAGAATGCTGAATGTCAGACCAGTCATACATTAATGCATGTTTATCCCGGTATGCTTTTTTGTTGTTGTTGTTGGTAGATGTTTACAAAGAGAGGCAAGAAATGCAGGTAGAAAGAAAGCCATCCCCTTGTGCCCTTCCTGACTTCTGGCAACAAGCCTTTTACAGACTTTCTTTGCTAGACACAGCATCTATGCTGCCAATAATGTGTGGGACTATCCCACTGTCCATTTTGTAAACTTGTGAATTTAGGACATTTCAGAGTTTAAACAAACACAAATGAACCAACCATCACTTTATAGTGTATAAATGACAGCTTTTTTTGCATGGTTTCATTTCCTGATAACTGTCACTCAGTTCTGAACCCAATAGGGTCAGTGGAGTCTCTTACAAAGTCTATTCTTGTCAGTACTCTGGGCATCTAGGACATTTAGGGACACAGAAGTTTCAATAAATAGAAAGTTTATTGGTCTCCACATGAAGAGAGGATCAAGCTCTGTTTTGTTATAGCCAGCTTTCTAGAGCACATACAAGATACTAGAGGTAAGCCAAACTGTTCTGAAAATTTTGGTATACTTACAAGCGTAAGAAAGAGAAGATTTTTCATTTTGAAATGCTGTTTACCATTACATTTGGATTTTTATGCATAACAAGAATTCTGCAATCATTTAGAAGAAAAATGAGAAACCTGTTAACAATAAAAGCATGCTATTACTTTAGCATTTAGAACCTAATTTTAATCAGGTGTTTTCTACACAGGATTTTGGGTTTTTTCACATGCCTAATAGGTTAAAGGATAATGTGCCATTCTAAGAAGGTATTATGAATGTGAAAGCTAATAGATTTTAAAAAGGACATTTAAACAGTTGTTTGCTATCTTCTTCTGAGTCTTTCAGCCAATTTTTCTGTGTTTACTATAGATTTCATCTGAAGTGTTCTCCATGGGTTTTTTTTTTCCTTTCTTTGTTATCATATGAAACACTAGCACAAATAACCACAGCAAAGCAACAAGGACTTTTGTCCATGAAATGCAGTCCAAGTTAGAGACAGTATCATAAATAAATAGAGTAGGACCAGTAACTGAAGAACTGAGGAAATCAAAGACAGAAAAGGGAAAACAGCCCTTTTCTTCTTGCATGTACACTGTAAATATTTATTTTGGTCTTTTTTTCCCCCTGATACAATCACAGGTGTGAGGAGAAGTGGTGGGTGCCAACCTAGAGCATATTGACAGAAAGGTAGCTGCTGAAAGTGGAGCTTTAAGGAGGGATCTTAAGGAGGCAAGCCAACACTGTGGGGGCTGACACATTTGAGTTACAACATTAACCACAGGAGTCAAAGTAATGAATGCGTCATGGTGGTGGAAGCTGTGCTGGAACCACTGGGCCAGGGAGAGAAGGTTTGTGACACTGAACTGCCTGAATGTGAACGGAGAGGCCATCGTACGTCCCAGCACACAGACAGCAGCACCGTCAGTGCCTTGCAGGAGGAAACAGCGCAGGGACAAGGAGGGAAAAGCCCCCTCCAAGGGCCTTAGTGTTCACACCCAGAGGGGTAGGGGAAGAGAGAGACTGAAAGAAAGGTGGGCGGGAGATGATTCAGAGCCTACCAATGGAGTCCCTGACAAAAACGAAATTTGACTTCTGCCAACGTGGTGGTAAACGAGCTCACTTTTGGACACATTTGGATGCTACTTCTCACTGCACACCAGAGGGTATTCCTGAGGGAAGGAAGGAGCATAGCATATCTGGCCTTGCACTTCTATAATACTTGGATGTCTCAGATATGCATCCATTTTTAGGAAGTTAACATTAATAGCAATATAATGTTGCTAGTACAGTATTACTAAAATTAAAAAAAAAAACAAACCTCAAACTAAAACAAACAACAGTCCATGAAAAAAAACACCCACAAAAACCTCCACAACTGAAAAAAACCCAAATCTTTGGAAGTTTTATATTCTCAATATACATGAGGACTATAGAAAATAAAAATTTAAGATATAGGTGTCAATGCCAAGACACAAATCTCGAAGACTGCAATGTATGGATGTGGGAAATTTTCCAAGGACTTCAGATGCTGAAAATGGAGTGAGCAGGAAGAGTAAGTTAACTGTATTTGGTGTCTTCTGAAGAACATTTTATAAAATAAACATAATAAAAAACATTGCTCCTACCAAAGCATTAAATAAATAATATTTACAGCCATATGAACTTCAAACCGATCACCAAAAATGTGGGACATCACATTTTATTTTTAATATGGCAGGTGGCATGTCCTTTTTTATTTTCATGAAACACATGCACCACTACCATATACATATGTTCTTAAAATAGAAAAATGCCATTCATGAACAGTATCCACCTGTTTCTCAAAACAGAATTTCTCAAGAAGAGAATAGAAACTGAAACTCTCCATATCCTAATTGTTTGATATTTCTTGATTGTTTCATAAATATATTTATATAATATAATAATACATAGCTCTAAATACAACTCATATACCACAAAAACGTAAGGCTTCCTCTCTTTACCATAAGTATTTACTGTAATACCAGTGTAAGACATAGATTCCCTTACAGTCATTGACTAATTTATATTTTGACATCGGATTGTATCAATAAGAAGAGCTAGAAGGGCTTCTGCCTCTGCATTCTGCCTTTTAACAAATCCCAAATGACATCCCATGTTATGTTTTTGCTTCTATAAACAATTGAATCATATGTTCACATGTATTTGTAACTCTCTGTCAGAGGAGAATTTCTCACTGATGGAAGAATTTGCCATCAGACTTGCTTCTAGTATTTCAGGCCCGTTACTAATCCAACCAATTACTCTGCATGTAAACTATAACAGGCACATGATTAGATCTTGGTCTCACTTATTTCTTATTTTTTCCCAGTTTCCTTTGCATAGGATGTAAGACATTCTCCTAAATGAACTCTGTTATTGTGCTTAATTGAAAAGCAACATAGGTGGATGTATTTGGAAATAATTTCACAGAATATAGACATCAGTATCTCAATCACCATAAATCAGAGAGTAGATGTAGTTAAGGTCTGAAGTGGTCTCTCCATGCTCTCATTTATGTTCAGAGAAATAAAATAAGCATTTCTAGAGTATGATTCATCCCATCCTAAAATGGTGAAAATAGGTCAAATTACTCCTATCCTTAACGCACCTTTTTTTCTCTCTTCTCTATAAAGGGAATCTGCCTCACACAGACACCTGAATTCTGTGAATCCCACCTTGTCCAGCTTACTAGTGATGTTTATGGGCCAGAATAAGGCTTATTTATTTAAATCCTGAAAATTCTGGAGATTCGTCAAGAGGTCTAGGTATTAATATGTGTGAGTGTCTCAGAGTAATTTATTTATGATGTATGATAATACATTTGTTCCTTTGAGCTCACTGTGATTGCAGCTTTTCTGTTAAAACAGCCATATAAAAAGTAAGAAAAGAAATGGGCCAGTGGTGAATCTCCTATTACATCATAAACCGAATATTTCAGAAGGGAATTCAGCTAAAATTAAGCTGAATTCCCTTCTGAGGTACAAACCTTTCCTTTTTTCTTTCACAGGAAAATTGTACAACATTCCCTCAAGCTCTATGACCCATGAACTGTTTTGCATTTCAGGGGCAAAGAATCAAGATCTTTAACAATGTTGTGATGTGCTTTTACTATAATGCCAGTGAGTTTACACAAATGTTTTACGTGGCTTTAGCAAAGGATTTGCTCTTTAAATAATGTTCAGTGTCTGATTACCTCTGCCCTCACAAACCACACCTTTAATTATATGTAAATGTTAGAACCCTTGTCCTGCCAGGGATTGATACCTGTATTTCATATGGTGTTTTGTCCCAGCGTGTCACTGGGGCAAATTTAGGAAAAATGCCCTGTGTCTTCTGCCACACATAAACCTGAATTCCTCTGCAAAGCTGTGAGGTTCAGCCCATTCTTGTGTTCAGAAGGGTGGCCATCTGGAACTGCTTTACAGTTTTCATTAACAGAGAGATTTATTGAATGCAGCAATATAAAATGCAAATAAGTGAATCAGAGAAGCATTCTCTATGTTACATACATTGATTCTAAACCAATTGTGTATTTTCATGCTTTACATCTGACTTTCCATATTTTTGCAGTGACAACACATTTATCACTCTGTTTTGTGTGATGCATGAAGCTCTGCATGATGGCCTATGTGAAAGGCAAGGATTGGCATCTCTTGTAGGATGCCAAAGGAGGGGGGTATCCCCAGTGGAACTGACTGTGGAGAGACAACACCATCAGACAAAGCTGTTTTTCAGCTCACTCTACACGCAGTGGCTGACATGATACTTCTCTGGAATGCTTCTGAGAGAGAAAATCAATGTGTCTCAGGAGAAAAAGGGAAACCATACCATCCCTAGCAAAAAATTGCACACAACATAGCAGGAGGCCCATGTTTTCAAGAGCCTGGCATTTGACAGGACTGACAATCACAAAATCATAGAATGTCTTGGGTTAGAAGGGGCCTTAAAGATCATCTACTTCCAACCCTCCTGCCCTGGGCAGGAACACCTTCCACTAGACCACTCCATCCAACCTGGCCTTGAGCACCTCTAGGGATGAGGCATTCATAACTTCTCTGAGGAACCTGTTCTGGTGCTTCACTACCCTCAGTCTAAAGAATTTCTCCCAATTACCTAATCTAACCCTACTTTCTTTCAGTTTGAAGCCGTTCTCCCTTGTCCTGTTACTACATGCCCATGTAAAAAGTCTCTCTCCATTTTTCCTGTAGGCCCCTTCACGTACTGAGAGGCTGCAATTCAGTCAACACAAGGCCTTTCCTTTTCCAGACTGAACAATCTCATTTGTCTCAGCCTTCCCGCACAGGAGAGATGTTCTATCCTTCTAATCATCTTGGTGACTCTTTTCTTGATTCACTCCAACAGGTCCATGTCCTTCCTGTGCTGAGGACCCCAGAGCTGAATGGGGGCGGGGTCTCACAAGAGTAGATGGGATTATGCACCTCCCACAATAACTGCCCTGCAGAGGCTGTTGGGGGTATCTGCTGAGATTAGGGAGCTGGACAGCTGGCACTTGGAACTTTCAGCATTTTTTAAAAGGATTTTGGTTTTTTCTGTCACCTGTGGATGGAAAGGACTTCAAACAACTTGAATGTCTACATAGCCCTTTGCCTCAACATCCTTGACAAAAAAAACCTTGCTAGATCTTCTTACCTCATTATCTGCTGCCTTATGCAGCTATGATTGATAAGGGCTGCATTTTTTTAACCTTGACAAAATGGTAAGTGATACAAGATCTCATTCACAGAAGTTGGGTGACCTAGTTTGAACCAAGCATTAACTCTGTAAGGATAGATTGCCCCTAACACCCATGCTCCCTCTATCAGAAAGAGTCACTGCAATGTGAAAGAGCTTTGAAAATGCTTAAATTGAACTGTAGCCTGTAATTAACATTTATACTGCTGTATATATATAACTCTGTTAAAATTGTTAGAACCACATCAGCAACAGACAATATCTGCTTGGCTGTAATGCATACTTCACATCTGGGAAAGCAAAACCATAGTGGTTTATATACATTTTAGTTTGAAAGCTTTTTCCCTGCTGTAAGATTATGTGTCCAAATGATGCTAATGCTGTTTACAAAGTAACACATGAACACAATTGAATGTCTTTTGATGTACAGTGTAATTATCTCAGAGATCAATAACTGAACTAAAAGAAATGTGCCTCCTATGATAGCACTGTCATATAGTTCATTCTTTTGTCTATTGATCTATAGTAAATGCAAACTTTTTTCTCCTTTTAATTCTCTTGGACATTGTTATAATATTGCATACTCTGAAACACATTTTCTAAGACATGATTACCAGTGTCTCTTATCACTACCAACAGTAACCAGAATAAATTTTTTGTAATTATTTTGTACTCCATTAATTCTCAATCAAATCCTTCAGTTGCTTTGGTCTATGTGAGACCATGTGGAATTTCTCATTCCACTTGCACATACTGTATCAAATCTCTAGTGTTCTTCTTCACCTTAATATGAATCCTTTACATTTCAAAAGTGAATACTATGAAGAAATAAAGCTGTGAAATAGTCATGAGGATCAGACCGAAACTGACTTTAATTTTTTTTTTTCACATTTGCTCATTTCTTCTGGGTAATCTGACCTACAGTTAGGTTTCATGGAGTTCAATTCATAATATCAAACCATTCTGATTTTGAGACTATTTGCAGAAAACCTGTATGATTCTTCCTGCAATCTATCTAGAAGTTATAAATGCCCAGCTTTCGGTATTTGATATATGCTTGCTGTGTTCACTACAGCTGCTGTTGAAGCCAGGTTCAACAAATCCAGGAGAAAGCCAATGTTTGTATTGTCCACATCTGCCCTATTTTGGATCCCATGTTTGGAGAGTCAAACACAATGCCTTTGCAAGGCACATCTAACAGGTCAACTGAATGTGATACACTCAGGCTTGACCCAAATCAGGGCATAACAAGGCACTGCATAGTGTAAGCCAGTAAGCCTGTTCTTGTCTGTGACATAAAGCACATGCATTGCTCTGGAGGAGAAAAGTCTCTCCCTCTGAACTGGGTTACATTCAATTCCACATTCTTGTAGCATGCTGTCGTTCCTAAGAAAAAATGTGTCACTCCAAGTTTGTGCTAAATCAGAATGTCTGTCTGTGAACTTGCACCAAGCATAGTTTTAACCAGCGTCACCACTGCCTGAACATCCTTTCCTTGTGATCATGCAGCACCAAATGCACAAACATCATTTTCTGCAAATGTCTGAGATTTTTGTGTTGTGGGCTATGAGCAAATTGGATTGATACCATATTTGAGTGTCTGGCCCTGTAAGCTGGACGTGGTAGACGTTTTCTTTAGCATTGCTTTTGTATATAGTAACATTCTGCATTTTATTTTCTGATTCACAAGTATAAACTAAAGAAATGCAGAAAGGATCAATAACAGACACTAAGGGATCTAATTACAGAACCTGACATAGCCACGTTTTCAAATGCAAACGCAGTAGTTTATTTAGAGACGCACATGTACTTGTGTGCACCAAAATGGGTTAGAAAAAGAAAAGAATGTGCTTCTTGCAATCTGATTTCAGTGGTACTGTCTGACCTTGCATTTTGGCCAAACATCTCCATAGTGATGTTTTTTGTAGGAATATTTTGTGTATCTCCACTTGGTAAAGCTTTCTGTATTATATATGAATTCAATTTTGTAGAGGCATAAACTAAATTTATATTTAAGCCACCTAGCCACTTTTTGCTTACCTCTTTACAGGAGAAAAAGAAAATTTATGTATTTCTATACCCATGATACTTTTGCCAGAATTTTTTAAAAAAATCCTTACAATGTAATTGCGAAAACTTTTCCAGTTCAGGAGAGGTTCAGTTCATCTAATGCAAGCATAAAACTGATAATTTTGCTGTCTGCTGAAGCTGACAGCATACTCCAAAAGGTAAGTGCTAAAATATCTAGTATGTTTGATAGCCAGACTGAGAACCTGTCTGCTCCTACATCACATTCCCAAACTGGTACCTAAGTCTCAATAATTAAAATCTTCCACAAGTGCTCAAAGTCACCCGTTCTGTTCTGTTGACCGTGTCCTAACATAGTACATGTTATCTTTGGTGCAACTGCTTCATTAGTTACCTAAAGCAGACAGACAAAGTAGGTGTCCCATTAGATAGTTAGAGTGTCACCACGTACTTCTAGCCTGGGAATTCTGACCTATTTTATGACAGAATTTTAATATAGACTTTATATTGCACATATGCTCAAATATAATTATTTTTTTAATAATGCAGGCTGATGCTTGCAAATGAGCTGGTGAGTTTGGGTGTACTTGGTCTTTGATGCACAATTCTGATGGACTTTAAAGGAGGTGAACTTTCCCAGGGTGGATTTTCACTTCTATATACAGACCTTTACAGGTTCTCAAGCTTAACACTGT
The DNA here is from genome assembly GCA_013400175.1 of Phainopepla nitens. Lineage (NCBI taxonomy): Eukaryota > Metazoa > Chordata > Aves > Passeriformes > Bombycillidae > Phainopepla > Phainopepla nitens. Next base: position 1,207,268 of record VXBQ01010752.1, read on the forward strand.
GGTGCTAACACCCTCTGAAAGCAAAGGCCAAAATCATTGTCTTCTCCTGTCTGGTCTTGACTTTTTCCATATGAACATCTTAATCAATATTAATCATATTTTAATAAGGCAAAAGTCAGATTTTGTGTCTGTGTATATTATAGGGAATTGATGAGTTCATCATAAGTTACTAAATGCACAGAAACAGGCTTGTTCACTTGTGTGTCATAAATACAATACTCTTTGCTAGCCCAAAGTTTCTTCTCTTTTCTCCAGTCAAGCTCTCCATGCTTTTAAACTTTCTGCTGTTAATAATGATTATTATTATTGGATCAAGTGCTGTTACATCTATGAATTGTAAACTTCTATATGAAAAAAATCAGCAAAAAGCAACGCAGAGCATATTAAGTTGATGAGATGATAACTTGGTATAGAATTTTTGACTTAGGATTCTGTAATATACTTAACAAAAGATATTTCCTGAAAATACTTGGTTTAGCAAAGAATGTTTCCTGAAGGATTCTCTTAGCATGGAATCCTTTTGTAAATACTCAGTATTTCTTTGTTGAAATACCAATAATTTTTCTAGCTCATTTTCTTACTCTACCATTAAAAAAAAAGTATGCTTCCTATTTATTTTCCCCTTGCACTGATTGTTCCATATTTTTCTTCCTGATAGAATGAATTTGCAATGTAGTTGTGCTGAAGTCATGCTTTGTTTTCAGAAACAAAAATGCATTCTGCAGGAGAAACAGGACATTCCAAAGTGTCCTGTCCCTCAAGTGTTTGCAAAGATGCTGGCTCCTAAATACAAGTAGACAGGAAACAAAAATAGGTAGCTACTCATAGCATTAATTTATAAGATTTGTCTATACTTCAAATGCAGTTTTTCCTACCATCTAGATTAGATTCCTTAGCAGCCAGTCTAAATGTCTAATTGAAGAGTAGCTTTCTGAAGAGTCTGTAACTGTCGCTTGGCTTCATCCTTCTCTGTTTGTTCCTAAGGTTTCTTTCCTCTCTTGTTTTCCCTCTGAAACAACAATGCACTCTATTTTGGGGTTGCTAGTCATGATTCCAGGAATGGGAATCCAACTCTTGAGTACAACAGGCTTTACATAGTAACTTCTTGGCAGAAATTCAGAAATGCTTTGGCCAAAGGGAATTAAAAAAAGACCCAGAACAAGGGTAACTTGAAATGAAAGACATTCACAAAAAAAAAAAAAAAAAAAAAAAAAAAAAAAAAAAAAAGGACAGAAAAAAAAAGTGAAAAAACTCACAAAACCTCACATAAAAAAATACCTTCAGCACATAAAAGATTGAAGAATTGAGATAAATTGTGATATTTGTTTTTCATGCTTAATTGAAAGCTTTTTGCTACTCTATCACCAAGTATCATGAATACTAAGATACTTCTCTTCTAAATGAGTATGTGTATATGGGAACGTTCTAACCCCAAGCTTGCCAAACATGAAGTCCTTCTGTTTGCTCTCTTTTTAAAATTAACTCTTGATGGAGGATTGGTTCCATTCAGCAAGGGAAGGAGTTTAAGTTTTCCCTAAGTCTGGGGAATTAGCATAAGAATGGTCTTGGAAATGATGAACTGTCTATAACACCACTCTGCTTACAAAGAAATGGTTCGCAGTTCCAAGGTACCTGTCTGGATGCTGCTCCTCCCTCTACCCCCCCACCTCTGTGCCCTGCAGCACAGGAGAAATATCTCTGGGGTCAGAGCCACAACAGGAGCTTTGAGAGTTGGCACCTGAATATGTCTCTTTTTATGTTTTCCCTCACAAGTTCCTTTCCCTCTTTCTGGTTATTTCTGACTTTTAAAATTTGCCCCAGTAATCATGTCTTCCTCTTGAAATGACTGACATATCCAGCTGGCAGGATGTGGACACCTAATACAGCCTTTCCTCTCATACCTCAGAAGGCTTCACAAAGTAGGTGCTCTATTCAGTTCTGTCTTTAACAGTTCTTTTGGGATTTTGAAACCTATAAATTCCAATGCTATTTTGCGCTACTTTTCTGCTTTTATCCTTATCTTGCTCCCCTCCATCCTCAAATCAGTTACGAGAAAGAAAAGGAGTACAGAGGTGACAATCAAATACACTTTTCCAAAGAAATGACACACCAAATTATTGCCAAGGGGAAACCATCTCTCTTCTTTCAACATTTATTTATCTATTGCTAAACACACCAAAGTATCTATCATATTTTAAACACAGTCTCTTTCAAGCTATTTAATAAAGTGTACTGTGTACTTATGATTCCTTAACCAGAAAACCATACCCTAATGGATAGATTTCAAGTTCCTGACCCAAAACCCTTAATTAGATGTAAACCAAACATTCTTATTCTTTTTCAGAGGAGTACTGTTAGCAGATTTGGAAGTTAGTTCTGAAGGGACCTCTTTTTATAGTACCACAGATCCTGAGTGGGGGAAGTAATTTTCTATTCCAAGAAAACATCTACCACTACTACCACTGAGAAGAACAGCTCCAGTTGTTTGGGGTTTTTTTTAAGTCCTAACGAGTAGTTTTTATTCTATAATCACAGAGAGTCCCTTTCACCTGATGATTTTTGTTCAATCTTCAGCTGAACACTTCCTTTCCTGCTTCATCATTCATCAGCTATGAGGTCATTAATTTTAAATGGGAGATTCTCAGTAACCAACAGAGAACTTCGATGTAAATCAAAACTTCTCCAGCTGATAAGTTAATTTGTCAGTAAAGCAGCTCAGGAGTCCTTTTGTTTTGTATGGAATTTTCCAGACAGTCCTTTAGGCTGACTCCAGAGAAACCAGGATTGTCACTTACAATGGCCCTTCAGTCTTGATGGAGGTCCGCAAAGAAAACAGAGATGACATAATTTTCCTTGTGCTCCCAAGGTCTCTGTACCTACATCTCTGTTTCACTGTCTGCTGGGATATGTTTGATCATACTGCCAATGTATGGATGCATGCCAAAAAAATTGTGTACGGCCATTAAGGAACATTTGTTCTCTGGCTGAAAGGGCCCCTTTACACATGTCTGTCCTGAAAAAAAAAAAAAAAAACAAAACTTGCACAAAAGCTTAATCTCCAAAATATGACAGCTAACAAGCTCATTATAATCCATATGGGGGAAGGGACAAGTGGGACAAGAAACCAAAATAACTCAAATGTCCACTGTGTTTTCACATCACAACAGCAATCAGAAAAAACTCTGGAGCCAGCAAGGGAACCAGATTTTTATCAAACTAGTTTTAGATTAGCAGTGCTGAGGAAACTCCACAGCACAATGCAGGACCTAGTGTATGGGGATTCTGTTAAAAATCATGTGCAACCTGGTGGAGCTCAGCAAATTGAAAGATGCTGAATTAGCATTAACTTCTCTGTGCATAGAAATTTTACAGGCCAGATCAATTGCCTCTGTAATAACCTGAGTTTGCCCTATGCAAATTGTTAGGTCAAGAAAAGGGAGAGGAGCAAGCACGTACTTGCTTCATCTGTGCTCCGACTGCACATAGGCTGTGCTGGTCAGGGCAGCTGAGCTCCAGTGTACAAAGGCCAGAGAAATCAAGAACATGATGTTTTCCCCATTCCTCCTGGACTATGCAGGGCTTTGCTACAGAGAGGTGTTTCACCTGGCATGCATGCTCCAGAAGCATGATTTTTTTTAGAAGTTAAGCTTTAATACCCAGTGCATGGGCTCAGGTGAAATAATGGCAAGTCACTCTTGTAGCTGAGACACTGTGTTAGACAGTTTTCCAGTACAGTGTTCTCCGGTGTTGCTCTAACATCCTTAAAACCAACTCTTGCTTTATTTCATATTGCTTTATTTGCAGAAGGCACTAACAGGACTTGCCAGGAGGAAAAATGGATTGAGACAGAACTTCGGAAACCTTCTGCGTGTTTTGGTTTTTCTTCTAATTTCCAGGGAGAAGTAGAAGTAACTGCACAGTATATTCTTGTGCAGTTATTCCTGGGAAAGGTCACTGGTAATGGCAATACCCTTGGAACATCAGCAGTGGTTATTCTGCAAATGAGCATTAGCTCCTTTAGTGCTCTCTTTAATTTGATCATGGCATCCTCACAGCTGTCCTTTTTCATTCTCTTTTTCACCTTCAAAACAATTCAGTTCCCTTTTCCAAGTGACTTTTGAGGCCATGTCTTTGATTCTGATGAGCTATAAAAGTGACTTCTATTCTGACTTCCCTGTCCCTACTTCCTCTTGGCCTGGACCATTGGGATCACAGCCAGAGTAGCCAAGGATTAATTACAGAGCTGTTCAAGAAAGAAGACCCTTCATACTGGGATTATTGATGAAAACCCAAAATATTTTGACTGCTTATAGCACCAGGGCCTGATCCTGTCAGCAAGTCACAGGCAGACCTCCCATAAGCTCTGTGCGTGTTCTACAGGCAGGCAGCTGGGGACAACCATCCCCCTCAGAAATGTCTAACAGATCTGCACAGGACTATGAATGATGCATACTGACATGGGATTTTCCACATGTAACGTAAACTCAGCCTTAGTGCTGAAGCATCGCAGTAGTTGAAGGCACACGTTTCTCAGATCCTTTCCCAGACTTTTATGATTCAGGGTAGTTAACTGGAAATGCACATGCCAGCCGAGTCTCTGGGTGGCTGCTCATATGGAATTTTGATGCATCAGTAAAGGAGAGCGAAGTCATCTTGTAGCACACTTTGTGCTATCAAAGGCGTGCTGGGCAGTAACGCTAATTGCATTATGCTGTGTTCAAATAAAAAGGATGGAAAGCAGTTCTGTCAAGTTTTGTGAATATGTGCACAGTTTGTGTATGTGACTGTTGCAGTAAAGTGAAAATGTCTCTCAACAACAAAAAAGAGAAAGAAAAAAGAAATTTGTCATTAGTACCTCATGGGAAATTTTCCCTCCAGTTTGTAACTAGTAATATCTTCCACTCATTTCCCCTTTAAGACATTTTCAAAGAGGTGGTTTCTTGATCATAAAACAAATAATGACACCAAAAAAACCCCAACCAGAACAAGACACTCCATTGCACATGCTGCATCTCAAGGGACAGGGTGAGACAATAAACAGCATGCAACAGATGTTATTCACGTTGCTTCATGCACTGTTGGAAGGCTCAGACACTGTAGTTCTGAGCATAGTGAAAGAGTCCATACACACAGAGTAGGGTCACTAATAATATCTTTTATTTATGAAGAGATAAAAAAATTAATTGATTATTTATATATACATAGACAAGGTCTTAACTAAAGTAATAACCTTGAATCTTTCCACCCCAGTGCAGTCCTTACAATAAGATCTTTCAAGAATACTGAAATAAGTAAAGATTTCAAAGTATTTAAAGTTTCTGAACGTAGAAATATATATGCTAAATAACAACCTTGGTAGCATCTTATAAGGACTATCTGGATCTGTGCTAGCTTTGAATCATGGGGTTTCAAGGGAATTTTTTATTATAGTTTTGGCTCCAGTGTACTACTAACACCATGTGGGTTTTTGCTTTAAGTTCTGGGTTTGAATGGACCAAGTACTTCAAAGCAAGACTCTAAATCAGGAAAATGCAGTGAGTTTCACATGCTTTCCACTCAAAACCATACCTTGGCCCAGATTCTTGTACAACAGAGCCCAGCCTCACTTGAAACTCAGCCCACATTTGTTGAAAGCGCTTACAAATCCCATCAAAACTGGTCCAAGTTTCAAGTTTGTAATAAAATCCAAATTCAAGAGTCCTTCTTGGCTACAAATTACTCTCTGTTCTAGTAATTCCTACTTGTTTTCATTAAAAGAAAAAGAAATGGTCTCATTCATGCTGATTTCTTCCTGTTTCACTGACAAACCTAGAGTAATTCCATTAACTCATCAAGGTTGTTTCAGATTTGCACCAGGATAGGTGTGAGCAGGTTGAGCAGAGGTTTTATTAAGACAAAAGTGGGAAGCTGGATATACTCCAAGGCCACAATTCCTAAAAGCAACAAGTCTTTATGTTGTAGTTAACAAAATGCAACTGCAGCCTACAGGCTTATTTGGGTATAAGCAAATATTTCTGGCTACGACCATAGCACTTGAAGTGCTTCAGCATGGTGCCATGCCAAAAGGCAATATCCATCTTTCTGAAACCAGGCTGTGGCAGCTCCCCATGCTGCCTGCCTCCCCCAGTCCTTCCTGCCCTATCTGCCAACACCGACCTCTGTATGGTGACCAGGGGATCAGGCTCAAGGACTGTCATTTGCTTCCACCTGTGTCCACGGCTTGCAAGCAAGCAAGACTTGAAGCAATAATATTGACTATAAGACGATGGTTCTGGAACGTGCAGCTTGGGACACCAGCAAGGTTGGGAGCACTGGAGTCTGGATTTAGAGCCACTTAAACCACTGTGGAAACATCCCTGGGCTCGCAGAAATAGGATTGTGTAAGTACTATGCCTCCACATTTGCCAGGCTCTACTATCTCACTGTACATCGCAGATTTGCAGGGTGATATTATCATCTGTTAGTGTTATTATCTGTCATGCAACATTAAGAACAATATCACTGACACACCTATTACTTGATCCACCACTGGATCATATTGTCTGAGAAAAGCCCACCACAAACAAACAAACAAACAAACAAACAAACAAACAAACAAACAAATAAACAAACAAACAAAAAAGCCTGCAGCTATTGCTATCCAGGCACCAAACCACAGTAGGGGGCTATCCGGTGGTCACGTTTCAGTAAGAACGAGACAGGCTTCACAGCAAAATCCACACTGCAATATTATGGTCACCACCTGATTTGAGACTGGAAGTGCTGAAACCTTGCATGGTTGTAATGAGGCAGGTAAAATGCAGTGGCAGACAGATTTTTGCCCTGGATGCTTAGACTAGTCACCCTTTTTGCACTTCCTCTGCCAGGAATCCTCAGGAGAATTTACCCTGATGCCGTGGCATTACTACAAGCCGAGGCCAGGCTTGCAGCTCTCTGTCTTGCAAAACCAGTCCCTTTGGCTCTGTTTTTCATTCTTTCCTGTTCTCTGGGGAGAAGAGGGAGCTAACTGAGATACAGACTGGGGAATCAGAAATCTACATTTTTTAATGGGTCTCTGTCAAAAGGCAGGTTTGCTCCTTTGCAACCTTTCCCACTTCACCCTTTGCTACCCTGGGCGATCAATGTGTTGTTAAATAGCCCCCAGCTCCAAGCAGTGCCTTCTGATCATGACAGAAATGTGTCCTAGCACTGGAAGGACTCCTTACAGGCTCCTGCCTTTCGCTCCCACACTTCCTTATCATCCAGAGGCAGTCCAGAGGCAGCTTCGAGCAGCTCCACCCCACCTGCGCCTTCTCTCACCCCTCCCTTCCCTGACCCTTTTACCCTGGAGAAACGCGGAGGGCTGGGAAACGGCTACCTGAGGCCCTGAGCCGTGAAAAGATGTGATGGAGTGCAGGGAAAACAAAGTAAACGCCATGAGAAGGCCGTCCCCCGCTTGCCCCCCTTCCCCAGGCGGGCCCACCAGAAGCGGCCGGAGCGGAGCGGGAGCCGCAGCCGGGCCACAGGGCTGTTTGATTGCCTAAGCCTGGTGGCCAGACAATAGGACCAGAAAGAATGGCTGCTTCCTTCCTTCCTGTCGAGTGTTCTGCCTGAGTGAGCAAATTCAATAGCACTTCGCTTCGCAGCAACACCAGGCTCTCTCGCACAGGCGAAAATCAACAAAGAGCCATTCTCGGGCATTTCCAACTGCACCTAAGCCAAGGCACTGAGCTGTGGAGCCATCCGGCCCGGGGAGGGGAGCCGCGCAGGCATTGCTCTTGGGTGTGCGGCCAGGCACAGTAAACATCCAGGTTTTTCTTTATGGTGAAGGACTTTTTATTTCCCCCCACCATTAATATCAGGCACCAGGCATTTTGGTTCCTCATCCTACCCCCGGCCCTGCCACTTACTCTGTTCGTTGGTTTGGGGGATTTTTTTTTTTTTTTTGTACTTTCCTTATGAATTC
>VXBQ01010752.1:1215218-1231630 GCA_013400175.1 Phainopepla nitens
TCAGGCCCCAGGCATTTTGGTTCCCCATCCTCCCCCCGGCCCTGCCCCTTTCTCTGTTCGTTGGTTTGGGGGATTTTTTTTTTTTTTGTACTTTCCTGATGAATTCGCTGCTTTAAACCCCTCCATACAGGCTGGATGAAGGGTGCTACGAGGTATTCAGGCATAACTAAACCAGGTGAAGGTGACACAAGAGTTGCTGTGTAGAAAACCTAAGCCTGCTGCTTTCTGCAGACTCAAATGGTCACACATTTAAATCACAGACTGGCTGAAAATAAAATAGGTGTCAGTGAATGAAAATATTTGATGAAAGTGGGCAAGTAGATGACCAAGACTATGCTCAGGTGGGTATAAACTGAAGCACCAGTCCCTATAATTTTCATAAATAAGAAAGTAAGATAATACTTATGTATTGTGGTTTATTAGTATAAGGCTCTTTTCTGTCTTCCAGATCGCATTCTTTAGTTCAGTGCTGTGCCAAAATAAGAAGGAACATTGTGTTGATAAAATAACAAGGACCCAGGACGTGAACACCCGAAGCTGACAGTCAGAAGTCACATTTTTTGTAAGCACTGACTTTCTAGATCTTTGGTGCTTCTGAAGTGGGTTCAGTCCATGAAGCTTCCCCATGCAGAAATAAGAAGTGCACACTGTACATCACTTTGCAGCACAACAGTCGGCACTGAGGAATTCCTGTGCATCTGCAGTAAGGCATCTCCCCTTGCACTTGCATGGCATAGGATGTGGGGGATACCGAGGGACGTATTCTTGTGAACATCTGGGCTTGTTGATTCAGTGTGCGTGGGAAGAGGAAGGGGGAAGCACAGAAATAATCTCAAAAAAAGAAAAGTTTACATGGAATTTTTGGAGTGGTCAGTCTTTCTCTCTGTTAAAAAGCTAGTTTTTTGCCTTTTCTCTTTGAAACAAGCAGAGTAAGATTTTGCATCTGTTTTCTCAAGCAAAGACCTGTTTGTTTTTCTCATTGTGTGTGAACCATATTTGAAACAGACCACTGAGCCAAGTTACATCAAGCCTGTTTCTTTTCTACTTCTGAACTATGACAGATTATCCTAACCCATCTGCAGGCATGATTAAAAATATGAAAATAATTTTTACTTTTCTTTTGAACTGCCTTTGATATAGTATTTGCTGTCAGATAATCTATAGATTTTTAACATCTGGTAATGCAAAATGGTATGTTATTGCAGCTGAAGAAAGAACTATTTAGAAATTTTTATAGCAATTTTTTTGTGGCATCCAAGATTGCAATTGTGGCTTCAGTTTACAATAAACTTGTGGTGGTACAATTATGACTAAATTTTTCATTTTTATGCATCAGAACATAGTTTATAACACAAAGGAAAGAAAACTCAAGCCTAGCACAGAGGATCTTTATCAAGATACAGATCCTGCTTACATGATTGGGATAAGTGACGTTCAGATATGTCATCACCCACTCTTAGGAAACTAGCTCAGACAACTTTCTATTAAGCAATAACCTATGAGCGACAAAACAATATCTATTTCAGTCATTGCACAGTGAAGGCTAGATTACTGTAGTTGAAAGATTTTTCTCTTTCTTCAAGAGCAAACAGAAGAAACATGCAGAGAAAAAAATAGCAATCAAAGTAGGACAGCTGTGTAGACTTTAATCATCTAGAATTTGAAATCAATGGGAACACATATAATTTATTGATACAGCTGATCTAGTTGTAGGCATTAATGCTCATGGTCTCTTTCCCAACAGAAGGATTGTCACTGAGTCAGCACAAGACCCACTCCTGGTTTGGTTTGCTTGGGTTTCCTTTGGTTGTTTCAATCACTGGAAAAGCTCATGACACTGTGCAGTTGGTTTTCTCCTAACAAAAGCAGTAACCCAAGATTAGCTATGTAATGTACTTTTTTTAATCTAATTCAGGCAAAATTTCCCTAAGAAAGCAGTCTACCATTGTTCATCCTGTAGACAAGAATTTGCAGCTAAGGATGAAGAAACTGATTTAAATCAAAGAACACCACCATCAGACTGTATTGTGATTGCCCCAAATCTGGCATTTGTACATATTTTATTTATGCTGTCCTTTACTTGATATCCTCTGGAAGTGATATGCAGATAGGTACCTTCCCCTCTCCCTTCAACTGGAAGTGTGCATTACCATAAGATTTCACAGTCAAGTCTGAAGATTCCACACATTCGCTATATCACATTAATTCTGAGGTCAAAGCCAAACAAACTGTCAGATTCCAGCATCTTTGAAGGTGGTTGCTGGACATGAGCTGCTCATTAAAGCACAACCTCCTTTCTTTTAACACCTCATGTTCTTTTATAATGGTCTAGTACTTTTTTTTTTTTTTTTTAATCTCCATTGCAGTCAAGCTAGAGAGAGGTCAGACGAATCAGACTTTGGTTAAACCCACAGAACTGAGATAATTTTTGACAGTTATATAACCTCCCACCTCCATTTTAGGAGGTTGCTCATACCTCTAGCCAGGAGGGCTTCCCACAGCCTCCTAGGGAAAGTTGAGAAGATAATCACTTAGTGTATTTTAGACTATATATTAAATACTCTCATTAACCCTAGGCATCTGCATTCCTCACAGCCTTTTTATACATTTATGCTCAGATTGCACCTGTGAGGTAGACAGATCTTTTTCCAGGTGAGGAGCTGAGGTTCTGTCTTCACTGCCATGCGGAAGTGTGGCAGCAGCAAGGACAAGCATGGCAGTGTTGGTAGCAGCAACCAGCTCAGGCACTCCGGCTCTTGTGGAAGCATAGACAAAGCAGCCTGGGATGCACAAATCTGCCTGGGATCATCAGCATTTAGCCCACATTGAAGCTATGCCATTGGAGTGATTTCCATCTGCAATTCCCAATTCATAGTAAGTGGTTTGCTGCACCATATAAAACAAAGTTGTCACAATAGTGCTTTTAGTTAAAACTTTTATAGGGGGCCACAGTGGCTGTTGAAAACAGTGGGGGCTGACAGTGGTCTAGTGGTGCTGCTAAAAAGTTCAGGAATGCTGAACTTTAAGGTTAGGTTGTCTGACTGCAGTGCAAATATATGCTAAGTGACTTGACCAAGGTCATTTGTATTATGATATCTATAGTAGAGCAGGCACTGAACACTGATTTTCCATAGCTGTGGTTAGTGCTCTAATCTCTGCTATGAAAAGAAAAAATATTTTCTAATCTGACGAAGTATGTTCAATTGTATCTTAGGCAAAGTTTAACTGGCTATACAATATACATAAGTAGGCCAATAAGCATATCAGGAATCTCCATCTTTACTTCTTCCCTATGTGAACACTTGAATTGAAACAGCAGTTCATTTTAATTTCACCTTCTGATATTTTTTATGCAGACTCCAGCACAAGAATTGAAATGGGACACACTTGTTCCCAAGTGAGAGGAATCACAAACAGGTTTGGACAGAAACAATGAATGACCTGACTTGAAATTACTTTTATTTCTCTCTACTGGAGAAAGTTGCAGTGGTTAACTAAAGGGACAGTTTAAATTAATCTAGTTAAACTACACTAAATGGTGGGTGGAGATCTGTTATGTATATTCAGGATAAACAGTTTACAGCAGTTTAACTGGGTCATTCTGGAAAAACTGCATGTCTTTGTTCTATAGACAAACTCTGCCGTTATTGTGGTGGACATTTCTTAATAACCCAAATTTCAGAACTTGGAGGGAGCTTTTCTGCTTCAGGTTTATTTGCTGCCATACCTCATGAAATTGTCACTCCCCTGCTTTCCAGAGACTAATAAATCATGGGGCAGACTGTCCTTCTCAAAGAGTTTAATGGCTTGTCCGTATTGCTAATATGCTAATATTGCAAAATTACTTATTATTACCCTAAACAGTGTTCAGTGTCTTTTCCAAACAAGCTGACTGTACTGATTCCAAATGATTTAGAGTATCTGAGAAACTGAAAATGCATGTAAATACATGTATTAAAATTTTTCAAGTGGAAGAAAACCCTTTCTCTAGATGGTTGTATTTTCAGTGGATCTTACTGAAAGAGAATTTGGACATTTGGAATAAGTAATAATTTTGGAAATTGTCCCTAAAGAAAACAGAAAGTCATAAGAGCAAAGACAGCAGTGGTGTGCGGAATTTCACTCAGGGTATATAAGTGTGTAAAGGAGCATTTTTCATACCCCAGAACTGTTGTGCAGACACCAGTGGAAGCTTATGCAGGGGGAATAGATGGTATAGAGACTACTGCAGTAGTCTGTAAAAGTATGTCACAAGCTCAGAGACAGGGAGACATAAGTGGGTTTTCATTTTTATGCAGAAAATGAATCATGGGCACAGATCTGAAGATCTAATACATCTCTGCTTAATTGTATTGCAAGCAAATTACACCTGTAAAAGAAAAATGTCCCTTTTGCAAATCCACCTCTTGGGTGTGGAGTTGGGGTGAGAACTACTGTCATGCAATAATTCATGAAATGGAAAATGACTGCCTACACGCTCTGTTGCATCAGGTTCTTTGCATAGTTGTCTGGTTTACAGTGTGACAAAGTGCAACAAGTTGATGTACCCAGCAGCAGGAAGTGAAAGTGCTTCACATTAAAAACCGTGAACAACCAAACCATTTTTAAATATAGGCAGAATCTATAATAAGCACAAAACGCCCATGCCTCTCATGGCTAATGAGAACTCCCATCTGTAATGGTCTGCCACATCCCTGGTTAATTAGAAACTAAATTACTAACATCGCTAATTATTCATAATGACATTCTTTTACGTCTGTTAAATTAATTATAAAAATGATTAGCATAAGAAATGCTCGGCTTTGAAATACTAGTCAATAAGTCAAAAAGCCTCTGCCTATTTAATCTAATGAAAGGTATTTTATCTCACACGACATCTAAGCACACAGGCAAAATTAACCCTGTGAAAGTGAAGGGTTGTATCAAACAAAGCAGAGCAAGGTTGCACTACTATCATTTACATGTACAGATTGTTTCCACTAATAAATGTATTTCAGAATACTATACATACTTTGAATAAGTTAAATAATTTTCAGGGGCATATGTAAAAATAAAAAACCTTTGAAAAAATGTATGTCATGATTTAATGTTTTAATAAAAAGATGACCCAACTTCTCCCAGGCTTTCCAGATACTTGACTAACCTATTTGTTTAAAAGGTGTATATGAACAGGCAAGTTTTCACAGGGTGTCATTTTCCATATAATCAGGAGGGCTTTGTGCGAAATTGTATAAGAAAGCATTCAGGGTTAAAATTCAGCATGACTCTCCCCCAAACAACCCTTCCTGCACCTTCACCCGCACTCCCACTTAAACCCTTTTGGAGGTTCCTGCCCTCCCCTCCCTGTTCTCCTCTTAGAAGCAAACTCAGCACCATTAGCACACAAATGCAAAATAACTAGCCTAGGCCTCTTCCCAGGAATACAAATTAGGGGCAGGTAGTTGAAGAGCTTAGAAAGCTGAAATAGCGAAGTTCACAATGAAAAGGATGAATAGATGAGAGACTGAAAGTGGGGTAAAGTGTTCAGCTTTTGTCATTTAAAGTGACGTCTTTAACTCTTTGCCTTCATGAGGCTGCTCTTCACAAAAATAATAATGAATTGCAATTAAGAACCTGAAGGACAAAAGGGAATTATGTGGGAGGAAAAAAAGGAAAAGAAAAAAGAAAAAATTATGATGACAACAAGATTATTTTTTCTCTCTTATGCAACATATGAATATCTGTCAGGACAGCAGAGAGGATAGTTTTAGAACTGTCATTGTTTAATCTGACAATGGTACCACTGTAGATAGTGAAACCAATGATGTCATCAAAGCAGCTGGAGAAAAGTTTGAGATGGCTCATCAGTTCTTCTAAATTTATATCCACACAAGAAGCCCTGTAGCTACCTCGTGTTCTGTTTGCTTTTGGGGACATAGTACTGCTTCTAACTGAAGTAGAGATATTTTAACTGTAAAGTGCTGCTATGTTTAAAGTTATTTGTCCTTCAATTATGTAAAGCCTTTGATTCAGCTGCACCTCTGGACTTGACTGCCACCTGTTTGTCCCCTGCTAGAAAAAAAATCAGTTTTATGGCATAGACCTATGATAAAATCCATGGTGAGAGTTTTAAAAGACTTAAAAAAACAGAGTCAGCTTTAAAAGACTTCTTTAAAATGTATTGTTTGTGAAGATAGTACCCTGCTGTCAGTGTAAAATGGAATGGCTTTTTGATCACAGTGAAGACAAGCAGTTCTTTAAACCAGTTGTCTGATCTGTCTGAATGTGGGGAATGGGTAAGGACCCCAGTTAGGTGCAAAAGCTTCAGTCTGTATTTTCTCTTACCCTTAAGTTATTAGAGCATCTCAGACAACTTGGGAAAGGTGTCTGGAAGAATTCCATAAACCCCTCTCCCATTTATTACTGCTACAGTATTTCCAAACAAAATGTGGTCATCAATCCCTTGTATTCACCCACAAAAACACAAACCCAAAACTAAGCCATCACCGTGGCAGCTTGTAGCAGGTCATGTAGGATGGATCTACAGACTAGGGACTGCAATGTTTGGCAGGAGGCTGCAGCAGTACTTAAACAGCAAAGTAACCAGTAGAATCTCAAAAAGATAGCTTTTGAAGATGAAAAAGGAAAAACTAAACTGGCAAAATAAAGGTAAGTAATAAACCCTCAAATATTTATGATACTAAGTGAATAGTATTACACAACACTGCTCTAAATGACCAGTGAGGATTATAGACCCATCTTCTGTTTTTACCTGGAATGTTCTTTCTAATTACTGAAGTTGTAAATGTTTTTGGTTTTGTTTTCTTTTTCAGACACTGTAATCACCATTTTACATTGTTACATTATTGAATTTAATAGCAATATACTTTGGGAAAATTTTGCCAACAGACCAACTCATGCAACAATTAAAACTTCTACGTATGGAATCTTATCCAAAGTTTACTAGGACCTTTAATTTTATGAAAGAAAATGGAACATCTTACAGGTTCTCCTGTAATTCCTGTACTAATAGCCAGTATTTCTGGATCAAATTTTGGAAATACCAAAATTCTCCTTAAAATAAGAAGAAACATTAAAATAAGAAAATAATGAACACATTAAAGGTGACTGCACACTACTAAATTAGCTTTTCAAAAAGGGTTTACGTCAATTCCAGCTATTGCACTTGCATGACAGTTTATGGGTGTGGGAGGAAAGAAAATCTCATTTTATTTGCATTGTTTTACCTGTTTTCTTTGTTGAGGATATTTCAGCTCCGTGATGATTACTTGACATTCCACATTCATTGTTTACTGTGACATTAAAAAAAAAAAAAAAATCAGCTATTTAGCAGCTTTAGGGTATGTCTGCAGGGACAGGTACAGACATATGCAAGCTTGTCTGTCTGCTCTTCAGATGGCCAGACATGAGCCAGCTCTGATCCAAAGTCATATAGAGACATTCACATGGCACTTGTGTTTTGAAGTAACCAGCAGGGTTGAGCAACCTGAGTGCAATTACTTGATTTTGGACAGGATCTGGCTCTGTCTGACCGGGTCAGAGCACAGCCAGAGGACCTTGGCTTTGTGCTTTTCCAAGTAGTCAGGCTTCAAAAACCTTCCAGAAAAAAATGATGGACAACAGTGACAGCTGAAAACAGCCTTTTCAATGTCATTATAATGAAAAAGGAAAAAATCTTAAGACCAATTTTCTTTATGGTAACATGAATTTGGATGCTTTTCAACAATCTCACCACAGTAAAAAATGAGTTATAGCTTTATGTTTAATTACATCTTAGAGATCATACATCTATTGTGAGATGTTGTGATTAACTAGTGCTTAAAAAGACCCTCCAGACAAGAAGTTTTTGTGGCTTTCTTCATTTCACAATTCCTTTGACTTCTTAAGCATATTTTAATGATTTGTCTCTTTCTTATATTAAAAAAATCAAATTAATATGCTTAAATTCTGTTGTAGTTGATGGAAATATTAAAAATTATTCAGAACTACGCATTTTTCTTAGCATGTCTAACTAAATATTTCCAACACTGTGGTCTATTCCAGCTTGAAATTCCCCAATGAAGTCAATAGGAACTGAACACATGTATCAGAAGTCAAACTTTGCCTCTTTATGATTTCTAGAGCATTTTTAAAAGTCTCTGAAGGAACAACTATATAAAATACTTTCTGAGGTAAGCCCCCTAAGGGGAACAAAAGCAGGTATTATTTAACAGCCTCACCAAAATGCAGAGGATCTGGAATAAATCAGGAAGAGCTTGGAATGGATTTATTGGAAGGGTGATGCTTCTGTTTAGCTTTCGATTTTTTACGGGAAGAATTAGAAATGTCATTTGGCAGATATCTATAATGTTTTTGGAACTGGAAGGAAATTTGGCTTTTCCATTTGGTGTGGGTGGATGTTCCTCTAGGCCACATTTAACATGTAAAATGAGAGAGGTGGGTTTGAAACCCTTCCTAAACGGAGACTTGTAACTGCATGTTTTGCAGACTTACCTTAGAAAATCCTCTGCCAGCAACCTGCATACCTGATCCATATATTTCCCCTAGGGAGATGGCCCTAAGCATCAGTTTCACCCTTTTTGCAGCATAAAGATTCGAGCCAAAAAAATCAAAGTATCAGAATTCAGAGCAACAAAAAATCAATAGACCAGATAAACTGGTTTATCCTCCTTGCTGCTGTGCAAAGGAGTTATAAACATGACCTAACCAGCCAGATTCCACCAGTGCATCTAACCTTATCTGTATTTCATGCCACTAAGTACATTTTGGGTTTATGCTTGACATTATATATAATGGGTGTCCTCTCTATCCCTCCCAGAGCAGGATGTAATTCTAATCTTTCTGGATTTATGGGGGGTGGGAGGGAAGGCTACTGCTGATAATAATAATCCTGATAATAATAACTGACACAGAAACAGTGAAAGCCCTTATACATTGCAAGAGACTACAGGAAGCTTCAAAGGGTATCACATTCTTAGTGCTAGATGAAAAAACTTTAAAAATACAAACCTGAAGAAGATACAGAGGGATTTGAATATTTTAACAAACACTGATAGAATAATCTAAAGTTATGATGCCCCAATAGTGAGGTATGTTTTCCTCCTCATGAGAAGAAACTCCCGAGGTATAACTCAGCTGCTATTCATACATTTGCCTTACAACAAAGCAATTACATTGCCATGATTTTTGTACCCTGCATCTTGCTTGATAATTGTTGCAGGAATTTGAGCTGCAAAGACAAGGGACGACATCTGGTAATATTTCTTTTCCATGACTTAACAAAAACATTAGCAACCTAATAAATGTCTACAGAAAACAGTGAAGCTTGCTGAAGGGGCCCTAGAAGCATATACATCCAGTTAGATGAATTAGCTTTGCGCTGCACCTGAGGGTTCATACTACAGGTAAAATACTGCAATACAATCAAGGAATTATAAATAAAAGTACAGATCAGTCAGTGTACCTTCAATCCTTATAAAGGTACTAAAGTACATCTGTAAAGATCAGTTTGCAAGTCTTGGAGGTGAAATAAATCTTACCTTCTTTGGTCAGCTAAAAGCTAGATTTAGACTACAACAGTGGAACTTCTTGCTCAAGGATACTGCAGACAAACATGTTAGAATGGCTTGAGATAGTAGACTTTAGAAACTAACAGAAAGGTCATTAAAAGCCATTAAAACACTACATTGGATGCAGGAAGTTTCTAGGTTGAAGAAGTACTCTATTATTCCTTAAATACTGATGTATCAGTGGTTATATCTCTTGCTGGATGTTCCAGTGCTGATCTCTTGGGCATGAATTTTTGCTAGCATCATCCAGCCAACTTGCTAACTTTGCAGAACCATCCATAAGGTTGGTGTTCACATCTGTGTTCACATTTTTTGGCTTCCTGCAGGATACCAGATGCAGTGTCTTGTTGACTTAAATGCTTGAAAAGCTGAATTTTAGTGAAAAATCTTCCCTTAGGCCTCTGTAGAGAATTACTTCATCAACATATTTAGCAGAAGAATTGTTATCTTTGCCCAGTATCAGCTATATCCATTCACATTGGAAAAAAATTCTTACATCTAGCACAACTCTATGAGGTTTGTTTGTTTTGGTTTGTTTTTTTTTTTCATTACTTCTACACATTTTCTAGAAGAATCCAGATGGAGATGCTGGCAGCCATCTAAGCCTTGACAGGCTGTAGTGGACAGCAGCTGACACACAGGCAGTCACTGTAATTCCCCTACACCTACTTCAGGAAAACCCAGGATAGTTCTGACTTGGTATAGATTTCTGTTTCTCAAAAATGTCTTAAGAACACAGAGATTTTCTATGGCCTCAGAAGAGCAGTTCATATAGCCCAGGATGTATTTTCTGATGGTGACAAGAGGAATGCTCTTTAGAGATAATGTGCAGACATGGCCACTGTCTGCAGTCCATTCCCTTCCTATCCTTCTCACATCCACCACTGTTGTACTGGGATAGCAGACAGTACACCCAAGCTCCCCAGTCATTTTACTTTCTGTTCAAGGATCTATGGCTCATAAAGCAAACAGTTCACAGATACACTCAAAGTGCACCTCTCACTTTTACCACCAAATGTACAGCAGTGAAGGAGGTTAAAGCTGCCCAGAAGCAGACTGCATTTGGGCTGTGGAAGCTGGTTATCATTGAGTGTTGATGAGACTGTGTCTAATTGTGAAGGCTGTTTGTCCCTGAAGATTGTCTTACTCATTTTCTCAACCAGCTCCTGGTTATAGATGCATCTTAGCCTGGCTGTCACTTCTCGTAAGTCTCTTATGAAGTACTTAGATTAACCTATCAGCAGGCTCTTCCCTCACTGAATGTTCTGCTTTTTCTAGTGTGTATCTAGCAAAAGAATACAAAATATTAGCTTATTGCAGCCTTTATAAATGTATAACTCCTGAAAAATCTGTTGTTATAGTTCCTGTAAATTGGAGGAAATTGAATCCAGGTTTTAACCATGGTCAAGATTCCATTCTGTGCAGGGCAAACAGGAAGAAAAGATGGTTCTTTCACAATCACACTAAAAAGTAAGAACAAAAAATGTAACTACCAAAAATATTTACAGTCCTGTGGTAAGACTGCTTGCTTACCAAAAGGATGTTTACTTGTCACATTATTTAGGATGCATAGTGACATATTTCTTCCTCTCTTCACCCAGGAGAGGGATCTTCTGAAATGCTCTGCTTGTCCTTCCTGCTTCTAGACCAAAAATCAAATGATCTGCCTTGGGCAATGAAGTGGTGAGTACCTCTCACTCCTTGCAGCTGGTCAGGAGGAGAAGAAATATTTGAATTTATAAAAACAAGATCTCTTGCATTTTAAGACACAGATGTGAAGTGCAAGGTGGTTAGTAACATCTTTGCAGGTGTTAACCAGAAGCTCAGGTCTTATCTTCTCTAGAGAAAATTGGTTGGGCAACGGTACTTAGTTGCTCATGTTTTTTAAACAAACATTTTCTACTTATCAAATGTTAAAATCACAGTGCTAAAAGCATGACTGTAGCTTTTAACATGTATTGGTAGAGATGGTAAACATTTTCTTGGTTGCATGAATGACCAAACCATATGCACTGAAATTCCAGCAGCTGTAACTACATGAACATTTTACCTTGTACTAATGATCATGTGTGAGGAAGCAGTTGGTAAAAAACCTACATTTTTTTTCTTACAAGTGTGGACACAAAGACAACATCTTTCTTCACCTAAGATAAATGAATTGAGCTGACAGGACTAAATCATGCATTACTTCTTTCTTTTGGCCTCTTAAGACAGGGAAGAAAATGAGAAATTCTGAGGCATCACATACATGAAGGAAGAACTAATTTCCCTCCATCAAAGAAGTCCACAAATTATTTTGAAATCTTTTAAAGTTGTGGAAATACTGCGACAATACAAGCAGGGAAGGTCAGGCTCTCTGACTGAAACAGCAAAAGCTTGGTTGTGAACAGCAACCAAAGCCCATCAATTACCTAAAAGCCCTATATCCTTTGGAAACCAGGCTCTGAGTCAAATCTCAGGAGCTATTTCTTATCATTAAAATGAACTGAACTTTGGGTGTGAGCTACAAACTGTCCTGGTTTTTAAACTGTGTTTTGTTCGCGTTTTCCATTTTAACTTCTGGCTTTTAACTGCACTCAAGATTAGGCTTGTTTGAAAAATTATAATTGAATTATAAAAGAACCAAGATATTGATTGTTGTTTCTTCATCTAACCTCTAATGTAATTCAAAAGTTTTACATTAAAAAAATGGTAAGTTTGTGTATAGGCCAATGGCTTTACAAAGCTTTCAGATTCCCATTCTTCTGCAATGTAGTCCATGGTGGGTGAAGCAGTCCACCCCCTGTCACGCTGAATAATAGCTTTCATAACTCCACATATAACTACAGGCTTCACGTGCTCAAGAGCTGTAGGTAACTTTCCAGTACAATTAACCCATTGACTCTTACCAAGCAGAGCTGGTATTACCTAAAATTACAGACCATTTCTGATTCTGAATCTTGCAGAAAAAGCAGAATTATCCCCAAATAGCCAGCCCAACAAAGACCACATCATGCCAAAATGAAGGTTTCTGTATCAGCAGGGCAGTAGCAGAGGTTGTGCAGTTGTAAAGTCACGGCCCCCAGAGACGCTGCCTCTCATGGATCTCAGCTATGTAAGCCTGCCCACTAACCTCCTTCCAAGCACCCAGGTTTTTTCTGTCTCCTTATTTTTCATTTTGCATTCGTCAACATCCCACTATCCCCATCTAGGAGGTAGAGGATCTCCCTTTTGTTTGATGTGAGCTGAACGCCTCGGGGCACTGAAGGGGTTAAGTGGAGGAAATTCTTGTCAACTTCAATAGAGAATAAGGCATTTTAAAGGATTTTCTGTAAGAAGAACCCAGTATGTCTGACATCAGAGCCACAGCACATCACAGTGAAGGAGTAAAATTTCTACTTAAAGGGTTTTTTATACTTTCAGAGTGGAAAATATTCATATTGTGGTTTCACACTAAAAATAAATTCTTCCATTCACAGCCAGCAACAGGTAGCTGAGGTTAGATCAAACCACTAGCTTGCTAATGACTATGAATTGCAGTATCTATAGAAATGACCAGAATTCAAGGCAGCCTCTAAAATAACCCAGATGAATCATTCTTGAAAAATATTATTCACTCCATAATAAATAGACCCAGCATAAATGTCCACCACACAAAGCATGCTTTAAGAATTTTTTAAAAACTGTTGCGTGTAAATTGAAACGATCAGTTTTCTAACTTTTGCAACAGTTCTGCTTTTTTCACAAGTGTGGAAACACTGACGTGATCCCAGGATCCTACAGTTAAGTGACTGAATTGAAAGCATTCCTTTTGCTTAAGTATCTAGAATGTAATAAAAAAATAGCTCTTAAAGTATTATAAATAAGGAATCTGAACTGTCTTGAGTTATAGTGAAAACTATTGTTTAACAATGATGCAGAAAGAAACAAAAGCTGATAAAATCTTATTATTCTACTGTGCAACATGGTTTTTTTTGGTAGTTATTGTCCAAACACTCTGCTCATGGAAATCAGAGGGACATCACTGCCATTAGTGGTGCCAGGTGGATTTACCCAACTTATGAATCTGAGCCCCAGTTAAATTATTAAAAACCAAAACCTAAAAAAATCACAAACTCCCCATAATGACAGCAACCACCATCCTGCAATGCTGTTACATAGTTTTAGACAGGGTTATATTTTCATATTTCATATCCAATTTTTTGTCATTAAGGCAAATGTGTGATCTATGGCCATAGGACTGGCAGGCCCTAAGGGGCCTAAAGAAGACAAGGATTGTTAGGAAAGAAAGACTAAAACAAAGAAATAGTGGATAAAAATCACTACCATCATGATAACATACCCACCCCGCCAAGGAAGTAAATACCAAAACAGCACAAAACTTTAACTTCAATATTTTTCTGGTCTCTGGCATTTCCTTGTCCCAGTAAACCTTATTGTACATCTCTGAAATTCTTACCAAGGATGGCAGATTTTTGTTGTTTTGTTTTTTTTTTTTTTTTTCATTGCCATGTGCTGTATCCTATATCCTATATCCATATATTCACCAGGGAAAAAAGAAAAAAAAAAGGACCTAAGGAAAACCAACAAAAAAAACATTGAAGAAAACAATACCAATACCTTTCATGCCTTCAGCATGAGATGTCTAAATCACATGTGCACAATTGCAGGTTTAAGTCTCTAAATTTGGAAATTTAGAAATGAATGTTCTTTGTATCTACTTAGTGTCTGTACTACTGTGGGACTGAGTTTTTCAGTTAAGTCCCACCAACAGCAAACCTACCAGTCATTATTTCATGGCCACTGATGCTCATGGTTGGTTTCCATAACACATCACATCTGTGCAGTCATCCTGATCTTCATCACTCATCCTGTGATGATATCTCCTCCCAAAGCAGTAGTTCTGCATATCTGTGCATCTGCACAAGAGCTGCTTCTCAGGCTTCAGGAATTGACAAAGGCTTTGAAAGTTGCCATATTTGTATGATTAGCAATAAGAAAACTCTTATTTTCATCACTTGTTTGTCACTGAAAGTACCAAGTGGAGAAAAGCTGTTCTGTTTACTGGACCATCACGCCACGCCTGGGAGATTCAATTTACAGAGCACAAGGTAGGTGCACTCCACTCTGCAGATGCTCTCTCTCAGGGGTGGGAGAAAGGAGCACCTTTCGCAGTATAGTTTAAAAACCACAGGAAAATGTTATAGCAAAAGCTGATACTCTAGAAGACGAATATTGGTAACAGTGAAATATGGTAATTCAATTCCTCATTTACCCCTAAGAAAGATGTAATTGTGATGTGCACGTATCTATTTAACTATCTCGCTATGTATCTACATCTACAGATGATATAATGCACAATGTAGAAATGTAACTGTAACAATATTTTTGCCCATCTTAATGGGCATCTCAGATGAAAGCAATGCTAGTACACACAGACACTTCTGTCTGACAGCAGCTCACTGTACTTTACTTTAAGCACGTTTTCACTCATGTAACTAGAGCTAGTGCTTAGAGCTGATTTAGTAACAGTCACAAAACACTGTGCAGATACTATTAGTATGAATGAGCCTATTCCAATTAACCAGACTCTCAGCTAAACCAAATGAATACTCTCCCTAGACTTTTTTGCAAGAGCTGAGCTAAACTGAATTCAAACTGTTGCAGCTTCAGTATACAAGAATGGTTTGATAAGAGTAAGCTGAAATAAAGGGAGAAAGTCTACACACAAGCTTTTATCAGCACAAGCCTGCCAGCAAAAAGCCTAACAGGAATCTACAGCACCCTTGATGGAATTAACCCCCAAAACAGACTCTCTCAGCGAAATATAAAAGATTGATGCCTATAGGAAGCAACTAGGCATATCCTACAGCAGTGGTAGGAATAATGATCTTAGTAGTAGAGTAAGTGAAGTAGGATCAAAATGAAGGTTAAAAATCCTAAACTAAGATAGCTACTCCTTGATTCAAAAGTGTGTGTCATGCAATTATAAACTTTTTTTATTCCCCTAGGCAGCTGGGATTTTCCCAGGATACCCATTCAAGTGTATGCTCAATCAGTACATATTCAGGAATTCTCCTCTTGTCTATACAAAGTTTCAAGGAGGTCAAGGAGAATTTTGTCATTGCCTTCAGTGAGGCCAGGCATTTCACCCACCAATCTTGCAGCTGAAGTGAGGTCTTTGGATAAAAACTATGTGAAATGTAAACAGCCCAAATCTTGGACACATTTAATAAACCGAACAAGATATCTTTCTGTCTAATATTTCATTTAGCTCAATTTATCAACTAAAAAAAAAAAAAAAAAAGAAATAGTTGACATTGATTCCTTTTTCTAAAGCAGAGTTCTTAAGGAGTGGATTGCGACAGTCATTTTCTCTACACTCACATCCATCAGACTGCAAATATGCAGAAATATATTTTGCACACACTTGAAATATTTTAATGAGATCTGTCCTCTCAGAGGCTAAGCTCAAGTACAATGCTTTACACACCAGTTTTTCTCTATGGAAGTCTGTAAAATCACTCAGCAGTTGCAAGGTTCCATAAGCCACCCACTCTATAACCTGGGGGCTAAGAGAACACAGGGCTGAAAGCAATAAAGAGAGAACACCTTCCATATCTTGGGAAAAGATAAAGTTGTAATGATTACCATGAAAGGAAATGATCTTTTGTGACTGTTTTCTTCAGAGATGTATGTAATTTCCAAAAGAAAGAAACACCATCTCAATTTATTCTTAAAAATTAAGTGGTGCGACATATTAAATCTTACTTTTTAATGAAAGAAAATATAGGAAAAGGTCTGTTTTTATGACTTGTCAGTGCATACTTAAGAAATAATTTTGAAAAAAAAAAAAAAAAAAAG
>VXBQ01010752.1:1254089-1259089 GCA_013400175.1 Phainopepla nitens
CCCCCCCCACCTCTTTTTTTTAAGCCTAAAAATTATTTAAGCACAGGAAATCAAGCATGTCAAAGTTTGGCAAAGCAGTTTGGGTGATTTAGCAATTACAACACTTCTTTCTCTATTAGCCAATCCTTGGGCTTTGACTTTTTATCTCCTCATTTCCACTGGTTTCTGCATCTGCTCCAATGACTGGGGTAACTCATCCCTTGTCTTCCATACAGCAAGGGAAGTGATCTGTGTGTTTTGCAAGGAAGAGCTGTTCACTCTGATTCTTCTCTTTCACAGCAACTCTGTATCCTGGAGCTCAAAAAGATGTCATGGACTTAGCCCGTCGATTTATTTAGGGAACAAAAACCCTGAACCTGAGAATTACTGATGTGTCTCATCGTAGACAAGTCTGTACCTCTGTACTTAGTGCCCTTAACTATCTGATGTAGGCAGTATTGATGCATCACCACGTGTGATGCATCATATATGATGTGTGTGCATAATAATGCGTTGGATGCATTAAATTTTAAATACAACTACAGGTTTTTCTTCTAAGGCCTGTGCAACCTCAGGATCTGTTGCTGCAGCTGGATCCACAGGGGCCAACATTTGTGTTTGCACCAACCCCCCTTTTGGAGCCCACCTGCCTGGATCTGATTTCAGCCTTGGAGTTGTCATTTCCTGCCATCACATAAGGTAGTTAGTGCATGCTAACTAACTAAAATCCAGATCTGTTGGACTCAGCGTTGCCATTTAGCAATGCCCAATTCTGCCAATATATTCAGTGCTTGGAACAGATGATACACTTAGGAAATAAAAAGCAGGGGTCAAATATTCTTTGCAATGTTCTGCAATGTCCATACACTGTGACTAAAACATTGTATTCTAGCCAGAAATGTAAGTCTTAAAAAAAAAAAAAAAAGACAGAAAAGCCAGAGGATGAAGTAAGGAGAAGATCAAACTTTTGTTGAGGTTTGGGGCCTGTGAAAATCAAGGCAAAAGAGAGAGAACTAGCTAATATGCAGCAGCATTAAATTCTCCTTACTCACATTACATAGGAGGTATGTTCTTATTTCTTTATCATAACATCTATTAAAAAGATATAAAGAATATCACTGTTGGCTTAAGGGTGGCCAGAGGGTATTTAATTGAAAAAAAAATGGTCATGAGAAAGAAGGTGTGTGGCAGCAGGTTTAAGACTGTGATCTGCACAGTTCACTCCATGACATTTAACCCCTCCTTTTAACAGCATTGCACTGGTAGGTCAGGCCATGGGAAGGAAGGTTTGCATATTTTTAAAATTTTTTGAGTATTGTTACTGTCTGTCTTTCACTTGCAGTATGATATGTTTGTATGTCTGTTAATATAGTTAAGTCTCCTCGTGGGTGTAGTTTCAGCACACCTATCCACAGCACATTTCTGCCGTAGTTTAAAGGCTAAGGTAACACAGACTTGCTAAGTGCCTGAGACTAGTTTACAGGCAATTTTAGCTAAACCTTACAGCATGCTGTAAGACATGGCCCTCCTAAATATCTTTTGAAATCTTATGGGAGTAAAAGCTGTTCAAAACCTCAGACCAGATGCTTTGGTAGGATCCAGCCTTTAGCTTGCAAATTACTCCAGGCAAGGATCTCCTTCCTGTTTGGCAACTTCCTAGAACACTTTTGCAGCCGGATACATAAACTGCTTATTATGTTGAAGAGGAGATACTCATCTGGGGTGATTTACCATTGCTTACTTTCATCCTCTGAGAATCCAGCACCATATGGAAGTCAGAGGTTATCCATGTCCTGCAAAGGGAGCCCATGATGGAAATATTTTGCTGTAAAAACCTGTTTTCTTACTTTCCTTTACTGTGACCAAGAATTACATGTTCTCATGTGTCATATTATACCAACTAACCTAAAGTCTGCTTACACAGTGAATATAGCAATATTTTGCTGTTAAAATGAAGGGCGTTTTAGAACCTGCCACCTTGGAGGCTTTGAGGTGTGTCTCTCGTTCTGGGGAGCAGTATAAAAATGCCCAGTTAACAAGTTTGCTATTGCCTTTGCCCAGCAGTGCAAAATGATTGCTTAGCCACCATTAGATTAGTGGACAAAAAGAGTCCCACAATGAAACAATAATTAGGACGAAAACCTCTGCTGTTCACTGACCTACATGTAGAAGAGCACATGAAATCCATCACAGAATATGTATGCTTGTTTCCTAGCAGAGCTGAACCCTTCACTTCTCAATTCTTCTCATCTCTTTGGGTAGGCAGAAGAAAAAATCCAGTGTTTTGGAACACTGCTGGCAGAGAAACTCAATGTCAGTACTTTTCTGACAGGCTTTTCCTACTTAGCTAAGCTCATTTTTAATGGGGGATGAGAAGCAAGTATGACAAATATTTTTCTTCCGATGTACAAACAGGTCTGTGAGCTAAGGCTGTGAATCCTACCATATGAAAAAGTGACATCAGGATGGCAGGAAAGCTGACATAATGTGCTGAAAGAGGAGTGACAGCAAGGCTGACAGAGAAGCTTAACTGGGCAGTCAAGTGTGAAGAAATTGCAGCCGGACAGGTGTCTGTAGATGACAAGATGGGAGAAAAAAGTGCCAAGAACCAGTAACTGTCTGAAGAGGGGATCAATTTAATTTATTTATATATGTATTTATATTCCTATTGCTTGCCTTATTTGCCTGGAAAACCATGCATTTTCTCTGGATTGCAGTGAGGAGACTGTTCTTGCTTTTACTTTGCCTTTGCCTCAGTCTTGCAGTCACACTCCCTTTACGCTTCTTGTGAAATCTGGACTCTAATAGAGTTAAAGAAAGTTTTGCCATCAAGTTTAGTGTGGCCAGGATTTTACTCAGTTGGTAAGTCTGGCAGTGTCAGCAGTGCTGGACTTGCATAGACCAAGGTTAAATTTGACAACAGGAGGGGAACTTTTCCTACATTTCCTTCCACTCCTCTTCACAAACCAAAGATGTAAGCCACTGTTGAAAGACAGTTAATGGTCCTTAGTCAGATCGGTGAAAACAGTGCGAACTTGGAGGAAAAACACCCATTCTGCAAGGTATAGGCTGAACGCAAACTCAATTTGTCCAGCTTGTGACATGCTCCCAGGGGTAGCTGCAGGAGCAAATTCTGGGCAACGTGGTGCTAGTTTGCATGCTAGCCCAATGGAGAACTCCATGAACACTCTAGCTTGGGCTATGTGACTTGTAAGTGCTAGGGTAGAAGGCTCTCACTGGCTCTTAAAAGGAGGTATTTGCCCAGACAGCCAGAAAAAATTTGGTACTGATTTTGATCTGTAAAACAGTAAAATTTTCTTTTGAGATTCTTGTCAGTGCTTCCACCATTCAACCAGGAAGAAGTTGGGCTGCCAAATGAATTGAGGTTGAAACCTGTTTCTGAGCATATCTCTGGGTTCAGTAGGACATAAATGTAACTGATGAAGTTTTGAATCTTTTGAAGTCTATAGGAAAACTACCCTTGACTTTGATGAGGTCTGAATTTCATCTTTTTCCCATCACCTTCTTCTTCCTCCCTCACTTAATTCACCTCATAAAACAAAAACTGTGACCCATGTGTTTTTGTATAGCTGTCTAGATTCCTTTGAGCCATGCAGTAGTGTACAGGCTCCACTTGTATGTACAAAAACCAGCTATACATATGCAATTGTAACTGTGCATGAGAAGATCCTCTACAACCTTAGGCTTTAACTTATGAAAATCTGATTCTGAAAGCTTTATGATTCCAGACTCTTTTAGGGAGAGTCAGGGAGCCAAGGGATGTGTCTGTCTGCTACATTTTGCAATGAGCTTTTTACTTGGGAATAAAACCTGCAAGATGACGAGTGCTGCTGTTTTCTTTAACAAGAATTCCTTTGAAGCCATGGTAAAGTGGGATCCAATTTTGTGAGCATCCAATAATGAGAATCATGAGGAAAAGAAAAGGCCTTAATTGACTCTGTCTATAAGTTTTCTGGAGTCCTTTGCATGGACCTTCTAATGTGTAGAAGGGCTTGTCACACGTTTTTCCTCTGCCTGGAATCAGGGGGCGAACAGGCCCTGCTGTTGTCAGCTGTGCAAGTAGTGCAGACATCACGTGTTGCATCCTCAGAAGTTCTGCACTTACTTGGCTTCAGACACATGGTAGTTTTACCTGAGCAACGACAGGAAGATAAGGCTCATTAGCTAATTAATTCTCGCAACACCCAGGTCACACCCTTTCCGTAGCCGGTTGGGCACAGGTGTGTTGGACATGCAGATGTGCGCAAACATGCCCTTTGCAGAGCAGCATCGCCCCTCTGTGCAGCGGCTGCTGTGCCCGAGCACGTGGTGTGCCGCTAAGTGCTGATGATTTGGAGATACATTTTTGTTACACAATTTAGCCACCGTGCCCTGGGATATCTTACATCTCGTCTTGGTGAAATTCTCTACCTTTGTATACCTTGGTATTCCAGATGCTAGAAGTTAATTATGCTACAGAAATCTGACACCTGTGTTACCTCACAGATGTATCTGTGATGCATAAAAAGGTGCTTTTGGCACGGAATGTTCCATCATTAAGTTTTAAAAACATTTAACTGGGGGGAAAACAATCCTTTATCCAGGAAAGGACAAAGCTCCCCTTGCATATTTGAAGCCCACAAAAAGCAATGCTCTATGCTCCCTCTGCTGGCACCAGGGCAGCCAGTCCTTCCTCTCCTAGATGGATTAGCACACCAAGGCAATGACACTATTTCAGTACAAAAAACCCTCATACATTTAGTGGCACTGCTTTGGTTAGGTGAAATAAATAATAAGCCCTTAAGATTCCGCCCCCCCCCCCATTCTGTTTTTCAGAAACAAGGGTTTGGGAAAGAAACAGAAAGCATAGCTAGGCTGCATGATTCTGCATTTATACTTATGTCTAGCCTGAATACACTGCTTCTTTTTGCATAAGCTACAGACAAATAGGGAAAAAGACATATTTAGGGTATCATTGATAGAGAACAGAGCAATTGCACTATATTATTCTTATTTTCAGG